>OY829512.1:7129336-7729336 GCA_963691665.1 Clepsis dumicolana | reverse complement strand
TCCTATTTGTTTGTCTCCGTCGACTGTAACAAGAGTGTCATTATTGTATACAAAATGTCTTTCATACAGGTAATTTAAGGATTGTGTCACCAAAATATATAAAAATTATCATTAGTTTACTTAGTAAGTACTACGAATGCCTTTTAATCGTGTCGACAAGGACACGTTTAATGTCAAAACCGCAATTTAGATTTTAAAATAATTTAAGCAATGTGATTAATCACATTTCACCGCTCCTTACGAGCAAGATAATGATAGATCACCCCGTATCATAACATCTAGTTCCTGCGGAACCACTTAATGGTAAAAAATGACATTAATAACTTGTTAATAACCCTCTTCCTCACTCCGTAATTAGCCATTTCACTATCAGATCCCGAAAGTTCAAAATTGGAATCTAACCGCGGCCATCTTTAATAGCCAGGGCTGTCACTTTGGAGAAACAAGTTAATAGACGTAATCAATTTGCTCGACCTGTATATGAATGAGAAAAAAAAACGTATTAAGCGCACCGGTCACGCGAAGAGAGCTGTCAAAACGAAGCTCTCACTCTACGGGGCTTGCTAACAGTTTTTTTAACCGAAAAGCTTGTCTTTAGAGAGTTCGTAGGCATTCTAACTGGCCGCGAATGAACGTTGCATGCGGCGCGCAATTTAAATGACTAGTGCATTGGAAGGTTCGAGATCCCACGATAAGATGCTAGCAATTTTTAAGGCAACAAGCAAGATGCTTTTGAGCACGAGTCACTTTAAAGAATCATCATAATTGCGGTGTGATTGTGATTGAAGTGATTGATAATTATAATGCTAATAATATGTACACAAGACAGAAAAAAACATCTGAAAGTTGCAACTTTATTTGTCTAATTATGAAAAAATAAACGGGAAAGTGCGAGTCAGACTCCCGCAAGGAGGGTTCCATACAAATTTTTAGGTAAGTATGTAAATAGTTCATCACCCGAATCGAATCTCGAACTACATTTTTTTTCGACTTTTTCCGATCATGTTGTTTTCCATTCCAGTGTTAGCTCTGCTCCTAAGATAAATATACGAGTACCCAGTGTGGGGGACAATTTATATTGGCCAATAACATTATATGTATAAAGACAAAAAAATCTGTTTAAAAAGCTACATCGACACCAAATTTCAAAATTCTATTACAACTGGAAGTACCTACCCTATAGGTTTGGGAATGAATGGAAAAACCTTTTTACCCGACTGCGTTCAATGACTGTATCTTTTAATTGCGTTGATTTAGAATTTTGATTATTTCACAGCTTCAGTACTTATTTCATATAAATTTCAGCTTGCTATCTCCACGCGTTCCAGAAAATGGGCCTTGACAGACAAACACAAGACATACAGACAGAAGGACAACAAAGTATTCCTATAAGGGTTCCGTTTTTTCCGTTTGAAGTACGGAACCCTAAAAGGTATTTTTGGGCTGCAATCGATATCTTCGCATAAACAATGGTCTAATTTAATAAGTGATTGTAAGTGATTTGATTGCCAATGATGTGATTGCATCATGTTTCGAGTTCTAAAATAAAAATAGCGCGTGCTGCGGTCTGCGGTCGCTTGAATCGCCCCCGCGTGTCACTTATATGAGAAGCTCTCAGGGCCGGCTGCCCTTATAAAAATATCATGACCTATACTAGAATGTAACCGATGTACTCCTACTATTTAATACGTCTGTAGACAGACAGTCCTTAATTTAATGAGAACTAAGGACTATTTCGACTTTTGCTTGGACGAGTGGCGACGAGTCATTTCTGAAACAGCAAGTTTTTTATAAAATGACTCAATCGAAAAATCATAGAAAGTTTTGAAAATTATCCTTACATGTTTAGGGGTAGGGGTAGGGGTACCTTCTTGAGAGCACATTCATTACTACGGATTTCATTAAACTTCACCACACAGCAAGTCCAATAAAGTAAAGTTCAGAACCTTTTTCCGCGCCAACGCTAATATTAATTTAGTGCTATTATTTACAAATACTTTCCACATTTCCTGTTACAAATCAAACTGCACCCCTTTAATTAAACCGACGGCACTAAGTCAACTAACTATAACTATAGTAGTTAAAACTAACTGTACGTTAGACGCGAAATAAAAGCAAGTATAATTCACTCGAATGTCCCTTATTGTTTATTAGTGGGGTTGAACTAGCGAATGGTTTGGCAAATAGAGAACGAAATATTAGGTATCGGGAAAAAGCGGAAGCGATTAAGTTGTCTTAATCCAAACTATGATAAACGATGCAGAAATTATACAAAGTTTTTACCCTACAGGACTAGTTAGTAAGGTAACAGAAAGTAGGTAAAGGTATCCAACGTCGCTAAGTATACCGTCTTAGAAATAGAACAAATCATAATACATACATACAGTCACGCCTGTTTCCCGGAGGGGTAGGCAGAGACCACTGACTTCCACTTGCTACGATCCTGACATACAACCTTTCAAATAAATCATAATATTTAACACAAAAGTAGGTAGTACCTAAGTGTAGACGTCTGACGTTTCTCATATCGTAATTTTCGTTCGAAACCATAAAATAGACAGATGGAGACGCCTTTGGCTTATCTTTGGACTACAATTTTTCTGCCATTTTTCGAAGGGGACGAGGTACACGTACAACAACAGTTTACGATCATGTTAAAATTTCTTGCGTTCCTACAAACTCATACTGAAACAAAACTGACACACAAATGCCAACAACACGCACAAAATCAACAGACCCTGTGCATTTTGCACAAACTTAATGTCAAATTTTTGGCAGAGGAGAAATCGCGGTTTAACATTTCCATTCCTTTCCTGCTCTAAGTTTGAAACTTTTGCTCTGAAATTCATGTAGTATATCTAATCAAGCATAGCTGATAGCAGTCAGTCAATATTTGGCGGAAATCCAAATACGCTGGACAATCGAATCGGTACGGTACGTTTGCTATTGTAACGCACCCTGACACTAGTATAGACAGCAAAAATAGGTATTTAAAAAATAGTTATACCGGCAGTAGACCCAAGAAGCTATGCCAATTTCCGTTTACAGAAAGGTACATATTTTTGGGCCCTTGTTTACTCCATTCTCTTTGCTGGCTGTACTCTGTCAGCAATGTACGTTTGATGAAATAATAATCGAAGCAGCGCGACGTGCATTCAATTATCCCTGAAAATTGAGGCTCATTAAAATAATAAAACAGCCGACGGCGGCGGAATCAAATTGAATGATAACAAAAGCTTGTGTTAATTCGAGGCGACAGCGCGTGCTTTTAGTGTCCATTACTGGCTAGCTGAACCAAAGATGTATGAATTATGCACTCAACAATTGTGGATACATCATTAAATTCAACATTTAACAGCCTTAATTATAAGTACCAATATTTTCTAAGTACTAATGCGACAAGATACCAATCCTATTTTGTTTTCTGCAAAATACAGACAGAAAGTTTACTTTTAAATCGTCATTTGTTCCAAAAAAACATCATTCCAATCTACTGGAAATTCTATCCATCTATACCTATAAAAGAAGACCGTGACTGACTGACTGACTGACTGACTAAATGACTGACAGACACCGCACAGCCTAAACCACTGGACCTAGAGACTTGAAACTTGGCAGACATATACCTTGAGTATCCTAGAGGAGCACTAAGAAGGGATTTTTCGAAATTCCCACGGGATAGGGAATAAATGGGATTTACATTTTCGAATCAAAGTGGCTCTATCTCCGCAGCTATAATTATTAAAGATTACAAATTTGGCATGCAAGTAGGTAATAATAACAGCTAATAACGGGTTTCAGGATTTTTCAAAATTCCCACGGGATAAAGGATAAACAGTAATATTTTCATAGTAACTGACTAGCAGATATAGAGACTTGCAAGTTTACAATTATTATTTCTTGAGGATCATAGAGGTGCACTAAGAAGGACTTTCGAAATTCTCACTGGATAGGGTATAAATGGGATTTACATTCTAGAATTTTTTAATCGATCTAAAGAGTTAAAATGCAAAATTCCCGCGGTATAGAAATATGCGAACTCAACTTCGGGACTGATTTAAATTAAAATCACTAATAGAAAGCTACACTGTCACTGATTCATATTTAAGGTTTTTTTAAATAGCTAGGTTAAAACAGTTATTAATATCCGGCGGGAACTTTACAATTTCTCGGGATAAAAGTAGCCTTTATCAATCAGAAACAGTGTAGCTTTCTGTTAGTGAAAGATTTTTAATCGGGCTAAATGTACTTCGATTATTTCTATCCCCCGGGAATTTTGCATTTTCCCGAGGAAAAAGTAGGTGCCAATGTCAGTAAGAACTGTAGCTTATTATAAGTGAAAGTTTTTTTTATCGATCTGAAGAGTTAAAATTACTTAAAATGATAAAACCCGCGGGATAGAATTAAGTGAACCCAACTTCTGCGCTGATTTTAAAAATTCTTCCACTAATAGAAAGCTACATTGTCTCAAATTAACATTTAATTAAAATGAAGCCCTATATTGCTAATAGGTACGCCCGTCCGCGGTCAGTGCTAAAACGCAAAAACGGAGAGTGACATAGGCTACTTTTTATCACGGGATAATATCTCATTCCCACGGGAAACACGTTACAACATCGCCTTTATTTGTGGTTTTGCGATGGATTAAAGTTTTTATATTTTTTATATCTATATGGAAATAGTTGAAAGGTTGACGAGTGACATAGGCTACTTTTTGCTACGGGAAAATATCTCATTCCCACGGGAAAACACGTTAGAAATCTTATAACATAACCCATAATGATTGTAATGCTTGCATGCTCGCTTGCATGTTTGCTTGCATGCTTACTTGCGTGCTTGCTTGAATGCTTGCTTGAATGCTTCCTGGATGTTTGCTTGCACGTTTTCTTACAAGCTTTAATAATTGCTTGAATGATTGCTTGCGTGCTTGCTTGCATGCTTGCTTGCATCTTGCTTGATGCCTGCTTGCATGCCTGTTTGCATGCCTACTTGATGGCCTGCTTGCATGCCTGCTTGCATGCCTGCTTGCATGCCTGCTTGCATGCCTGCTTGCATGCCTGCTTGCATGTCTGCTTGCATGCCTGCTTGCGTGCATTATATCTTGCTTAGTATACTTGCTTGCGTGTCAGCTTGCATGCTTGCTTGCAATATTGCTTGCAAGCTCGCAGGTTCGCTTGCACGTTTGCTTGCTTGATTGCTTGCTTCTTTGAAATGCTTATGGTTCACGCGAGCGAAGCCGCGGGCAAAAGCTAGTTTATGGATATGCCCAAAACTTTGGCATAAGGCACAGTCCACACGAACGGTTGCCCGTGTTTGCACAATAATAACGGCGGTGTGTCAGCTCCTCAATGCAACCCCAAATGCAATTGTGTACATTCGTGCGCGTATTGAGTTACAGTAATGCGATGGAAACATTTGCATGTACTGGCTCTGATAGTTCGCTGTGGAGGTGTGGAGAGAGCTCCGAATGCTCGAGGCTAAAGAGATAGTGGCGTCTAATGAGGCACGGTTTCAAACCCTAAGGAACGTACAAATACGACACTCTTGGAGCTCATTCGGCTAGTCAATGCAATGGTAGTTGGTCCACATAAACAATCGCAATGAATTTGCTCTCGTTACAGACGTATTCATTGAGAGCTGATTACACGAGGCACTAGGCCTTCGGCTCTTTGCTACTAGATATCAGGGCTCTAAACCAGAAGCGAAAGCGGTAGGTTTAATTAATTAACCGACTTCAAAAAAAGGAGGAGGTTCTCAATTCGTCGGTTTTTTTTAAATGTATGTTCCCCGATTACTCGAAGACGGCTGGACCGATTTCAAAAAATATTTTTTTTGTTTGAAAGGGTATGCTTTCTAGTTGGTCCCATTGTCACCAAGTCAGGATCTGATGATGGGATCTCAGGGAAATCGAGGGCAACCCTCAAATTTTATAGGGACGTATCATGTGTTTCATATATTTTCGAAAGCTATTCAAGTATTTGCGTCTGGTAGTCATCATCTCGTGTTGATGAGGTGATGATGGAAGGTACAACTCCTTAACGGTTAGGAGTAGGAAGATAATATTTTAAATATTAACGTAACTAAAAATTGTGAAATAAAAAATATTTTAACAAAAAGTAAAACCGCCTTCAAAAAACCTCAGAAAAAAAAACATAAAATAATCCCCAAAAAGCCATGAGTTTTATGGCCTAGCAGAAATATGAAGTCGGTGCTTCATTCCAAGAATATTCCGCTAGCACCGCACCGAAGTAAGTAGGTTTAAGTAATTTTATTCAAGTTTTTTTTATTCCTAAATATTGACCCACATTTGCGAAAATAATTACAGTTATTTCATAGAGTAATTATGTATGAATTTTAGAGACGCTAAAGAGCCATGGAACAAGTCATGGCTTTCTTCAAAGAGTTGCAGGGTAGTATTACCTACAGGAGATTATCATCGTAATCATCCTTGCGAATTAAACTTTCGTCGGTGGAGTATCTCCCGTCATCTCTCTTATGAGCCAATGTATCCTGAAAAGTGGTTCTCCTCCTTTCTCGCATTGCCAGTTAACTACCACTATCGATGTTATTAAATACGAGCAGTTGACAATTGGTGGCCGCGAGCCCCCTCAGGGCTCCCCTGTTTGGTGACCACTTGGCGTCAATGTGGCCATCCCGCAAATTGCTCTTTCCCAACAATATTGTCAATAAAACTCATCTGATTCGCAGTTAAACAAGCGAACGGCATAATTAATTTATGCATTGTAATATGGCGCAAACGTTGGCGTTATCCCGTGTGAATTATTAATAGTGCTGGGGTAAAAATTAAGCTTAAATCGAATGGGTAGTTTGGTTGTTATGTCCATTTTATGTTTACGAGTGCAGATTAATTTGTGTGGGGTACATTGCGCGGCAGGTGACCGGACATGCGCGCCGGCACACCGCTAATGCTTATGGCCATAAAGTGCATCGTCGATTTGCCGTAAATTCACCCAATTATTACTTAATTTTGTCTAACTTTTGCCTAGACGAATGCTGTTCCGCTCAAACGCGCGCATGCCTGTCATACTTTTTGATAGATAATCTAGCAGTCTGCATCTATTTAAAAAAACATTGCTAGTGACTCAGTTATTATCACGTTTTAGGCAGTCATTCAGTCATTTAGTGGCATAAATGATGTCATACATTTTAATGTGCAATTATTAATTACCTAACACTGAATGGGTTCGGTGCGTTTGCTTTCCAGAACACTTAAAAGAGATTTGATCCCCCGCGACTTCCCACTGATGTTGTCTTAAGAGAAAGCGATTACACAAATCTGAAGAAGCTATTAATCCGGCTCGCTGCCCCCGAATGGCATCACGGTTTGTTTAATAAAATCGCGAATTTACATATCAAAACCTACAAAGGGGCATAATTGGACCCGATGACTTAGAAAACGTAGTGGGAGAGGCGGCCCGCCACCCCCGACAACAAACAAAGGAATTATACCCGCCTCAAGAAACTTTTAGCAATGGAAAGCGTCTTAACAAACAGACGCGTGTGTATCTAATGAAATTCCTATGGTTGCATAACATACCCGTGTGAGCGCAAAGCGTTATTAGCGAAATTATTTCTCCGGGTAAAATCTTTGAAGGCGTGTGCTCTTTCGGAAAAGTTGTTAAGAAAATGGGTTGAGATCTTTTTAGGATTTCATTAGTTTGTAACTATGCGGTATGCTGCGCGAGGCATCTAATTTATTGGGTAGGCGTAGCCGAGGGAACGAATGGGCAGCGAGCATTCTAAAACGGACCGGACTTGCCGAATCACGCCGCTTTGACTAGCTGCCGCCGCGACACGATTCGTTAGGAGACAAATGTTTGGATTCAATCCAACACTTTTTTCGACTGGTAATTAGTAGCGGTCTATTTACGCGTTTGATCTGTGACTCTACGGTAGCCGGAGTTTTTTGAAGTAATTAAATTCCGTTGTTAATTATAAACTACTTAACCTAAACGATTCAAACCAGGGTGCAATTTCATTCGCCACAATGATTTTTCATTTTTTGTCGCCATGACGGCGTCCCAAATTAGTTGGCCTAAAATAATTCCGATTGTTTTATTTTTCATTATTAAATTGATTGTGACTGTTTTATTCCGTTATGATTATCAGCTTCAGAGTTCCTCTTGCTTTGACTTCTAAGCGAGTGACCAAAAAATTCAAATGACAATTTTTTGTGCTGGAATAAAAAAGTACCTACTCTTAATACCGTTGTGTCAATGAACCCTTGAATGGAATGTGACCGAAATTAATGCTGCTTTTTAGCTTTGAACTGTCCGTTTCTTACTAAATTGTGAACGGAGCCTTAGAATTCATAGTCCAAAGAAGGCAAGCCGAATCGCTTAGTGACGCGGCTCGAGTTACCGGCGATCGGCGCGGTGGGAAAATGACGCAAAAATAAATATTTCGATTCAGTTTCCAATAAACAAAGATAATAGTTTCCATAATTAATTGGATTCGGGGGTTGACTGTTGGAAATTGAATTGATTTAAAACAGCAGATCAAGATCTGCCGTTTAAGTCTTATAAATTATAATGTTGAGATTTCATAAGTGGAGGTCTGTACAAAATACAAGAAAATAAAAAGAAACAATTTAAAAGTACTCATTAAAAGTTAGTTACAAAAAAAAAATCATTATGATATATAAATACGTAACAAAAGTTCCAGTTCTCTCAAAACCATGTCACCGACTCCCACGTGACATCATATGTCGTAAACATCCCAATAAACAATTAGCTAAAAATCCACTCGTAACCGAAATTAAACCGCATTAAAACTTTAATCGATTTAAATTAATCGCGAGCGAAGCAAGCGTGAAGCAATGGGAACGTTTCACCCGTTCCGATCGTCTCCATCGAGTGCCATCAATCGTTGTGTATCGATTCCGATGTCGCGATGAATTATTGGATCTATTAAGTCGCGAGATTACTGGATTCCATGGCGATGTCGTTGTAATGTTTAGACACGTTTGTCACGGTATTCTCGAACATTGAATAAGATTTTGGTGTCTTTTTTGTGAAGTCGATTATTTTTCGACAATAATTGATCTAAGTACTTTTTACTTCACTAGTTACAACTTGTGAAATAGTAGTTTATGCATGCAACTGTTATATATGAGGGTCCTTAAAACATGTGTGTGTGTTTATAAAATGAGGCGAAGCCGAGTTTTATAATTAGATCACACGAGTGTTTTAAGATTTAATTATGTAGAGTTGCATACATTACTTCACCTACACACATATTATAAGTACTCAAAGATGGGTTCCAAAGACGAAGGTGTATCATACCCATACCTGTCATGAATTTGACTGTTTTTTTTCTTATCATAGGTAGACAAACATAACTCATAACGACTTCGAATTCGATATTGAAATGTCATTACGATTGCGTTACTGCTGTTCAAATGTTGGTCATTTTCTACCGTTTTTGAACGCATTATAGAGGACTTATGATAATGTGTATAGATAAACAAACAAATGTCACTTCTTGCATCTATTGTGGTCGGTACTTACATAATGTCAGGTACATAAGATTATTACAAAATTTTTGGATTACTAATCTGGGTCTTATTTATTTATGACCTAACTGAGTAATAACCAAGTCCTAACTAAGTCGGATAACTGTACCACGTGTACGTACACCTAAATTTTTTTTTAGAAAAACTTCCAACAAGTTGAGTTCCGAGAGTTTTGAGTCGTGTTTAAAATTTACTCATTGTATAATTCTGTTTTTGTTATCTTGTTTTGTGCTATAAAGAGTTTACGTTTACGTACAGTAAACAAAATAATCCTCACGTCAAAAAAAATGAGCAGTGCACTCTTCCACGCATTCTACGCATTCGTAAGTCTGCGCAGAGGCGGCGCGGAGCAGACGATTTGTACTAATTATAACGCGCGAATAACGCGAGATACTATTAGCTTTCCACTCCGTGACGACGCGAAGACGCGAGATGCTGATGCATTAAAAAAAAATGAATTTGTATTTTTTATATCGGCTCAAACAATGTTATTTTACCAGCTGTTAAGTACTGCTAAAAATAGCGAAATCAACGTGAAACTTTGGTCATAAATGTAGATTCTTAGAATCTATGAATAATAAATTGTTCCTAAATTAGAACAACACAATGAACACATCCTTCGCCAGTCTTGTAGCCTACAACCTACATGTATTTTATGATACATTACATACATACATAAAGCGTATCACGGTCGATCTCGCGATAAAATTCTGGGTAAAACCGCAGCCATGTGTAACGCATCTGCAAGTGGACACGCAGCCTTAGGAGGAACCACCAGGACTATTTTTAAGTTCGATTTCATAATGCAAGTGCACGTGTGTGAAACCCGACGCGTGATGAAACAAAAGCAGCACAAGTGTTGATGCACAAGATGCCCGTATGTCCTGCACTCATTCATGCAGGATAATGGCACTCAATCAGCTTTGTGGTAATTTTAGGAAACAAACAGACTTGGTTGACACTTGCCCTTATCGCAAGTGGGTAAGTGGTATAACACGTCACTATAATTTTGATTAAGTATAGGTACCTTAAAATAATTAAGTTATCTAGTATCGTGCGTACGTATTTTAGGAGTAATTTAATGTTATCATCAGGTCAGGGTGTAACAAAAATATGGACACTGAATTACTGAACCCATCTAAAACTTCAATCTAAGTCTTAAATATTAACTAAACTGCTTGAGCGTGATGTTTCTAAAATAATCAGAAAACCTAATTTCTTGCATCTTATTACCAATGAACATCGGAACAGAAGATAACTCAGTTGCAAGAAAAGAACAGTGCATCCAAAACAAATAAACTGAAATATTCGAAAATTTTCCTCATAAGAAACCTTTCAAACCCAATTAATGTCGATATTACGACCCCTAAAGAGTTGGAAACACGAAATGGAATTACGCATTCCCCTAAAAGTCGCCATTAGAATTAGAGGCACAATTTATTCCGCACTGGGGCCCAATATTTCCGGATTTCCTGGATCACTGTTCTGGTTTACAACTGGCGACTGAGCGGCCACTTAGCTTTGCTGGGTTTGTTTGGTACAAGAATTATACGGATTGTGGCAATTTAAAGATTTTGAGTTTACTATTATATAGGTAAGCCCAATATTGAAAAAGTAAGTTTTTTTTTGTTATTATAATATTGTCGTGCAATACACAGTCGAAATTGTGTCGGGCAAACTTCGACTATAAATAGGTACTAGAGTGATTCACTTATTTTATTTCAAAGTAGGTACTTTATTTCAAAAGTGCAAAGTTCACATGCAAAACATTATCATTGTTCATTCGTATCTAACAAAAATGTGACAGTCGCTTAGTCAAAAACAGAAAAACATTTATAAGGGGTAGCTCGGCATCACATTGAAACTTGTAAAGCGATCCTGAACGGCAACGGGGACATGCAAACACATTAATTTATGGGCACCATCATCGCAAACTTTTTAAGCTGTAACCGTCTTCAGTAACTTTTACATTAGGCCGCCCATTCCCCGCCCGGAACTTCAATTAGATCAATTTCGTATTTACCTCTGTTACACCTCGCCGTTTGCTAGTGCCTTTGTGTTCTCCACAGTTCAAGTTATGGTGGTAATAGATTTTTTATTGGTTTTACTTTGTATGGCTTGCTTATGCAAAAAATAAAACTTTACCACCCAACTACAAAACAACGTCGGAAACAATTTAACAAAAGTTCAGTCTACTAGGCCAGCGGATGTTCTGGCGCCCACTCTCCTCACAAATGGTGGTATTTAAATGATTAAAGCGTCATTTACTCAACAATGTAATCATCGTATCCAATAAACATTTCAGAACAAGCGAGCTGTCAAATAAATCCGGCAAATTTTTTAATGGCTCCGTGCATTGGCTCTGTTTATTGGCATTATAAAAGCGTCCGCGTAAACCTGAACCAACCCTTGCAGGACAAAGTCTCTGGCTGAACTATAAAATAAATCTAGCAAGTTATCGTCCACAATAAACAGTCGCCGCGGAAGGCTATCGCCAATTCCCACGCAAAGTTGCTGTTAATAAAAGCAACAAAATTATATATTCAAGAGTTAGGAGGTGGTGGTATGGCAGTTAGGGCTTACAACGTGGTCCGAGTTACAATGCAAATTGCTGTAGAGGGGTGCGCCGATGCCCTCTAACTGTGCGACTCGCAAAGATGGCCGCCGTAATGGCGAAATGAAATTATTAAGCATTGTCTTGTGAAATCGGCCGCAGTCGACACCTGAGTCTCCAGCCCGCGCACTTAGCGTGGATATTCCCGGACGGGAGGGCAGCCGCTAAGCCGTGCGGTCTTGCATCTTATTAAAAACTAACCTGACCTGGTCTCGACACACTTCTCGTACAGGAAAAGCAATTGAATAACAAAAATATTTCTGAGACAGCATGAACTTAAAAAAAAAATCATTTTTTCGTGAACATATTTCTCTCTACCCGATGTGATGCTCCGAACTAAAAGCCGTTTACAATCGGGCGCCAGTCCGTGCGATAAGACGATAATACACTCCGCCGTCCCACTCCTGGCGCGGGATCCATCCAATTCCAACGCGAAGACATTACCCACTCGCAGCCCTCTGAAAGCTTTGTATTAAAATTTAAATCTACTTTGCAAAGTGTATTTTATACACGTGCTCTTGCAATTTTGATCGTTCATAAAGCCTACAAACAGCTTCTATTATTACGCTATACCTTTGCGGTATTGGGTGTAACACATCTCCCCGTTCCCGCCAGCATTTCGACGAAGTCTCCCATGAATACAGTATGCATAATGTTAATATATTATAGATGGTTTAATTACTCGTTTGTGGTACACTTGCGGTTTCTCTGTTGATGTTCGTTCTGTTCGTTTTACATTTAAATGCGTTTGTAAGTATTTATGAAGTTATAATAAACCTTCTAATACAAGCTCGAAGCTGTTGCATTTTAAACAGTTGAGGAGTAAGACGATATAATAATATTTAGTCTGTATTTTACGCTGACTAAACTAAACTTTTGCTCACAACAATATCCCAAATAAGTGCATCCATACTTTTCAGTCCTATTAAAAGACTTTTTTTATTACTATATTCCCAACAGTATTTTTATTAGTAATTATTGTCTGCGATATGATACCAACCACATGTATTAAATACAAAAACGGAATTAACCACATCGCGATAGCTTTTACGCTGTTAATGCAAAACCGATGTCCGCGTACAGTCAAAAGGAAAATAAATTCATTTCCGATTCTTTTTCAGTAACAAAGCCGGTATCCCTTATTTATTAGCGAATGAAATTCCTCTTCAATCCAACGCATGCCCACTCCGTGTTTTTAATTTCACACAAAAAACAGCTCCGAGGCGGTGATCAATCAAAACTGCCGCTCGTTTCTTTTTTTTCTATACTCCATTGCAATATACTTTCGCCTCTGTAACCGCTATAAACTGCCTTTATTATTTTGTTTGCAAAAAGGAAATGGATACTTTTTAAAATGAATTAGGGAACTTACTTTAGCTCGGATATTTTAGTTTAGCTTATTTTTTGCGCCAATTCTAACTATAATTGAAAAAAAATATTTATATAAAAGCTGTCCTTAAAGTTGTTCATATTGTTGAAGCTTATGTAGTTCCAAAGTGTTGTTAAAGTTTCGCTGTCATTTCAAACAATTACAATACTCTTTACTTGTGCACTTACTAGTGCAGTCCGATCCGAAGAGTCATCTATTTAAACAAGGGTCTGTGGTCACTAGGTCAGTTGGTCTTAAGTAACTTCGTCTGATCTCAGCAAATATTTTTTAAACGTGTGATAAAAAAAATCGTCGCTCAAGACTTTTTTTCCTAATTGTAAGTACTTTTGAAATGTTACATTATTTACTTTATAGAGGGCAAAGAAAACACAAAAGTTGAAGCAGTTCTGCTATTTTTACCTAAATTCACAATTTTCATACAAAAGTCAAACCAAGTAAGAGGTAATGACGATAGTTCAAAAGTTACTTCGTACGGAACGCAGACTCATGATTGAGTGGTCGCATGTAGAGTGCCAATTCTAACTCAAGCGCTTGCATGCACTTGAAATTATTCAGAAGTGGCATCGCGAATGTATACGAATTAATCCTAGTTATTTTATTTTGATAAAAAAAACTGCCGAGACAACCTATGAGAGCTAATTAAGTAAGTACGAGAAGCTTATTTACTCACTCCACAGTATTAATAACAACATTATCATTCATAATGAATCAACAAAAACACATAACATACAAATATGCATACGTACATGATAACATTATCATTGTTATTTTTTAGGGTTCCGTACCTCAAAAGGAAAAACGGAACCATTATACCACCACTTTGTTGTCTGTCCGTCTGTCTGTCTGTCTGTCAAGACCCTTTTTCACTGGAACGCGGGGAGGTAACAAGCTGATATTAATATAAAATACTCAAGCCTGCAATCCCTTAGAAAACTGTGAGAAAGTCAAACTTCTAATTCAACGTAATCAAAAGATAAAATCATTAAAAAGGGGTTTCTATACCAATTGCTGTGGAATCAAACTTATAGGGTACTTCCAGCTATCCTAGAAAATTGAAATTTGGTATGAAGGTAGCTCTAGGTAGCTCTTATAGCGCAACCAATCAGATAAATCTGAAAACCTTGAATTTTCATGTCCATTTGTGTTTGTCATGTCCAATATAAAATGACCCCACACTGCACTGCTTACATTTTGCTTAGTAGCAGGACTCTGTTAACACTGGATATCTTAAAACGTTTAGGAAAAGGGAAAAATCTTCGAGACTCGATTCCCGTGATAGACGAATTATGTACGTAACTAAAATATTTTTACGAACCGATTTTTTTGTAATCTTCGTAAGTCGACGATGTATCAATTACACGTCGAGTCAGCAGCATATTGTAGTGAAGTATGTAACGTTCCTATTTATTTAAAGCGCTGTGTTCTGTGAACAGTGCCATAAATTTACCCTCTAACCCTTTTTCCACATTCCTAGCTCTACTCTCAATCTCGGCGCAGAGAGCCCTCGCAGTCGCATGTAAATAAACACTCGCTTGGCTTCGTGATCATTCGGGCTCGTTCGGGCTTGTTCGGGAACGTTCGACCGGGGCACGGATTACACGTGTTTTATTCAGACACGCTAATTACAACTGGGATTTTTCTCCGTGGCTGTACTAGTCTTGAGCATTGATAGAAGACTTCTATTATGTTAAAAATGATCACTTAAGAACTGCATTTAAATAAGACACATCTAGAAATTGAAACGCCCATGTTTTTAGTAGGTATAATTTTGATGAATGCAGTTATAACTATTATTAGTTCTAGTACGGTCAAGTGCAAAAATATATACCGAATTAATCCACCACAACAACAACATAAGAGCCAAGGGTATATTTTTGAGTAAAGTGTCATTCTATGGAACTTGCTAACTATGTAAACAAACTGCCATAAATTCATCATTTAGGGTCAATTATTTCAGTATGGCGGTTTGTTTACATAGGTTAGTAGAGTAAGTTCCATCTAAAACGACACTGTAAGTTGTATACACCCATATTTTTGCACTTGACTGTACATACCTATGCTTAAATCTTGGTTGTTAACTGGTAAAGGATGACTGGTAGATATGCCCTATAGTGATAAGTCCGCCTTTTAAACTTGTATCTCATTGTTTCTAACTTGTCTTTATTTCTGTATTTTCTGTACAATAAAGCGTTTACTTACTTAAATCTCGGTTGCTATTAAAGTAATTATATGAATCGGAATAATTAATGTCCCATTTTAAAAAGGAGCACGAATAATAAATAAATAAAAAATTAAGTAAGTACCTAACTTGAAATTTCGTTAAAAATTCTTTAAGACTTAACAAGTTTTTAGTCGATCCATTTTCACAGAATGGCAAAAAAATGCAACTCAAGAGTATTTTTTATAATTTTTCCCTATTTTATGTCTGACATCGGTTGACTGTGGCGCACATTGACTTTGTTGGGATCATTTTAACCAACTCGCTCTCTGCCAACAAGTTATTTAATTTCTATTTCAATAACGCTACGACAATTGACCCCGTTATTGCCCAAGTATCAAAACCCCTAGGTCGCTCGCACACGCGAACCTTCGTCATATTTGCCTTACGAATGGTTCCCATTCAGATCTCAACGGAGCCTCTCCTCAAATACCAAGTAAAAGCTTTCTTTCATCAAAGCTAAATCGAAAAAACTAGCGCAAGAAACATTTAGCAAACCTCGCAGTTTTAACTTGAAGTACGCTTTTTTAGTCGTCTCCAAATCTTTTAATGTCACATGGCTTTCAATGGCATATGAAAAAGGTCTGAAGATAAGATTACGTGAACTTTAGTTTCGAATCCGATTAAAAAACACGCAACGGTGGTTTTGAAGAGCTCACTCTTAGACACTCCCACACTTATACAAAGGTTTCGAAGATATTTGGGAGTTTTTTGTGGTCCTTTGTGGCTGTGTGTAATGTTGTCGCCTACGAAATTACCTAATCCATATGTAATTGAATTTGGAAACGTAATCCCCTTCTGTTATAATTTTTTTTCGCATTATGACTATAATTGCATTGCTGTTGCATTTTTTTACAACAAGATGTCTAGTTTATTAATACGCACGACATCTAAAATTGTAGTACAATTGTACTAATTAGGTACCATTTGTAATATTCTTTTTATGGCCGTGGCGTCTTTAGCCCACTCCCTTTGCACTGACGAAAAATCGTAGTTGATATTTAATGTAATGCAAAGTTACCAGCGTCTCTAAACCTGGGGAGTTACGTTCATAGACTACTTTAAATCCAAAAATAATAACAATCGTGGGATAGCGGTAAGAAAAACTCCACGCAGACGAAGTCGCAGCCAAAACCTAGCACACGTATTAAAGTAGTAATTTTCCACAAAGTTCGGAAGCGACTGTAACACGTACTGAACAAACAAAGAAACACATTACAAAGCCATAAACCGACAACAAAGGGACCGACTGCGTTGAAACTGATCCATCATGTCGCCTTTTGAAACAGAAAAAAACTCATGCGCACACAACAGATGTTTTAGTAAAAAAGCCACCCCACGACCCCCTCCACCTTATCGCACTATCCTAATAGTCTAAATGCTAATAAAGTTTTTTAAATTAATTTAGCCGTACTGTTGATGAATTGTTCTGGATTAATTATGTTGTAAATGCTTAATTTTGAAAAAGCTCATATCTTTTGCAGTGTATTTTGACAGGTGATTGCGTTTAGCTTTAATTATTTTATTTGACGCCTGAAATAAATTAGTACTCTAGGTTCATACACCAATTATATGTGTTTTTCATAAACAGATAGTAATAAAAATGACATCATTTCATGTTTGTCTTAGACTTAAATTCGTAATTTTCCTGACGTTTGGATTGATAACATTGTGTTTACACCATAACAGCCTCTTACCGTCTATTTTTTACTATAATGTATAGGAAAGTTTTATAACAATTCAGCACGAAAAGACAAAAGCAGTGCAAATGAGCTTATCGAGAGATGCATCACAAGCATACACACACTCACACGCATATTATGAGGTTAAGTGTGTATTGCAATTACTATGTGTATGCCCTTATCTAACAAGTTTGTGCTAATTCATTCTGATTTATCTCTACTTACTACACATTCAGTTTTCAAAATACATTTATCATTAAAGTGTTAATATTAACGAAACACAACCATCAGTATCAGAAAGCAAACACAATATCGACCAATAAAGAGAGCACATATCAACATGCAAAATTCCTATTAGATTTCGAACAAATGAATGCGATAAACCAACCGTTATTGGAGTTGCTTATCTGCGTAATTAGAAAGAAACTAATCTGTTACCATTTGTGTTTATAATGGGAACCTGTGAGTGCCATGCAGTCGCGCCCGATAACACTGGAGCAGATATATTGGACTTTATTAGTAATCGGCTCAATTGAAATCCACAAGATACGATGGTACCCTAGTAAGCCATCATGTGCATAAATATTATTTTAAAAGATGATTTGGCGACAACGCATACAAATAACTTTATTTAAAAATTACGCAAAAATGATCCTTGAATATAATATTATGAGCATTGTAAAGTGATATACGGGGAATTGGCGATAATGGGCGCAGTCGTTAACAAAGACATTTCAAAAATTACGCACCGCGGAATTGGGCACTTTCCGGCCGCCGCGGATTCGTCATGAGGGAGTGCGCATCAAATATTCAATTTTAAAACAACCGCTAAGAGCGAAACGTCATCGCCTACACCGCCGCAGCTGAGACTTGACGATTTAGAAATTTGGGTACAGATGGGACACGCACTTTGCCCGCCCAGAAATGAGATAAGTAACAAATTGCATTAGCAAAAGTGAAACATAAGAAGGAACAGGAAAAAATATCACCTTAAATGTCAACAAATTGCCTCTGGTAATCGTTTAGAACGTGCAAGTGACAACAAGAAATGCTGGGTTTCTCGAAAATTATTCTGTCAAGAACAAGAAAATGGCAAAGAGAGTAGGAAAAATTTCATTAGCGCCAATCAAATTGACGAGGTCCAAAATGAAGCTCGCGAGAGAGAGTCATAATCACGGAGTTCAGAAGGCACCCCTCGACGTGAGGTCTTATTAAAGGAATAATATTTACAAAACGAGACGCCTCAGAAATCCCCAAATTAAGATCTCGCTGAAACCCGCCCAACTTCCACAAAGTGGAATCATTAAATTAAAAATGTAAACTTTTCTCTTAGCAAGGTAATGGGCATCCCGATGTAGATAAATAGATGGAATAGCTGCAAAAAGGAACATTTTCCTGTTCATTAAATTTTTCCTTCGCTTTTTTATTTCGACCCCTGGTGCTAATTTTGTTGGAATTCACGCCCCTCGCTCCACCCGCTGGGGCTCAATCACAGAAATTTTATATCCGGAATTAAATAAGTACCCGACAGCATTACGAACAAAATTTAATATGAGCTTATTTTAGCAGTTTCTTTCTTAATTAATCAGATACTGCGTTGTGCTCCTTTCATTTAACGTGAAACCAAAAGATTACGTTTAATCTTATTTTTCTTGAATTTGCAGCGACTCCTTGCCTTAATTGCAGTCTCGTTCCTGTGACTCGGCCGGGATTGGTCCCGAAGATGTCAGGAATTCAATCAAGAAGCGAAATATTCTCATCAGTGGCAACTTATTCCAGAGGGTGGTTTATGTTGGTAACTCGATTGTCTTCATAGATTCAGCGGTAGATACTCTCGAAGGAAACGTCAGTGAGCTCGGTAGCAAATGCAATTATACCTACTAATATGCCGTCTGCGACCACCGCCCGCCACACCGCACGCTCCCAGCGCCGCCGCCCTTTAACAGTTTAGAGGGGATCACTTGAAATTTAGTTATCGTGCTCTTGCACCTGAGTTTGCTTGTCAATTATACAACTGGTGGCAAAAACAGATGCAACAGCACTTAAGAAAACTTTATCAACCGCTCTTTTAGTAAGCAAACTCTGCCTCCAGTTCCCCGCATAAGATAAATCTGCGAGAGGCGAATATCGTGTTTCATATTTTGTGCAAATATTATTTTAATATCCAACATCAAACATCTCATTCGCCAGATGATATTGAATGCTCTCATAAGATATTGATTGGCACAAATAAGGAAATCGAATTATTCAATGTCCGCCCCTCATTTGTTTCCGGCTCCCCTCCAGCAGAGATGAAGAAATTCTTTCGAGTTTTCGATTACTTGTCTAATTAATTTTATAGATTCATTTGTCTTGAACGCTTTGAATTAAGTGCAAACATTAAAAGTCCAATGTTATATTTTTGACTGTAATTTTTTTTAACCAAGATACGATGCTCAATAAATGATCGTCGATCATCATCCCGTTAACCCTATAGCTTTGCAGATTACAGGTGCGTCCTCAATCGCACTTGAAGACGTGTGGTAAGAGGGAATGGGACAGGGGGTGTGAAACACGAGCAGTTAGGGTACCTATAGTGATGAGAGGGAAAGTTCATAGCGTACCTCATCACGCCTCCGCGCACAAGTGGGTGAGTGCGGTTAGTGACCAGAGCAACGCACCGGCCATTCATGATGTAATTAGCGAGAGGGCTCATTAAACACAAGGATTCTCACATGGTGCGCACGTTAGCACCTCAGGGGGCTTCAAGTTGAGCCAGGTTTGTAATGGTTTGACGCGCTTGGATTTATACCTAAAGGAGGCGTTATCAAAGAATCGGTGAAGCGATCTACCTACTTTAAAAATTGTAAGCTGACTTCGATATTCGTTATCTGCATAAGTGTTGTACGGTCCAACAAACCGAATCGCGTGCCTATGTGGAACTTTTTACAAGCTTTTTATTAAATTGCGATGTATGTATGTCAAATCTTCTAAGATAAATTAGACCCACTTCCAGTGGTCGGATTGACTTGAAATATGGTATTGTCAAGTACAGTCAACAAAAAGTACAGTCGGCAAAAAAGTTCGTGTTAAAAATGTATTTTTTAACAGAAAACTTTTTTACTAACAATCATCTATTAAACTATGTATGAACGCTTTGGCAGATGGTATGTCAATGTGATATTTTCAGCGAAAGGGTTCCGCGGTGGTATGCAAATCAATTTCTTCGACTGCACAAAGCGCTGGGTGGCTCCATCCTCAAGAAGTGACTGTCAATAAGAACTATTTAGTGGTAGGTAGGAATCGAATCCTCGTTTAAGTAGCGTCAGTTGAACTATGACTGAGGCGTTTTATTAATTTACATTTAAACTTAGTAATGATTCGCTATTTGTGCATGTTAATTTTACTCCCGAACAACAAGATATACAATTGCACCCGGATACGACCCGACCACAAGATAGATCAAGGTAATGTTCAACCGTGATATTCGAAATACTTACTTAGTTAATTTTCGATGTACCACATTATAAAATGACGATATTTAACATAAGTTAGGTTGATTGCAGCAAACTAATCAAATCTTAAATTAATCACACAAAATACTTAGTAGTAGTATTTTACTCTATAGGGGTAACTGTTTTCTAAAACGTATCAGATTGGCTCACCGGGCACGGTACACAAAAGGCACAGGCGGACACCTCGGTGATTTCACAACAAGCAAGCCGCCATCTCACTGCTACACGATACGTGGCAATCGAGAATTGTCTATCGGTTTAAGTTTATGGAATAGTTCCGAGGGTGTTAGGTCAAAATCTTATTTTTTGTTTATAGATTTAACTTTCTTATCAGTCTCAAAACCGAAATAACTTTAGACTGTTCGACTTTTTGGTGTCTCTTCGCCAAATCCTATTTCAATTGGTATTTCGGTATCCATTGAAGCTATATTTGATGTAATAAATATGATGCATATCCCGCTCGTATTTTTATTTCCTCCAAATATTTCGATGTTCCTAATTTACCTCTTTATTCTTACGTGAATGATATAATTTCCCCCAGAGGTGTGAAACAAGAGGTTTGAAAATAGGCGCTACGTCAGAAGCACCGGTGGGGTGTCGGCACGGCCCTTTAGAAAATCATTTCCATTCCGTTTTCACTGAAAATTGCCCTCGGACGGTCAAAGGGTTAACGATTTAGTGTTTATTTGAATCCGGCCTTTGTTAGTTTAAAAGGCGTTAGAATGTAAACGGATCCTTTGTTTCGATTGCCGTTTGTTTTGCACCAACGCCCTGTTTTTAACGTCATAAGTTTTCTACGTCACGGGTGTTATTTGTGCCTTGTTTTAGGGGTTTATTTGGCGATATATTGATGATGTTGATGTTGTTGTTGTTGTTGATGATACAAATGTACATTTATTTTAATTATTTTGTTGCTGGGTTTGATACTGTTGGGGCAGATCTTTGCATAATGAATACAGACATTTGTTATCGAGTTTTGGATGCTAAATGTGTATTTAAGTATGTATTTATTTATACAAGTATGTTCATGTTGTTCATCCGTTGTCTAGTTCCCATAACAAGCTTTTTTAATTCAACATTTTACTTCAATTCTTCTCAAATTCAAATGGTTCCTAGCATATTAATACCAATGAATCCCGTAGAAACTCATAACAGTATTAAAAAGAACAGAATTAATACGTCAGTAGATTTAATCTTGACTTAACGTATTTCAATTTTTATCTTAATACTCAGAGAGCTACCGTTCGGGTATTATAAGAGAGAAGAATTCAATATGACATAAATCTTTGAATTCCATTAGTTAGATTAAAACCTTGGGACACTCCCGGATTATAATATACTTACAAACAAACCAATACCAATAGGCTAGTCATCGGAATGCAATCATAAAACCAATGTATAATTTAATGACACCGCGAAACTGATTTAAGATTAGTGATGCAAAATTTTACAAAAAAGTTAACAAGGCAGGAACAAAAACGCGAGAATCAGACTGCTATAGTTGGCATTCCCTTTTATATGAACCACAGCATGGCACCGGGCTGAATGAGGCCTCGCGGTGGGGAGTCCACGGTAGCTCCTTATATCTTTTTGTACGGCCAACGTTTTATCAAACACGGTAATGGTCGGCTTTATGACGCCAACAAAAGAAGCGTGCCAACAGAGGCGTTAAATCCTTTACGATTTGATGATGATCACGCATTTGTCATCCGAACAGTTTTGGGCCTTGTTATTACGCATGCATAGTGCGCTGCGCGCTCTATTCTGAGAGGATTTTGTACATTTCAATAATTTGGTACCACTTACCCAGGTGCATGGTTCCGAAGTGACAATTCAGTAAATGGACTTTTCTGAAACTTTTTTAAATTTACCACAACTTCTGCACAATTATTGAGCTAATCGTTCACCTAAGAAGAAGCCAAAATAAAAACGTCCACAAATGAAATTAAACTGTTGGGTTATTATGAAATAAATAATCATGCTGAAGAAACTAAACACGAATAGGTATTTAATGCATCAAACTAACTACGGAATAGGTTTTTTGTAAATTTATCTGTGATATGGTCAGGATTGATCAATTTATAAAAGCTAGGGTTGTAACCTGGACCCAAAACACCGACAACAATCAAGTAACCCACGGTAATTTTTAGTAAAATAATCACACCAATAATAAAACACAACGGGGAACTGGTCCAATCGAGCACCAACCAAGCTGACTGGGCGATGATTATTCAAGACCAAATACTATGGCACAAATAATGGGACCTACCTGGAAAATAGGTTCTAATGCATGAAATTTGGCAAAAATAAACTACTAAACACGAAATGAAACATCGATAAGCATTTCTTTGAAGAAAAAGAATACTGGGTTTAATAATCCTGCGTTGCGGGTGTGTCGAGGTCTTCAGGCTACCCCCTTAGCCTGAGCGACCGGCGAGCGGCCGAGTCCGCCCGAACGTTTTCGAACGAAACCGAATCCGGCCGAACGAAACCGAACGCGCCGCGAGCGAGATAGCGACATACCTGTCTGGCGCTTTCATTGACAGGCACCTGAAATGAAGAAAAAAATCGATCCAATTCGTTGAAAATTTAAATTTCAAAAAATTTTGACTGACTACTCACTGCACGGGCGGTATAAAACAGATAAATTTACATGCAATCTGACTATTAGGTATGTGAAACATTTGCCTAAGTTGTGAAAATAGATACGCATGCACCGGAGAAAACTTCCAGTCCGAATTACTTCCTCTGCTTTCACTCTATTTAAACATAAACTGATGCACACAATTGACATGTTCATAGTCGCGATCAATCAAAAGGAAAATAAGTATCGCCTTTATGAGGGGACATAATGCAACAAAAAACGAAACATACAAAAATTAAAAGTAAACATGCCAAAAAAGAACAAACAATAATAGGGCAAAAACATTTAAAAACAACATTGCAAGATGCATTAGGACAGTTGTTAAAATATGGGGTAGCGTCGAGCGGATTGACTCCGGGAATATTGTGCGCTTGCACGCGATGCGCGCGCGGCGCCGGCGCGCTCGGCCGCTCGGCTCTCGGCGCACGGTCGGCCCCGCTCGGCTATTATACGACAACTACCGGTGTATTCAAAAACAAGGCATGATGACCGGAACCTGGCTTTAATTTCCCTATATGATGTCATAGTTGATTAAAATAAAGTTTATGTGCTTCCGATGTAATGTTGCTTTTTTTGCTAAATTAGTAATTGACTTCTACACGTACCCTAAACCCAATAGTCTAGAACTAACTAAGCATTTGAATACGGCAAAAAATTAATCAATAAAAACTGATTACTATAGTGCCATTAATATAGCTGTAGCGAGCAAAGGTTACTCCCTCCCAATGGACGAATTTATTAAATTATTACCGGACGAGATCACGCAAACGAAATCGTAAAATTAAAGGAAATCCATTCCGTTAAATTGAACGCAATCCACTATCTGGCTGTATTGGTGAGGGCAAAGTTTTATAGTTTTATTGCGGGAACATGTTGCTGAAATATTTTAGAAAATAACGTCTGTATTATTAAACAATGCCGGCTATTAATGAAGTCGTCAAAACAGCTGAAAAGAAAAATTACTAAACGGAACAAAAGTAGCAAGCGATAAAAAGAACGAGCAATAAATAAAGTAGTCCGGTGCAGACAATACATTTCACTTCGCGTGTGAACAGAACGTTGATGACTATCGTTTTGTGCTATTTTGACACAAATTTTTTCTCGTCGATATTGTAATCGCCGGCACTTACCGCGTACCCGCACACATGTAAAATCGTGAGTCACTACTCGAAAAACCTATCTATCAATATTAGAACACAAAAAAAAATGCAAGTCAGTTAATAATCCCGAATTGGAAATCGACAATGGAAATAGTCACAGTCACTTTTTAATAATGGCAACTCGGTATTTTTTTCTTTTTTATTGCCACCCTAGGTACGTTTGACATTTGAACCGTCTGATGACTCGACCGCTATGATTGATCGTCGCGACCCACTAAATGAGTGCAATTTAGCGTATGTTTCCCCACTCTCAATGTTTAATTTTGTTATTGTTACATAATTCATAAAAAACTTAATCAACACTAAGCTTGCTCGATACGGAGCTAAATTTGTAAAGGCTATTTATCTAAAGCAAATTCCTTAAACCAAATAAAATCCAAATTATTAACATACAAATTAACTGTTGAACTGTGACTGGTAATCATTTGTCAGTCCGGAGTGTCATTCAGATCCCACAGTAAGATTACAATTCTCTTTCATTCCAAACCGTGATTTTGAATGATCACTTTAGAGTTCAAATTTCAAAAGTTATTCTCGCTTACTCTGAATCTAACAAACTTGAAGATTTGTTAGACAGTTGTAAACAATTTTGAATCTTATGACAACCGAGTCAGTGATGGAGTTAGTGTGTTTGTTATTATTGTCGAAGAAATGAGCGCTGTGGTGTACAATTTATCATCGGAGCAAGTATCCGCCCAAGCCGTAACGAATCACTAGTAAATAAATTGACCACAGACGTTTCGGACATTTCTTTTGAGGTGGCGTCCGGAGTTACTTTGATATCCATTTGTAGCCGAGGCTTTATTGTTTTATGTGATTCATCAAAATGTGGTTAAGTTTCATTGATTATTTTTAAGCTTATATGTTATTTACTTTTTTTTTATGTAGCAGGTAAGTATCAATTTGCCACAGCAACGGTAGCTAGGAGTAAGTACCTACACACCTTCAGCACTAAAAATATGACTCGCCCGATATAGACTCTACACAACGGGATGAGCAGAGGGTAAAAAACGCAGTTCTTTACCAAACCTAGCTACCAAACAACACCTACCTACTTCCTACCAACAGGTACAATGTTCTATTTTATCACTATCAGTGTTGATCTTAATATTGTCACTTTCAAATCTGATACGAACTAAGCCAATAAATTACGTATGACAGGCAGAATTAGATTGATACCGTCTAGGCTAAACATTCAATTGATTCGACGCCGGGATGTGGGGGTCTAACAGCCTATTTACTACGTCATGTAAATTGTACCTATACATTAAGTCAGTACCTAGTAATAAAGTATGTATATCCTGATCTGGCGTATGAAAGTGCCGCTAAGAATGTTCTGTGTCGAAATAACTGCAATGAACATGTAAATTACTAACGATGAGCTTAAAGGTTCTGACCAAAAAATTACCAAAAAATGAAATTGACTAAAAGATTAAAAAAAACAGAAGCATTATATTTATAGCATACCTGCCTATTGTTTACCACACCTAGACCATTTCTGATACTGTAATTCAGTAGTACATTATTATATAATTTGTATGAATTATTAGGTTTATGAGCATACGATTCATTGCTGGTAAAAATAACAACAAGATCAAGGGTATCCTTGTGCGTCACCTTTAGACCTACCACCTTAACAAAAAAGTTCGAGCGTATTTACCTATATTGATGTACCAAGATTGATAATAATATTAACTGCAACAATCCTACAAATTAAGGATTATAGGTTAATTTCGTATTGTATGATTTTTGTATCTCTTTTTCGAAATAAACAGTTTAAATTTTAAATTTTTATTTTGTTTTTTAAATTAATTAATGTGGCAGAAGAAATTCGTACAAACTTCTTTTGTAAAAAATAATACAACTTTATGTTAAACTTTCACATTCACATAAGAATACAATTACATTTATAGATATCAAAATTTATTGTAATTACAATGGAATCATAATTCTCGATTCGTGAGTTCGAGAGGCAAGAATTTCATAGCTCTCAATTAAAACGTAGAAATAATTATTTGGAAGCATCCACCCCACTTGGAAATCAAATTAATAATGTAAATACGAGTAGCTGTCCCTCCTCCACAGATACTCAACCTCTTTATTAGATATTATTCTAAGTTGATTTGGTAAAATTAAAATTAGAATTAAATTTAACAAGAGCTAGTAGGTTTTAGATGCGGTTTACACATTTTGATATTTCAAGTTATTGTAGTGTTGGTGTGACTGCCGTGGCTCACATAATGTGCTGTTTAATTCAGTAAAGTTGTTGGTTATTACTGTGCTCCTTTTCTTCGAGTCAGTCAGAAAAGGAGACACTGAGTGACAAAGATAGTCACGATTAGGCTAAGTATCCACCAGAGCAGAGCTGAGCGAGTATGCGAGGAAAAAAATCACCAATAGGATTACTTCAATTCGATAACCTCAGCCAGCGCAGATTTCATATTGAAAAAAAAAAAATTGTTGACTGTTTCCTCGCGTACTGTTTAGCTTCCTTGCACTTCTCTGGTGGATAAGTTAAGTAGCCTTACTCGTGCTAACTGTCCGCATACACAACCGGGCAAAGTACCTACTTTATGACTGTATTTGCAAACCACAAATTCTGCGAGAACTGCTTACTTCTTAGCCTTATAGGTTGAACTTAATCTGTATGTCTGTTTCTGCCAAAAAAAAAAAAACAGTAGAGTCACCGAAGTTAGTATTAAGGCTCGCCAATAGTAGGTAGTTATTCTGTGCCAATAGCTCCTAGGGGCGTTACTTTCAGTTTTTCGGCACAAATTGCATCCGAAGACTTAAATCCCTTAATGAATCAAAAAGTAAATGGAAAAATGAGAAGCAACAGAAACATCAACTCTTGAGCGCACCTGCCCAACAAACTTTTGACACAATATTTTTTTAAGAAAAATAATAGCACAGTTATTCTCCAAAGGGCATTAATTTCCCTTCATCCGCAATACAGCGGAAAACAGCGCAATTAGTGCGTTACCTTTCGCTTAAACCAGGTTTACCAGTTAGAGATGAAAGCTTTAAAAGTTAGGTACCAAATTATTGCTGTAATTTATGTGAAATGTTTGTCTGAATAGTGGACATTTTGAGTAGACTAACAAGTTTCAAATTATCTATTTGTGGAGTTTGATTATGTTATAATATGAAGATACTAAATAGTTTGGCTTTTAATAAACATCTTTTATTATTATTACAAGTCTACCATTCTGGAAGTGTAAGTAAGTAATTGATAAATTTTGTTTAATTACGAGAAGATAAGTAACAAATTAAGGCAAGGCTAATCCAATGTTGGGGAAAGACAAAATTATTCAACATAAAATATAGAGCAGCCGCGACGGTCATGTCAGTATACAATTATGGTATTTACTATGTTAATATAGCTGGGTCCTTGGCACATGTACCATACAGACGGACGCCACAAATTGCCGTGTAATTTAATAATGTCAGTGAACATGGAAAGAGACCAATTTCAGAGAAAAAAGTCTTTGAATTAAAGTCGCCGACATTAACTCTACTGTCATCGATTAATTATTCATCCATAAATACGCTGTAAAATTGTGGACATTAAGGAAATTGATATTATTATAACCGGCATTTTTGATAAACTGCACACAATTATATAAATTCACTATTAATATTAATAAAGGACAATTTTATTACGGATTGTTATTTCTTTTACACTTCTATCGGAGCTAAAGTACTTTTTTTTCAGCATCACTTTATTAAGAAAAAAATGGTACAAACAATATCTGTTATCTCGCAAAATATTCTATAAATACGATAACCATTTGTAGGTTTAGTCGTTTGTAGCTTTTCATGTTTTCATAGCTCGCGGTGTGAGGTCGGCCCGGCGTAACCTTTCCCCTTTCTCGGCCTGCGAAGGACACCATCCTTCACGCTTCTCGTGTAATACTCCGAAGAATTATTATTTCTGAATCGTTTAAGTCCTTGTTCAGTGTCTGTAATCCCGAGCCGAGATTAAAATGTTCTCCCAACGCTAATTAAAAGGGTAACTTTTTTACGCAAATGATTAATCGAGACATTCGCTTTGTTTACTTAAAGTACCTAAGTTTATTAAAAGAAATATGTTTGATCATTTTACTTTGTTATTAATTATTATTTATTAGCGAAGTGCCTGGTGTAGAATTTGCATTAAAGAGTATCTTTATGTCCCATAAAAATAAGAGAGCGACACAAGTTGCTCCATTTGAATGAGTTGTTAAATGGCGATCGTTGTCTTAACTAAATGAGAGTTTATGGCCACGAATATTTATTTTACTAGTACTACATAAAATATATGAAGGGTGCTCGGAAAGAACATTCTAGTCTAGTTAGTTTTTTTGAAAACGAGATTTTAATCTCAAAATGTAGAGCACTCAATAGACTTTTAGTTACCACTCAGTTACAGATACAAATGTTTATGTAACGTGTCCTTCTATCACTTTAAAAAAAGATGTATACGAAAATTATATGGACAATTACATCGTTCCAAACTTTCAAATCGCAATAACTCAAAAAGTTGCTAATGTGACTAGACAGTCATGTTCTTTCCGTGTACCTTTCATAATATTACAAAACTCATTATAACAGATTACACTTTTCAACTTGCCGTATACGACTAGTCAATCCTAGGTATATGCTAAGACGAATGTTCGTAAAGGTGTATTCTTTTTAGAACATTTCTATACATTCATGATCTTAGTAATCGCATAATAAAGCCTGTAGACGTAATCCAAAAAAGTCTCAATAAATATACTTACCACTACTTTACCACTACTTTCATTAACATTTGCGTTAGTCATTTTCATTACACATGCGATGGTGACACTACAAGTACTATAAATGGATATTGCGACACACCTTGGAAAGGCTCTCAGCATTCATTGCACCTAATGGCAATTCAACCCATTACATATGAATTGTACAGTAATATAAAAACTATCAACGTACACATTTACTAGAAGCACAATAATTTATTACCTGCTAATTATAGTACTGACGTTTCATAAACGTCTTTTTATTTGAAACAGAATTACAACTCTATTTCTTAACAAAGTTTGGTGGTACATTTTATTATTGTCTATCCTTGTAACATGACAACCATGCATAAGAATTAGCCATAAAAATCCTATGGCCAATTATAGAACTCTTTTAATTAAAAACGCCTGTACTATCAGTTCTTAAACATGTCTAACACACTCACCAAACACAGTGCTGGTAACCGTTCCACATAAATATGTCAAAATAACAAACCAATTTTATCTAAGTCACATTGCGAAAACGTAATTTTACTATAAAAAGTCCCAGTTGCTCAACGTTTATTTACTTTCAGTGACTGTATACAAGCACAACGGCTTCCAAATGTGAGGTAAAAACATGACCCAGCATTTCTCTTGCACGGTTGGGTAAAAAGAAGGTACAGGAGCGCTTAGCTCGCGGCACCGACTCCGCGGTCACGATTTACTTCACATCAGAACATAATTGATTTTGCAGCCATAAACATAGGTATCCATTAAAATCCATCCCAGTATTAATAGGCATAGAGCTGCAGATTCAATTGCGATTCTTTGAGATAGGTAAATTAATGTTGGTAAATATAATTCGCAATGTGAAGTCTTAACTGTTTAAGCTAGATGCTTGTCTTGGGCTAGAACCCGTTTGTTCGGGGAGCTATGGAACTAAGATAACCTAACCTGACCTGTTTCCGTCGTGCAATTATTATGACATACGAGGGGCGGCTGAAAAGTAATCTACCTAACAATGAAACAAAAGACTGTCGTGGCTAATTTTTTTTTATTTTTCTATATAGTCCCCTGCTAGTAAAATGCACTTATTAAATTTTTCAAATATTGAATTTAAACCATTAAAAAAAAAACTTTCGGTTTGTCGTCAAAAAAGTCAGTAACCGCAGCCTTCATTTCGTCATCGGTCATAAATAAGCCTTCGTCCCCTGAGGTCTTTCTTGAGAAGTCTAAACAGAAAATAGTCACAGGGGGCTAAATCTGGACTATAAGGGGGGTGGTCAATGGTTTCGAAGCCATTGTCTTTAATTGCTAGCTTCGTTGTGCGAGCGGTATGCACTGGTGCGTTATCGTGCAAAATCAGAATTCCTTTGCTTAGTTTACCTCGCCGATTTTCTTTTACTGTCGCTCTTAGTTGATATAGTAAGTTTGAGTAATAATCAGCATTCATTGTAGTTTTCTTCGGTAAATAATCTATGAGCAAAATCCCTTCTGTGTCCCAAAAGATTGTAGCCATAAGTTTACCTGCCGATGGACAGACCTTGAATTTCCGAGGCGGCTTCTCATCCTTAAATTTCCACTGTAACGACTCTTGCTTACTTTCCGGGTCCCATTGCCGAATCCAAGTCTCATCACGTGTTATAATTCTACAAATTATTTCTTCCTCTTTCCCTCGACTCATGTCCAAAAACTCTTCGCAACATTTGACACGCCTCTCCATGTCAAATGCAGTCAACATTCTGGGGACCCAACGTGCACTAACCTTGGACATGTTCAAATGCTCATGAATTATTTCATTGACTCGCTCTTTACTGACGCCCACATCTCTAGCTATCTCCCACTGCTTCACTCGTCAGTCCTGTAATATAATTTTTTTCACCTGGCTACATTTTCATCGGTGACGGCCGAAACTGGTCTTCCGCTACGAGGATCATCTTCCAGGCTCTCACGACCTAACTTAAACAGCTTTGACCAAAACTTTATAACAAATTCGGAAGAACACGAACTGCTAAACACACGTAACATACGCTGTCTGATCTCCGAAGGCGTATTCCCTTCTTTAGTCAACTTAATCACCGCACGCTGCTCGATTTTATCCATTTTCACTTTTTCTACCGACATGTTTGAAACAATTGTAGGAGACAAATAAACGTGATGCAATAAACAAATGAATGTAATACATTTTGAAAACAGAATAACAAACGAATATAAATCCATACCAGCCAGCATTATTTTTGTATATATTTCTGACCAAGGAGATTACTTATCAGCCGCCCCTCGTACAAACTATATGTATAAAATAAAAAATTGGCTCTGTCTCTATGATAGCTCTCTTCGATTGAGTGTATTGTTTTATGATGTCTTGTATCTACGTCAGCATTGTATATTTAGTAGGTATGTTCTGTAAAATAATTAAAAAAGCGGATCTTCACCCACCTTCCGTAGCGCTTTATGTAGAAATGGTAGAGTTGTATATCAAATCCGCTTACAAAATGGCTCGATTAAAAATGCAATATTAGTCAATTTTATTTCGACTTTACATAAATAGACGCTTCAAAGAAGTATTGTCAAGACACCCAAAAATATTTATTATGACTATGGTTCCCAATCCTACCGGATTGCAATAATTTCTCCGGTTTTTTCTAAAATTATTACACAGCCGTCACTCGCACCTCGCTACTCGATCGCTATGCTCGACGGTGTCTAATTTAAAATTAATAAATGATTGACATTTTCATTCAACACCTCCTCCCCCCCCCCCCCCATTCCAACTCGATTTCTTAATATTCTCCCGGGTTGGTCCTTTCGAGAATTGGCAATCCTAGCTATGACTTTTATTTCAGACTGTATACGAGTATTTCAGCAATTCACGATGCAATGAATTTGCTGCAAAAATTTGTAGCATTGCGTGCAGCAAAATAGGCGAATAACTGCGCGAATGTATTACGTAATTGCATGAGAATTGACCTGTCCGTCTGTGTATCGTTCTGGCTCTCATATCCGGAGCACATGCATCATACGATATCATTAAGACATCAAACGTAGGGGAAACACACCTTAGTTTGTATAACGAATTCGTATTTAAGTAAATGGTTATAAATCCCCTTTGCTTAAACATCGGAAATGCGGAAATGTGTTTTTATTTATTACTCTATTATGTTATTATGCTGTGAAAATGCTTTATTTGGACAGGTAGGTACCAAATGGGTGGAGTGATTGTTTTTCTTTGTACCTGGTACCTCAGTAAGATTGTAACTATTTTACTAGACGTTAAATAAAAACGCTTGCCAGACTGATGTCTCTTTGGTGAACTATAAGTGCAACTACTCTTACTCTTACTTAATTTTATGATTAACTATTACAGAAGTACCTAAAGTTCAATTCAACTTCATGGCTAGATGTCAAGAAAGCTGAAAATGCAAGTACGTTCAGATTTTATAACTAAGAATCAGATAGTTACAATCTTTTGGGAATTAATGAATCACTCGCGTAAATTAATAATTACGTATCATACGTAATCGATCGCAGTTATATAAAATTTATTAACAATGCATCTAATTAATGATAATTAAAACTGCACGGCAGCTCCGTCAGTTACCACTCAATCCGTTAAGCGATTAATTAAAGAACACAACTCAAATATCCTAACCATTTCGATTGTGTGCATTCTACTTTTCAGTAGCATACATACCGCCACATTGTTAGACTATTTCTAAACGAAAAAGTTTTTCCGAATTTACTTAAGTAGCGTGTGAAACAAAATTCTTTCTTCAATTAGTTAAATTTGTGCAAAAAAATTGTCTCACATAAAAAAACACTTTTATTAAATCTACTACCTCGGTACCTCCGTTTACTTAATTTGGCCAAACAAAAACAGATCATAATTTTAGATCAGAACCTTTCCTTTTAACTTCAGGCCTGTTATATCGGCCTTCCGATATAACAGGTCCTTACTGACTTCAACACAATTAGTATGCACAGACAATTAGTCATTCATTATTTGTAGTAATTATTAATTAAAGTTTCTCGCGTTTTTTATGTTTCTACGCCGATGTAATGAGTAATCAGCAATGCGATGTGATGTGATCCACTGAAGCCCATTTATTCCATTCACGACACGCAACCAGCACCAAAGCCGTCTCGAATAACTCTATTGTAACTGCAGGTACTAATGATCATAAAAATACTCATGTCAGTGATATCGTAGCGATAAACCGTTCATCGAACTCTGTAGCCGTGTGTACTAAATCCCTGTTCCAACCAATACGTCGGCGAGGCCACTAGTTGCCAGAAAAACAGGAACAATCAAGGACTGTGCCTTGCCACAGTAATTATGAAAGTAGTAAAAATTTTAGAACAGTGAATTAGCGTGAATGAGGAGGAAATGTATGTATACAAAAGGCCAATTTGTCAAAATGTGTCTGATATAACCTTTATAACATAGGGTGACGAAAAATTATACACATGAGAAAAATATGCTTTAAACTAAAGGCAACCCTTTTTGTTTTTCGGCATTTATTTCAAATTAAACGTCTGATCTCAAGATGGGGTGTAGATCAGGTAGGATTTGTTATAATAAGCTGAGAGGGATGACTATAATACGAAGTACCCGTGAAAGTAAGAGTCGTAATAATAATTATATAGACGTAGGTAGAATCTTAATCTTCTCTGACCTCTCAGCTCAACAATAAACAACTCATGCTAAAAAAATTTACGCCGCAGTCGTATCCGCACAAACAAGGCTTAATTCGCCAATTGACATGAACAGCCGGTGGCCAGTTACGAAACTCAATAATTAGAACTGCAGGAATGAAAAAATAGCTGAGAATTCCGATTGCAGATAAAGCAGCACGATTGTCTGGGATTGCATATTGAAAAAACATGCAACAGAGATAAGGCGTTACATGGTTGACTGACTGGGAGGCATCGCGGGCGAGCACTGGCTAATTGCATTTCCTACTGTGTTACTACACTGGCGCATAACCGAGACTTGCTTGGAAAAAGTAAACTTTAGCTACAATTAATTAACTGTAATTAACACTTCTTTATGATAATTGTTTATTTAAACAAACATAATATAGGAGATATATTATACATAATGAAATGTCATACATGTTTCGCTATTGAAGTACTAATAAAAACAACAACATAAAATTTAACAACATCGTCGATTTTAGCATTTTCATGGGTTTGTTGTAACACTGTGATTAATTTCACGATCTTATTTCTCGTATTTCTAACCGACATTTTTGTCATCATGGTCTTCATATCTATAAGTAAGTACCTTTAGTCGATTTAAAAAAATTTACCCTAAAAACAAATAAATATTACAATTGACACCAATTGACCTAGATCCAAATTAGGCAAAGCCTGTAATATGACTTCTAGAAAATGGATACACATTATATGTATAGATAAATACATACCTACTAAGACTCGAGAACAAACATTCGTATTCATCATACAAATAATCTGCCCGGACCGGGGATCGAACCCGGGACCTCAAGCTTCATAGTCGTTCTCTGACCACCAGGCTATTCGGTAGTCAAGGTAATGCCAAGTTACGCTTTCTGTTGATCTCTGTTTCTTCGTGGAAAATTATACACAGTTACGTTCGTATTATTTTAATCGACGAACGTGATTCGTGGTATATTAATACTTTCACCGATTTCTATAGACAAAATTTTTAACGTTAGCAAAATTTATCGGATCCGATGTGAAAGATGTTTTACAGACGGTTTTAAGTAGGGCGAGTCTAAAATGATTTCTCACTGATGTGATCTCTAAGGAAGTCGCTTATTTCAACCCGTCATTAGTAGAGCATTGCAAAAATATTCTTCTTCGTCACTAGCCAAAACGGGTCTCTTTAAATGTCAGAGTAGGTGCGAAATTAAGATTTTACATGTCTTCATCATCATCATCATCATCATCATCAGCCTATTTACGTCCCACTGCTGGGCACAGGTCTCCTGTCACAATTAGAGGGCTTGGGCTATAGTTTCCACGCAGGCCCAATTTAGATTGGGAACTTCACACACACACAGTAGCTTGAATTGCTTCTTAGGAGTGTGCAGATTCACGTGTGGGTTCAGGTGTGTCAGCGTTTTACATACGCTAATTTATAACTAACTAACTACCTACTCAAAATTTTAGCGCCATTTTGAACAATCCGTTTTTTATCATCACGCATTCTGTAACACTATGACATCATCAAGCTCACTGGTGGGCAAGTAAAGTTGATTTATGTTCAACCTGAGAAATAAACCCTGCGGCCTACTCGCATCATAGCTCATGGCAGACAACCCGACTCCCATACTATCTCGACTTACGGAAGTTGAATTAACATATCAAACTATTTCTTGAGCAAACAATTTAGCTTTAACATACTAAAACCCTGTCATACTCACTCCCCATACCAAATCCAACTTAGATTACACTTATTTGAAACGACTTTAATTTGAAACGGTTAATTTAATGCGGGGCTCTTATCTGTAAAAGTATGAATGAAGACATTTGTTCAAACAATTATAATTTTGTTTTATTCCCAGGCAGACGGCTTGAGTATTTGTAGAAGAAGATATGAACTGATAAAATATATAAATTAGATATTTTGTAGTTGTATCTGGCCTTTATTTTATTAAACTGATAAATTCTACAAATTTGAATGAAAAATTATAATAGATAGGAAAACTGGCCACAAAAATCTCTTCACCATGAGATAATTATAAGTACTTTTGTCATGTCATACATTTTGAAGTCAGAAATCATCTGTAAAGTGAGGTACAGACATAGTAGAAAAACCTTCTAACGAGCCAGGCAAAAATCAATCTTATGTCAATGTTATAAACATTTTGACACAGGAAAGCTTTACTCACTTTAACTATGCAAGGTATGTGTTTTTGGATGGTGAAAACAGTGTGGTACCCTGACGGGCAACTCCACAAAAAGATTTTTGTTTTCTGTTCTTACATCATGAAAAGATTTTCGTTGCTGTTGCTTAGGTATACTCGTACTCTAAATTATGGGTTATTAATCCAAGCTCTATAACTGACTAAACTCACAATGCATAAGTATCCCATATAAAATTTCGACATACCACCGGGCTATAATATGCGGTGCTTTTGTTTCTCCTGTAAGAGACACTGTTCATAAATTTCCCTATACGTGATAAGCGGTTTAGCCCACCGGGAAAGCAGGATGTACACGTAATCTTGTTTGCCGACAACTATAGAGTACTTTGTACCCTCATTACAAATCTTGGGATTTATCTTAAGAACAGCTTGTAGTGTTGGATTCAATTTTTCAAGTAATTCTAAATGCTTCGTAGACACGCTTGTTCATTTTCACTTATGTCTCAATTTCAGAGAGTTCAAATCAAAATTCTGACCTTTTCCGCGCATCTACTATGACCAACCGACGTACTCTAAGGAACACACATAACCCTACTTTCGCAGCCGCAATCTGTCAGATATGCCAAACGTGCCAAAAATTTGAAATGCAAACGTTCCCATTGAACCCGTTTTCGGAATACGCAAAGATTCGCCCGCGCGGTGGATCCAAACAGCAAAACATTTGCTTCTCATTTTTCCAATTAAAATTCCTATATGTGCATTGCTGGTTGCATAGCTATACGCTTAATTGGAAATATGAGATACGAATGTTGCATTGTTTTGATTTAGCACCGTTTCTATCCTGTCTTTGTTAGACTGTTGTTTCTGAGACGTATTCGTTGCTTTTCTAGGAGTAGTTCAGGTTCTGGTTGCCGTATAATTCCTGGGTAAGCATATTGTAATAGTAGAACTAGGTACTGACTGAAGTATTGTTTGTTAACACTCACTTAAAGTGAATGAGTGGCTTCTAATAAGTTTGTCTAATTTTTGTGTTAGTTTACTAAGTAAATAGATAAGTTAATACTAAAAATCATGAATAAAACAATGTAGGTCTAAGTAAGTAAACAAACCTCTTTGTTCAAAATTTTTTCTAAAGAATATCGCATTCCTACTGACCGCGGTTGAATAAAATTATCTTTAATCATCAAATGCATTTAAAAAATATATGCATCTATGGCATTCAAGACGAGTCAATTTACAAATTCAAAATGCCCAGGGAAGCACCCCGGCGCAAAATTAAAATAAAATTAACAACCAGTCAATTACTTCCCCTAAAACAAAATGAGATATGTCTGTTGTTAAAAATGGAACCCTGGGTCCGTCCGTTTATTTAATTAATCACATTCTTACGAATGGGGGCCATATCCGAATGTTTGAATTTTTCGAGTTCTTTCGCTAAAAGGTATTAAATAAAAAAGCTGAGTAGGTACTCAAAAAAACAACTATTGAGATCGTCCTCTTTTTTGAACTCGGTTAAAAATCTTACCAAAAACATGAACAGAATAGTATAACTTTTAAAGGGATGAATTTTTAGTTCTTTTTTTACTTATTCATTGGAACTTTTTGAAGGGGATTTATTACGAGTCATTTTGCAACAATCTCTGTTGTAATTAAGTTGCGCAAACGAAAATAGGGGATGCTGGCGTTAAAATTCTACAATTCTGTAGAAATGGCAAAAGTACATCAAATATTTATTTAACCTATTATAAAAATGTTTACATAATCTAAAACCTAAAGATGCAAACCTAAGGATATTATCTTTTCGGTAATTGTTTTTAAATCTGAAAACCATTCCTATCCACTTCAAAGTACTTTTGGCTACAAAGTGTTGGGCACAAAAAGCCTCAAAAGGAGTAATTTTGACGTGTCTAATCGATTCGCGGGTCTAGCTTCCGCACAGTGTTAAAAACATGCGCTCAAATAGAAAAAAAAGTAAAAACTGCAAAATCATATCGCTGTTACATCACAAATGGTTTTTTATTCCTCTTTTCGAGGGTTCGCTAAACGTTTGCAGCGATCTCTATTATTCGGTTCCCGTTTGTGACGTAAGCATATTCGGCACTCAACAGCAGTTACTTATTAAATGTAATAATACATATAATAACGTATTCATATCTGTGATCTGAATGAATGGCGATTTGGAGTAAGGGTTCCGTGCTGCAGTCACCCTTGCAGATCAAGGCCGGCTCGGAATTGAAAATGTAACAGCACTTTTAATGCTAATTGTTTGCTTAACCCCTTCAATTAAAACAGTTATATTAAAAATGTGCAATATCATATCATGTACTATTTATTGGAATTATTTTTGTTGAATTTTACACGCAAGCTGTCTGTATTTGTAACTTTTATAACGACAGCTACTGACTGATTATTGTTTTGATATAATGTAGTTTTATACTTGTTTCGATTTTATAGGCTGACTAAGTACAATAAAACTTTCTTTTTTGTTAGATTATACGGTGTCCCACTGTTAGGCAAAGACCTCCCCTTATTCCTTCCACTCGTATGTGGTTTTAACCAACCTGAGAAGATTAGTCGTACAAAAATAAACCGAGTCACGTTATACCAGAAATAATGTAATAAGTAAACCGAGCGCGCCATCAAAAACGATTTATTACTTATTCCTTTCTTAACATCGCATTACGTCAGTTTCTATTTACCTCAAAATGTTTCATTTGCATAATAGCTTTTTTTCCGCCATTACTATTTACGTTAATATTCTGATTCGTTTGGGGCCGGGTCGCACGCACAGAAAACATAAAGACAATCTGCGTATGGCGGCCATTTATGTAAATAATTCCACGATACTAGCGTTATGAAAACGGTGTACAATACGGGCGTGGCTTGCGCATTTACATTTTTATTCCACCCGTTCTTTTACATTGGATTAATTTAATGGTATAACGCGATTCCGTGTAACATTTATACTGGATCAAATCAAAATAAGATTACTGGGACCATAATTAAAATTCGCATCAAAAACGAAACTAAAACGGACTTAATAACAATTTGCGTCCGTTTAATCAACAAAACATCAGAAAGCAATAAGTGTATTTGAGAGTCCGATAGAATTTCTCATTTGATTTGTCTTGAGTCGTTGGAAACAAAGTGCGGCCGTCGTCGGCGGTGTTATTAACGCGTCTAAATAATTACAGGGCACATCAATCAGAGGCACATGCAGATAGAGCGCTTGTGCGAGTCAGCGCAGTCGCACCGGCCCACTGTGCAACCCTTTCTTTGATATCTATAATGATATTTCGAATGGAATTATTAAATAGCGTTCCCTAAATATGCTGCTAGGGATGGGACGGGTATCGATGTTTTTTGGGAGTTATTAAATCATATCGCTGAACGATATGGTAAGGTACTTTGATTGAACGATTAAACGAAGTTGCAGAAAGGTCATCTGAGGTGTATTATCGCGCCACGCCATCTATATTTTTGTTTTTACATTTTCCTATGCAACTTATTTAAAGCTCAAACTTCAACTTTTTCGCTATAATCACAGAAACCGTCAAAATAACCACGGAAATATTTTGCACTGCACTTGTCACTCCCAACTGATCAATATTCTGTTAAATCAATGGATAAAACTTTGTTATTTTACCTTATTTTCACCCTAAGGTGCTGCTAAAGCCTCTTCACACGATGACGGGCACTTTTCGTGTAGAACGCCTCAAATTGACCGCAATTAAAAGAACAATGACTAGTTTCAATTCCCCAAACTTAATTTCCTCCGATGCAAACGTGTAACTAACTGGAAATATAACGCTTTAATAAATACATTAACCGACTCTACTTTTTATTTAAATTTAGGTACGTTGTTTTGTGCAGTCTGTGAACCAGGTGTTTAAAAACAGCAATGTTAGCACAACTTTATTGATGAAGGTAGAGTGGCTCTAGAATTTCTAGATACTTTAGAACATCCTTCGTGTATAAAGTCACCACATGGCAACTTCTACATTTGGAAGACTTCAAATTTCATAGCTTATTTAGTTGGAACTTCCAAATGATTGCATCATGTCTAAAAAAACCCCGAAAACCGTAGTCATAGCCGTGTTGGATAAAACGATTTCTTTTTCGTCAAATTGAAAAAACACTTTGTACTGTTACAAAGCACCGATGAGCTGTCGGCCGGGCCGATATAAGTAATAATTAGTCTTTCGACCTTGCCGGCCACGAGCTGGAGACTATTGGGCACGCGTCAATACTTGACTGACATCTTTACCCATCATCACATTACACCAGCACAAACTTACTTTCACTTCCCACCAAGCACCATCCACACGAAATACAACTCTATCCCCCCGCCTGTAACGCTACACGCGCAAATTACCCAACTTTTCCAACTACGTTATCCCTTGCAGACGATTCTAGTCTGTCTCTAAAAGCAATCTAATTAAGTTTTTTTAAAGACCATTGAATTTTATTGTTGATTGACAGATGGCGCCAGCAGCAATGTGAAATGAAATGTTCAATATTGTAGCACTTGAACTCTTGCGGTCAAACATTATAATGCGTGCTTAGAGTCGTCTTGTGCGGGCGAAATAATTAAATAAAATAGAATTGAAGCGGGAAAAAGATTACGTTTTCAGGTAAGCAAATAGGAGCGTCGCTGTGCAGCGTCACGTCCCAGTTTTGTATGCGACGACACGTTTCATCAACGACTTAAGTTACAGTCAGAACTAAACCTCGTAGCGGCTGAGCTCGCTTTTCAGGATGTGTAGTCTGCACGTTATATCGTAGGGTATATTTCCCTTTTTAGGTTGCAATGGAATTAGTATTCAGTGGCAGATCGCTAATCGTAAAAACGTTTTCTGAGGCACGACTCGCCATGAGAGTAGGCAGCGTGGAATCAGGAGGGATCCATCAACATCAGCGCAATGCCGATCACGAAATCCGCCATCAATCATAAACATCAGAAAGGATTAAAATCTACGTTGCACCTTCCGAAGCTCGAGTACCCTTGTTTTTCTCTAACCCGTAAATACTGAGGGGCGTAAGTATGGCTGGGGGGCGGTAAATATTATCAAGGGGGTGCAGGGGGAATGCCCCCGCCCCGGGAGGGGGCACTATCCCTTATCGCGAGCGTTACCCTCGTCGCCGGCGGCCGCTAGACCGCCAAAATGTGGGGCAAATCGATTCCTCTGCCCCATTTTTGTGCATCTGGACCGGTATCGATTTTTAGTCGCACTCCGGCAATCGATATCCATTGACAGGAGCCGTAGTATCGATGTTCTTGTCAAACACTCAATTTCAATTTAGATTATAGGTACTGTTTCTTTTAATTTATACGAATTTTATTGCCTGGTATCGTGGAGAGAGGCAACCTTTTAATCCCTTGGAATATCCTTGCTAACAAAGTCACTTAACAGCGACGGAGATAATCATTTGGAATGTGTCCGGCGACGAAATGAAATATTTTATATCGGTTGTAAATAACTTTTAATCGGAGTTGGGGGCACATTACACAGAGCTTCGCTAGCACCGCGCCTGTGCTAATGAGATGTCTGGGATCTTTATAACTCTATGACAACAACCATAGTCCAGGTTCTCTATTCAACTTAGAAACAGAGCAAAGACCTGATGGTGGATCTCACCTTAATACATTTATATTCTCATTTTAATACATTTTATTATTATGTGCAATAAAGTATTTATACAGAAACATACATTACAGGTAATACATTGGATTCAACACCTGTATGTATTAGGTGGTATAGTAGGACATATTTTGCAAAATGATAGTCACATTAATTACGTGGTAGAAATATGTCAATGCATGTAAATTTTAATTAAAAGCATCATACAGTCGACACGATTCTTAAAAGTTATACACACTTTAACATAATTCGCATGTTGATTGTAATAAAAGAAGAACGGCCATAAAACGCAATTTACTACTATCTTTTAAGTTGCACACTTGCCTGTCCATTTGGTATTTGCTACGGCTGAAGTTTTATCGATTCCCTTTTAAATTGTTGCGAATGTTTTATTGGGTTTTATTATAAACCGTATATCAGCGTTTAACGAGGACGGGGTTAAGTAGCCTTATCTCATCCTTTGCTTTGTTGTATTCCAGTTTGTAGGATTACAGGGAGAGGAGGGGAGGGGGTTACAGACAGGTTTCATCATCATCATTAGCCTATTTATGCCCCACTGCTGGGCCTCGTCTCAGCATGAGAGCGCTTAGGCTTAGTTCCCACGCGGGCCCAGTGCGGATTGGGAACTTCACGCAAAATTGAATTGCTTCGCAGGAGTGCGCAGGTTTCCTCACTACGTTTGACACAATGTTTCACGATGACAGGATTGTTTTTAATTAAATTTGATTTTGTTGACATGAAATTTTTACATCATCGTCATCATCATGTCAGCCGAAAGACGTCCACTGCTGGACATAGGCCTCCCCCAAGGCTCTCCACTCAGACCTGTCTTTTGTTTTCCGTATACACCGCGATCCCGCGATCTTTACCAGGTCGCCGCTCCATCTTGTTGTCGAGGCCTACCGACAGCTCGCCTCCCGGTCCGCAGACGCCATTCGAGAACCTTTTGTCTGACCCCATCGGCCATCAGCGTAATTTATTTATTTAGATCTGTCTATTTAATATTTCAATGAAACCATAATTCCGTATTTCATTATCGTTTCATCATTCACAAAATTAGTTTTTTTTTTATTGAATGAATTGGAATTGTTTAAATTATTTTAACTTTGTCTGATTTGAATTTGTAATAATGTTTTTTTAAGATTTACTAACATAATAATAAGTTAACACTAACATCTTATGGACACGTCTGAAATAAACAACTAAAAACTTTATTCATAATACAATTACATGTCATAAAAAAAAAAAAAACATACAGTGGAACGTAGAACATCCTCCTTTTTTTGAAGTCGGTTAAAAATCGAAGCTAAAACTAATTAAACTAAATGTAAAACAAAAAAGTCATGAAATAAATGATTATTATTGTTAGCGCTGGTCTAAATTTAACAAATTGTGTTTCAAAAAACTTAGCCAACTAAAATTTAATAGTAGTTTATGCAACTGCTACATAATGAGAATTTGATTGTTTTTTTTTTAATCATAGACAAACATACCGAGCTGATGTTTCGTAAACTGTTTTTTTTTTGTAAAAAAATCACATTATTAATTATTTTACATGTTGGACTGAACTCGACTTATATACGTGAGTGATCTGTTTTATTTCACTATGATTGTAAATCATATCGATATCGAATTCTATGTCGTAATGACTATTACTTTACTGCTGGACCTGCTGGTCGTGGTGGTTGGCGGCGGAGGCGACGATGTACTGCAATGCTGGTCATTTTCTACAGTTTCTGAACGCATTATAGAGGACTTATGATATGTGTAGATAAAATATGTTACGATATATACAAAGGGGGGTTTGAGACTTTGGGTCCATGGGGTCCCAGCGCTTACAAGCTTATTTCTGAGTTACAAAAGCGCTTAGTTGATGCAACTTGTGACCAAAGGGCTGGCAGTTTTCCCTCTCAAAGAATCAGCATCGCTATTCAGCGAGGCAACGCTGCCAGCCTTTTGGGCACTATGCCACGGGGGCCTTAATTAGATTTAATTTAGTTTTAAGTTGTAGTTTACTTAGTTTAAGCTTAGATTTAATGTCATTGTAAATTGCTTTTATTATGTAAATAAAGTATTAACTACAAAGGTAGGTCGACTAGGGAATAAACTGAACTGGGACCATTAGAACAACAGAATTTCCTTTTCCTATCGTGCTTTTTATTGGGTTTCGAGAGGAAAACTTTGTAAATCGATGGTTTTAATATTACATTTTTAATATTATGCAATTTATGAAAGTTGGATGAATAAATTTAAACTAGGCTACTTTTTTCTCATTTACACTTCTGTTCTGTTGCTAAACAAAAACGACCACTGTATTTTTTTAAACGAGTTTATGCTATTTACAAGATAAACAGTATTCATATGTATATTTTGCAATACTTACGGCACACATTTTAAGTTTGATTATGCTGCAATCATCGGAAGACCCAACATATATTATTAAATAATTTCCTTAGCTTTCAAAACGGTATCACGACATGGTAAGCGCTAATTCTTTTAGTCTAATTGATTATTACCCTGGGAAGTCGAGGCGGCGGCCTGCTACAGCTTTTTGCCCGTATCACTATAACGGGCTAATTGTTCAATCTCGCGGAATCTAAACAATAATAACTTCATTTTGTCACGCTGTTGTAGCCGGATTTTTTCTTAACCATACCTGATAAATAGCGATTTGACGTTGAAATGCGAGGAATTTAGTAGAAAACAGATACAAGTTGGTAGAGATTAGTTTTTTTATCGACATCGATAGACATAAAATCGTCTTGTTATTCTTGCCATGGACTTCTATTAGGTATTAGTTAATTAGGTTTTGAATTTAGTGCCTTTATGGTACAAATATTACTTTGGTAAGTTTAGTACAACCTATAAATTTGATTTGAAACAAATTTATGTACTATACCTAAATTTGTGTCATTTGTTGTATTCTACTAACCCCTATGGATTCTGTCCGAAATAAATGGCTTAATTACTATTATACCAATACGGATCATGCCGTGACTTAAGTATTAGGTACGGTCAGCAGCAGAAGTAGCTAAGCAATCGAAGCGGCCACAATGATCTGCACAAGCTCTTATGTCAACCACAATAGAGCCGTGCTTAGATCATTGTGAACGAGTCGGTTGCTTAGCTACTTCTGCTGCTGACTGTACTAAGATTGAGCACTTAATTATGTGCAAACTTGTTGAAGCCATACAATGAAAAAAAGTTCAACCAGTATTAAACTTGTCAGTCGAAACTGGCCTGTGGACATCTTTTCTCATTTATCTAAACGCTTTGTTTGACATTGTTACATCTGTCGTCGTCAGGGTGAGTAAAACATATCCATCAAGAATGTAATGAAGCTTCGTTTAGTTATTCCATTCTTAACTGTCGTTTAAGTTACTTAGGTAAATAATTCAAATAATGCCACAATGATTAACGATCATAATAATAAAGAAAAAGCGTTAAATAAGTCACTAAGTCAGCGCCCGCGCACAAGAGAAGATTTTCACTAGCAATTAGCAAGCGGCTTCTCACAATGGGGAGCGGAGCGCGTCGCGTAAAAAGGTCGTTTTCCTGCATTTCCGCCTACCATTGTCTAGATCTAATCTGCATCGGATTAATAACGATGCAAGCACCTTTAAACGTACAGACAGAGAAAAACAGCTGCCAGCAGACACGATTAAATGGCTTCAGTTGTAGCAACATTGTATTTAGTGGGGTAGTATAAATTAGCATGGGATATTTATCACCTTAGGTCACGTTGATGATGTGACATAAATATAACATAACTAAATGCAACGTAAATTCATTCTGTCAATCACATGGACAGTTCTACGCTTTTTACAGCACTTAACAACTTTTATTTTAACTGCAAAGTTGATTAGCATCATAGTATAGATTAGAGACATAAGTATATTAAATATAAACGGTTATTTTTGTTGTAGACCGTACTTTCATTAGTAGAACTAGCTCAATCCATCATCTTCTCGCACCGTTTATACAATTGTAACAGTTCATCTCATGATAAACTGCAATGACTCCTTCTTCTTGCTATAATTAAACATGATTAGAGCTCAACACATGGTGAGCCGCAATTATAAGACGTTACAACGGCTACCGGCGCCCGCGATACACGCCATGCGATAGTTTCCATCAACCATTCAATAACTAACACGGATGCGAATTTTAATTAAACGAGCTCGTCGTTTCATTATGTCGCCCACTTTTTATGCATTGTTTTGTTGACCGTAACATCAGCATTCGCCATCCAGCGGGAACTTCGCGAACGAACCGGGAAAACGTCGCGACGCGTGCAAACGTCGCCCCCTCGAGTCCCTAAGTGCTCGAATTGTGGGAAACGTACGTTCGAAATACCATTCAAATACGAGGTCGTAAATGAATGGAATGGGAAAGAGACGGCGACATTTCGCGGGGGTGCCCGAGTGGGATACAATTTGAATGGTGCACGAAACGGAAATAGAGAGCGCGAGGATTCCGTCTAGCCGGAGGGATTCCCCGATGTCATTTGTGTGAGTTTTCCGAATTGTGCGGGAGGAATTGGGAATGTCGGCGGGCCCTGTTCGTGAGCACTCGGAACCTTCTGTTCGTTTCCGTTCGTATTCATTCTTTCCCGAGCACCCCGGCAACTTGTTGATCAATCGTAATAAATTGCCACCATGATATTCCCATTGTGGAGCAGTTTGTCGTTTTACTGCCTCGGAGGAAATTGAGTTTCCTTCTGTCGCTTCGAGTTTATTTGTCACTTCGCTGCTGGGTGAATGGCTTTTCGGATAATGTTGTTGTTTTGTTAAGGAGTTGAAGTTTATACCGTCAAGTATTCGTAAATGTTTATAACTTAAAACAGTGTAAGTAATTAATTCTGAAAATTAAATTTTAATTAAAATAAGCGCTATGATACGATTGATTAAGTGTGCAGCCAAATCTTATAATAATAATGACGCTAATCATGAATATTTAGTTGCATTTATTAAGTCATTCAGTTTTTCGTCACATTTAAATTTCATTAAAAGGTGTAGATAACGTTTATTGTCTGTGTCAAAAAAATATCAAATAATTACTTATGAACTAAAACAATTACTTTGCTCACCCGCGACCACAAGCAAAAACAAAGCGGGTGAGGAAAGTATGTATGTATGTATGTATGTAAATCCCTTATTGCACATAATATTACAAGACAATTACAATAAGTTAGTTTTAGTTTTAATATTTTAATTTACTTTGTAGGTAGTGTTAGTCCCATTTGCTATGCACTGTTTCAACTTTTATTATGTAAATAAAATTTTATATAAAATTACAATAAATATACCAAAACAGTAGAAAGTAATTGTTTCTAGTTCATAAATATGGACCTCCGCAACGTAACGCCTGATTCAATAAATTAAATAATTACTTACTTATTTATAGGTGTTGTATAACATGTTATGTTTTTATCCACATAAAACCAAACCACTAAGTAGGTAACAATTAATTTTATTATAGAGCATTAAAATAGACATAAATTAATCTAATCTACCATTTAGCCAATAAGCAGGCAATTGAATAGAAGCATTGCGAGCCAAGACACTGCATTGCGGCGTCTTGGTTTAATATTTCAATGAGAACCACCACTTGGATCCCTGCCAGTCGGCACCACCATTCATGACCAGACAGATATACCTACTGCCATTATACCTATGCTCGTACTATATGTGCTGGCCTCTTGTATAACGATTTAATGATGTAGAGCCGGTATTTAATCTGATTGCACAGAGTGAGGTCACAGATTGCAAAATGTTTCAGAGGATTATATGTGGTTCTGATTACGAAAAATATATCATGGTGTTTGAAAGTAGAGGCAGCGCGGCGGGTCAATGTAATGAGTCAATTATAAAATAATTTAAACAGTTTCAATTATTTAAAGAGTGGCTGTAAAACCATTAAAATGCCTTTGAAGGCATCTAAAACAAACCATAAACCACTATTTTGCTGGGTTACAAAATTTGTTCAGCCTTCACCAAAACTTAGTTTAAGTGAGTGCAACAACTAGAGAACCTAGTTACGTTTAAACAAGCTTTAATTCAGGAAATGTCTTTGAAATCACAAAGGTATTTGGACAACATGATATTTGGAATAAGCTGTCTAGAATGAGAAAATTTTGTGTACCTACCTATGAGTATAGGAAATGAAAGTGTGTCTGTTGTTTAGCGTATTCTTGAGAGAACTCAGTATAAAGTGTATTATAATATTTATAATAATCTGGATTAGTCTCAGGACTCTATAAAGCTGTCATATGAATACAGATTTGTGTGTTTAGAAATGTTTAGTGAAATGACATTACGCTGATTAACTTGTACTAAATCACACTAAATACAATATTATGGCCTAGCTCTAACGTGTGCTCTAACAGATGTAAGCATAGAAGCTGTACGGTATTAATTAATTAATAATTAGTTTCCAAAGTTATCTATTTTACAAAGGCCCACTCGTAGTAATATTCTAGCGAATAACTGAAAATGTTGATAAGTTGTGATGCAATAGATTTAGGTACCCACCTAACCTACCTAAATTGCTCGAATATAGCGTAATTGGATTTGGTAAAGGTTCAATTCGAGAATCCATTTTTCTGGTTTTTCTGTATACTTAAAAAAAAACCTGAATAAGTATTTCTAAACTTAAGACAAATGTTTTACATTTTACGAATAGCTAAAACATTTTTTGTTCTTAAACCTAAATTATTTGGGTGGCTTTTAAAATAAGTGACAACATCGACTTACGTTATGCTAATCTTTTTAGGGCTCCGAACCAAAATGGTAAAAATATAAATAATAATGTCTATCTGTCCCTGTCAGTCACAGCTGCTTATAAAAAATGAAAATAATCGATTTATTGATTATTTTTGTTTTATTTTTATGAAACATTCAGAATGAAATTCAACATACAATGACAATGCAAAGAAAAATTCGTTAAGCAGCTGCTTAACGAATTTTTCTTTGCATTGTCATTGTACAGCTGCTTATCTCAGGATCTACTAATGCTATCGGCTCGAAATTTAGAATAATTTTAGATGATGCTTACCAAAGTATTTTTTAAATAAATAAAAAAATTGCAAAAGGGTCTTAAAACTTCAAAGTGGGGTTACTAGGTCAAACGGAGTATCATAATTATTGTATTAAAGGGCTCACATTCTAAAATAAAAAAAATACCCTACCTGTATCTCTGAATTTTAAAAAAGGGAAAAATCTGAAATTATGAATACCTAGGCTATAGACGCATATGTAAAGATTACAGGAAAAATAAAACAATGTCTGTAAATAGCACAGTTTATCAGAAATTACAAACATTTTCATTAGGTAGTTTCATTATAGGACAAGAGAGGGCGCTGTCCACCTATCCGTCTATCCTACATTGAACGGACTGTGCGCAAAGTAGCTCAAATATTGTTAGACGATGGCCCGGAAACCTCAGTGCGCGAGTCCGACTCACTCTTGGCCGGTTTTTTAAACGCGACGTGCCTACTCAGCTTGGTATAACGTTAATTTGTATTTACTTTCTGAATACCGCCCAGATTTTTTTTGAAATCTATCTGTTATTATTATAAATCAATTTAGTTTTGATTGTTTCCTGTGAGACATCCCTTTCGGTGCTCGTTAACGCAACTAATGTTTATGTTAGTCTATGCGGCAGCGTGTGGCCCGAACCTACCTGGTCTTTGGCAAAGAAAATACTTCCAAGTTCCGGCACCGGCCCGACGCTACAAAGGTAATGAGCCAGTTATTTCAGTGCCTTGTTTATTTACAAAATATCACTACGTTTGAAGACGGACCATCAAAATGAGTCGTAAAGCTGTAAATTCCATAAAAAGTGTTGTCGGCGTGTTGATGACCTCCATAATTGAACGGAGCAAAGACAATGGGCGGAACCCGTACTGGAATCGATTGAAAACGTTTCGGATTCTGTTCGGTCGCCGGTTCACTCTTTTGTTGGAATTTCGGCGGTTTTTTTTTTCACGGACACGAGCATTAAGTTTAAACAAACAAGTTGGAATATCCGAACACTGAAAATATACTTTCATAATTTTAAAGAACAGGGAATAATTACTATAGTTATCCCTTTAGTCATCGTACTTAGTCATATTGATGAACAAGCCGACATTCATACGTAATTATTCTTTATTTCCGTTATAAAAGTTAAGAAAATTTAGGAATTTTTAATATGAAACTACCGCGAGACTCAATCGGGCTAAACTCGACTTATATAAGTACGTGAGTGATCCGTTATATTTCACAAAAAATTTGGAATATCAGAAATTATCTATTCTAGTGAAATTTTAGTGATTTTTTTTGAGTTTCATGTTAAAAATTACTAATTCTGTTCGCTCACGCCTCAGTAGCAATATAAAGTCATACATGCAACTAAAAACACTCAACTACCAACTACCTACTTAATAACATCCGAAAGACAACCTCAAAAGAGTTAAAGAATGGGATATCCACAACACCCTAATAACGTTCCGTTCTCAGCTCCGGTAACCCGATCTTCGGTTATCTGCTGTCGAGCAATTATTGAAGCGTGAAAAGGAGCGACCTCCTATTATTTACACTGCGTTTTGTAATGCGGGCATTTTTTAAAATATTGCGTTTCGAAGGGCACAACGGTATAGTTGCCAGTATGCAGGGGGTCTGCGAAAGTGACTGGTCATAATATGGAAAAAGCAGCTGGCATCCGTATAGAGAAATGAATTAAAAGAACACTGGAAACTTAGGTATTTCTCCTAAAAACGTATATCCACAAGCAAAGTACGTTTAGTAATGACAGTTCTACGGTGAAAATTATAATATTTTATTGGTTTCGTGTAAAATTAACCAGTGATAGACGTTCATTCAAGTTAGACTAGTCCACTGTCTCATAAAACTGGGAAACTACCTAATGATCCTTTATACCTATTCTTAACCACACAACTATATCCAGATAGAAGGAAAGAGTATACGTACCTCGGGTGCCAAAAAGAAGGGCTCAGAACCTCTTTGCTCACCGAGAACTTGAGTCCGCTCCGGACTACTTTCCGCATCCGACGTCAGATTTTAAAAACAAAATGCCTTGTTTAATTATTTAACCACCACAAAAGTTAGAGCCGTTATTCGAGGTATTTCCTCTCAACGGTAAGTAGGTTCTTGTCTTAAATATCTATGCAAACACGCTCGGTTTTCATATAAATCATAACTCTTTCCTTCTATCTGGATACAGTTCTGTGTATTTTATGAGTATAAAGTCCTTCATAATACCTACGGCTTTTTGAGTGATCCGTTTTATTTCACTATGATTGAGCCTCACTGTAGTTTCATGTTAAAAAACCTACGGTTTTATTGTACACCTGCATTTCTTAGTCTAGTACCTACCTACCCACAGAATTTAATACGTGCCAATACAACACAGATATCTCCGTACAATCAGAGAAACGTATTATTCAATTTTAATTAACTAAACTTTCACAGGACATCTAATGCTTTTATCTTTTCAATATTTTAGTTGTAAAAGTAAACATATTTTAAACAGTGCAGTAATTTTTTTTTACATAAGTACCTAAAGTCTTGTAGGTATTTAGTACGACTTTTAGCTTATGTTACTACATTTAATTTAACAAAAACAGAACGACTTGAATTTATCCTTTATGATTATTTTAGAGTCCTAAGTAACTTCTAACGCTCCTTGACTGTAAAATTGGTAATGATTCTTCAAAAAAAAAGGTGTTTGTTGTACGAGTAGGTATTTTTATTATAAAATACTCCTACTCTACCTCTATGCTATAAATGTATGTTATTATTGCGTCTTATTCTCTCATTTCACTTTTATACCAATTTTATTACTTACTGCAACCTATCCTGTCCCGTTGACGGAGATCAAATTTTTTCATGCATAAAAAATCCAGAAATTACTTTGAGCTATGTATAGATTTCTGTTTAATCCGATCTCAAAAAAAAAAAAACACAATAAATTACATAATAATAATAATTTCCTCTAGTAAACGACCAGGACAGTCCGAGTTAATATATTAGCATTCGTTTTTAAGATTTATAAAATAAACCCATTAAGCTTCACCGGGTTTTGGAATCAAACTAATCTGTATTGACATGTTTCCGCCGTCGTGATTTCACTAATTCAACATTGTACCTGTGACCGTGAGGTTATTTTACTTTTTGAGCAAAGTTGCTTGTAACAAACAATTTATGTTCTTAATGTAAAGAAACAATATGGTTCACATGTTTTTTTGGAGAGGTTCTTGTTCAAAACTGATTAATATTTATTGTCATTACATATATTATATAGATCTTTCGTTGTAGTTTGCTTGTACTATAGTAATTTGCCGTTTCCTAAAATTACGTTATTAGTTTTATTTCCACCTACGTTTTATATGAAAGTATGTAGGCGATATAAATTTATGTTAAGGTATATGGTATATCTAAGTACATCATGTGTCTAAAATTGAACGTATATAACGTATATAACGTATATATTTGCAGTAGGTAATGTTAATTATATCACGAATGGTTTGAAGTGTACTATATCTTTTAATAATCTAATTTACCCGGCATATGCTAAAGCGGCTGTACCTACTTCAGACAAATCTTGTTTGTTCCTCGCACACGTCTCCCAAAAAACACAAAAACTAGATGCCCCATGAGATCATCATCCGAATGCGCATGGGCCTATCAGTGATAAAGTCATAAAGTTAAATACGTGAGTCAGGGCCTCGTTCGCCGGCCGTTTCCGCTCACCAATAAACAAACATTAATTATTACAAACATTAACCGTCAATACGAGCAAAAATTTAACTTTACAACTCCCAGAGGAACACTTTCACGCCACATTACATTTTTAAAATCGTGTCCACGTCCAAATAATAAAACAACCCATTTAGGCCTACCCGGCGCCGCTGCCACAACAAACAAGACTTTTTTTTAATCTAACTTTACCGTTTGTAAAAATTAGTATTTAAATATTTAAACTTCACCCGCTAATTAACAGGGATTTAACCCTTCCGTCGCCGAAACTCACTTTAATATTTAACCCAGTGGAAATATTTGGCGCGTATTAAAATGTGAAAAATTAATGGCAGCACAACCCTCCGGCCCGGAGCGGAATGCTAAAGCCTGGATCCGCGGACGAATCAAACTAAATTAAATGAATTATTGTTACCGAACAAACCAACAAACAATTCAGACCCAGAATAATCAGGATTCCTGACTGTAACACTTAATTTATGGTGATAGAGTCCCAATAATCTTAAACGAATGTTTTTTGTAAGAAATTGCGTAATGATAATATTAAAAGAAATGCATTATTATTATTACTATTATTGACACTATTTGTAAATCAATTACTAACTTCATGAAATGATGTCTGAAAATAAAAAGTAAAATAAACGCTATACCGTCTCTGATTTCAGGATTGTCATACATAAAAATCGCAACAACTGGTAGGTAAAACAAAAATAAGCATACCAATTTTTGTAAACTCAAAACAGGCGAAAAAACAGACGAAAGTAAAAAATACACATCACGTTACCGTCGCTCGTACGGTCTCAGACCGCGTCGCAACGAATTAGAAACATTCACATTCACACCTAGGGGTTGTTTCGGTGTCGAAACGTACCTTGCCGTGGTGCAGTCCCGGTACAACACGTCGAAGTCCTTGCAGGCGAGCAGCTTGCAGCGGTTGACGCCCGGCTGGATGGCCCCCAGGCCGCGCAGGATGCGCACCTGCTCCACATTGCACACCAGCGGCACTATGTCCAGTCTCTTTAGCTTCGTGTACACCGTGTGCAACCCGCCCACCAGGTGCTTCAGGAACAGTTCGAACGCTTGCGGCAGGCACAACATCGTATCCCCCTGGATAATGAACGCGGCAACTTTTTGCCCCCGATAGTCTACAAGTTTACACTCGTTGGCCGAAGGGTCGGAGGTGGATATGGGCGGCGGGCTACCGTACCGCGGCGGGCCGTGGTGGTGCGCCGCCGCCATCAGCTCTAGCGGCGAGTGGTGCATCATCTGCAGCGAGCCCAGCAGACCCAGCCCCGGTGGCGGCAGCGGCAGCCGCGGCGCCAGCAGCTGCGGCGGACTCATGCCGCGCGCCGGTGACACAGCCTTCACCCTCGGCGAGCCCCCCGAGGAGCCGCTGACTTCGCTCGCGGTCGACGCTGAGTCCACGGCGGACTCCATGCTCGTACGATCGAACTAAGCACGCATCACACGCCCGTCGCGCGCGCTGTTTCGCGCAACAATAAATAAAAAGCCGGAGCGAAACGAGGGCGCGGCCGCGCGCGCGCGCCCGCCCCGGCGGCTGCGTCTGATTGGCCGGCCGACTTCGGAGCCCTAATTCGATTGGGTGACGACGTCGCCGCGGAGTCTCCGCCCTTTTTTCGTGTGCGTTCGGAGCGCGCGAAGAAACGTTTCTGTTTCTTTTGGGTGTTGTGCGGTGCGGCCGCGCTCGCGGGCCGGGGGCGGATTGATAAAGAATGTCACCGGCAATCAATATGAGCCGAGATGCCGCCGCGCGGCTCGCGGTGTCGACGCACACAATCGCACGCCGTAACTCCACAAGCTGTATCTAGCCGATGCTTTCTAACGCACGTGGTAGCCAATTTACTTAGTAAAACTTTTATAAAGGCTCTATTACAAGTTTTTATAAAGGCTCGATTACAAGTTTGTATCTGTTTATATTTATCCTTTAGTATTATTACACAAACATACAATATTTTCGCTATGTATCTGAATAGCTCAATTTTAAAGTTGGTTGCAGTGTGCGTTTAAGAAACTAATTAAATGCAGTTTAGTCATTATTTATGCAGTTTTATTTGAAGAGTCTACACTTGTACTTTTTAATGTTATGTTATCCTTCCTAGAAATATTTAATTTTATATCTACCCATTACAAATTTCTTATTAGTGTAAAGGTCACCGTAGGGTTTGCTTACTGTTTATTTGCCCCCTACTGCGTAGTAAGGTAAGCATAGACGATCGTTTTGAGGGTTAATTTTGTTGCCAATGCTTCGATTAATTAGGAGTATTCAAATTCAATTTTGATAGTCACGAATTTAATATAAAAATAAACAGATTTAAAGTATATCTTTTCTATCACGTCGAGTTTGAAATCGTTGTTTGTAAAAGATTTTAGATATTATTGTCTGTCGCCCCCATGCTAAACTAACATATCTGCATTTTTGTCAAACTTGAGTTTTTAATATAAAATAAACAAAATAGTTTTTTTAGCAGCTTCAAATCGCTCCCCTCAAAAAATGTGTCTTTTACAGCTATGTTAAGTAGTTTAGCATGGATTATAACGTAGCAACTAGGTAATAACCTTTTCAGTTAAATTGTATCGTTCCAGTGTGTATTTTTTATTAATTTAACTTTAGCTAAATGTGTTTTTTTTACCAGCAGTGTAGAGTCGATGTAGAGTTATTATTATTATCATAGTAGTCATTTTTGACTGGGTTATTTTTACATTTTAATTGTATCACAAGCTCAAGTAAAAAAGTACCTAAGTACTTAAGTAAGTTTTATTTGTTTAGAAAAAATCTTACAATAACAACAAAAACAGTACATACAAACGTACGTACGTACGTTTTACCAAGTACTGCTCCCTAACATAATAGATGGTCGACATAGACAGTCACAATTTCCAATGAATCGCAGGACCGTTACAAACCTAGTTATTAACAAAACGCAATGAGGGCTATCGTTAGTCAAAAATCCGCTAGGATTGCTAGTGTCGAGTAAGGTATATTTGTCATAGAGTAATCAGAGGATGATTGGTGGAAATTGACAGATGTACCTATCTTGACACATTACTAGTAACTACAACCGCCATCAAATCAACCAACTCGTATTGTGCCCAGCAACTAACTACATAATAACTCTACCTTTTCACAACAATGTCAGTTTTGTTTGTTGCCATTATAATAAACAAACTCCCGTTTTCCCAAAAAGGAAAACTCAAGTTAAACTGAAAACAAAACACCGAGCTACATTGTTTTCAAAATTCTAAGATGTTTATTTCGTTTCATTGAACAGCACTTCTTCATTTGTTTTGTATGAAACGCTTGCAGTGTATGAGAGGGTTGTGAGTGTATGAACAATACTGACCCTCCTCACCAAAGGGCCATCGAACATTCTTGTTTTACAGACTTGAGGTACTGGCTTAAGTGTTTTCGTGACTCATATCTGATATTTTCATAAACATTTTGTTATGCATTTTGTACCAATAAACTTTTTTTTTATTTTATCCCCCAACCCTTAAAGAGGGCCCATTTTAAGTTTGATTTGTGTATCTGTGTGTCTGTCTGTGGCATTGTAGCTCCTAAACAGATATATCGATTTGGAAGTGGCTTTTTAAAAACGAAAGTTAGTTCAATCGAAATGTATAAATACAATACAATACAAGAAGTGTTTATTGAACACCATATAACAAACGAAATGGTAAAAGAAAAGTGTACTAAGAAAGTATAAGGTAGCGACGGGCTGCCTTATCGCTACAGAGCGATCTCTACCAATCAACCATAATGGAATAAAGGTAAGAACAGCTTAAAGCAGCTTAAAGCTATATATTTTTTTTTAATAAGTAATTATTTTATAGGTGACTTACGAAAATACAATCATAACATAAGCATAAAATACACATAATTGCAATCATAGATGGATCTAATCAATTAATTGAATCAAGCGTTACTTTGCGGAGTTCCAATATTTATAAACTAAAAACAATTAGTTTGCTCGCTCTCAACCACATGTGTAAGACAGCTACGTCTATACATATACGCCGTTGTACTACATTTTCTGTTTTGGTATATCTGATTGTAATAGTTTTTTATTATTATGTGCAATAAAGTATTCTCATACATGCATACATACATACGCATATGCGACAAATGTATGATTCCATGCAATACCTCCGCGTCCACTGTACTATCGAACAAATTGATTCCTGACCCACAATAGGACGTTCTTACAGTAAACGTTAGGTATAATTATAATCCCCAAACAAAGCGATGTCACCATGACGATAACTACGCAAGCACCTACTTAAACACATACATACTTTAGTTAAATTTAGAATTAGCGACTTCAAATTGGACGTCAGCTAAGACGGAGAACGAAACCTTATTTTTCATTGATAACAAGTTGTCATTATCAATCATATTTCAGTGTTTAGGAACTGTAACATAAAGGACATTCTTATCTTTATTTACTAAGACACTAACTCATTATGACTTAAAATGTTCAGAAGCTTAAGAAATGTTTTATGTCATGTTAAGTGGAAGCGCAATTTTTAATCTTCTCCTCTTAAAAGCGTAATGACGTAAATATATTTGTAGATAGAGTTTGGTAGAATCAGATAAGGAAACATTCAAGAAGTTTTTAACTTTCTAGAGGCAAGGAACTAAAATCAACTTGGTTTGTTGTGGACCTAAGATGTGGAATGCCACTTAAAATAAACCAATTACTTAATGATACATTGCTGAAGAACAAAGTAACTTTTCCTTTTCACCAACTGTCAATTTTCTCTTGTATTTGCAATACCGTCAATCGTCTATATCAGAACAACAAAAGGATAGTAAATTATGTGTACCTACCAATGATATAGCAATAAAAAAAGGTAAGTGTATTACTTATGCTAATACTAGCGGTACGTAAAAATTGTCTCACTCGAACGAAGTAGCCCGGTTAACTTAAATCCGTGTTTCACGCCCATTATTGTCCAGTCACAGCGAGCCTATTTAATTTATCCGGATTATAATTTTGTTTGGTCTGGGTGCGTTACTTAGCCATGCTGTACGCTGCCTCTTTTCAAGCGCAGGTAACCTACTATAGGTTTTATCCACACACATATCATAAGTCCTCTATAATGCGTTCAGAAACCGTAGAAAGTGACCCGCATTGCAGCACTACGACGCCTTCACTGCCAGCCCCAGCACCACCACCACCCCAGCAGTAAAGTAATGTGAAGTAAAGTGATTCGAATTCGATGTCGTAACGACTTTTCGATATCGAATTCGATGTTTCAAATCTGAAAACCAACGTAATTTACAATCATAGTGAAATAAAACGGATTACTCACGTATCTAAGTCTAGTTCAATCCGACACGTATAAATAATAATGTGATAATTTACAATAAAAAAAAAACAGTTTACGAAACGTCAACTCGGTATGTTTGTCTATGATAAAAAAAAAACAATTAAATTCGTGCCAGGTATGGGTACGATATGCCTTCGGCTTCTGAACCCATCTTAGAGTACTTATAATATGTGTGTAGATAAAGTAATGTATGCAACTCCACATAATTAGGCCTTAAAGTGTTTTAAGGACCCTCATTATGTAGCAGTTGCATAAACTACTATTTTTTATTATAATATAATTGGTAGGTACTTTACTATCAATTTTATTGCCACATAATAAAGCAGCAGATTTTAAGCTATGATATAAGTGTCATTTGTAAGCCGCACGATAAATAAATAGTATGTATAGTCTGATTAATGTATTTTTGAGACTTCGTGGTGTTTTGATTTAAGTATTTGTGATCTTTTAACAACTGCACAGTCAATATGTAGCTGGAAAAAATATTTTTTCTGTATGGATTTTTTATTGATTTAATACTATTAAAGCTTTTGAGGGATAAGTTCACATTTGTACATTTGCTTTTGTTCTGTAATTTTATATTTTATGGGCAATAAAGAGTTATAGATACACAGTATTTTTCTTGATAAACATTTGTAACTAATATATTTCTTTTTTTACCTGTACTTCCATCATCGAAGACCATTGATACCTACACAAATGACGATATTTAAACCTAGTCTTACCTACTTAAATACTTGTACTAAGTATTATGTATTATGTGTCTTTACTTAATTTCGCTAGTGTTGGCATACCTACTTTATACTTAACTGCACAAAATATTACAGAACACGTAGGAAACCCAGTTTTTACCACATTTCGATTGAATTTATCGGTGACGGCGGGTATCCTCATACCCACAAGCTTGACAGTTAATTTCGAATATGAATGTAATAAGCTATAGGTAGATGAAAAAAAAACATTCCGACGAATTGAGAACCTCCTCCTTTTTATGAAGTCGGACAATTATTATTAGCCTGACGACCGGATAGCCTAGTGGTTAGCGACCCTGACTATGAAGCTTGAGGTCCCGGGTTCGAATCCCGGTCGGGGCAAATGTTTGTATGATGAATACGAATGTTTGTTCTCGGGTCTTGGATGTTTAATATGTATATAAGTATTTATTTATCTATATAAATATGTTTATCCGTTGTCTAGTACCCATAGTACAGGCTTTGCCTAGTTTGGGACTAGGTCAATTGGTGTCAATTTGTCCCATGATATTATTATTATTATTTATTTATTATTGTTGTGTTTATAGGCCTTCTATGTATATTTTAAAATTTTCCTTTTCCAGTATAAAAAGAGGTTTGTAATAATTATATTGCAGAAGAAAATTCCAAAATAATGTCAGTGTTATTTTATTTTAATTTTTTTATTGTAATTAGTAGTATTTAGGATTTGACATGAACATGAGAATTGTGTAATGATGATTTTATTTAATAAATAAATTATTATGTCAGTGTGAAATTCTAAATATTATTTACGTTGTGCGTGTATTTTAACGGCTGATTCTCCTTTTCATGCGAACCGTACAACCATTACAAATGCAATTCCAAGTTCTCGCTAATTCATCTATAATTAATAAGTCTCATCTGAAACTATACAGGCTCTGTGAACTGTAAACCCCGCGAACTCTTTTTTTTTTAAATAATCGACAAAAAATCCTACCCACTCGTACATATTAAGTATCTATACGACTATCGAACCTGATTACAAAGTTACATTAACATCGGGTCATTTTTGAACACAGTTAATTTTTAGTTAAAAAAAAACAAGAAAACGAATCGACAAAAAAAAGTCTGTAAAATTACGGAGCTTGCTCGTAAAATTTCAGGAGAATCGATTGAGAAATGAGACCTGTACTTAGAGGAGAACAGCGAAGCACCATGTCTGGACATGGTACGAAAGAAATTTTGTAGAAGCTGAAACTGAGACGCTTCGCTCAATTACATCAATGGCTCGGTCAATTAATTTCACTTAATACATTGAAGGCCAAGTTGCAACGTCTCTTTGACGATTGCAAAACAGTGAATACATTCAAACCTTCGTATGACAAGATAAGGCGAATAGGTCTCTGATAGTCTTGCAACGGGAATGGCGTTAGTCGATTATTTTGCAATTTAAAAAGGTATAAATGTAGTTTAAATCAGTATTTCTTTTAAATTACTAGGTATAATAAAATTTAAAATAACAACTGATACTGACTGAAAGCGTGATTTATCCATCTGATTTTAGCTTTATTTTCGTGTGATTTTGCACCTTTTAAATGGACAAGCGGGCATCGTTACAACAAGTTAGCTACTGAGAAATAAGAAGGTCATATTTAGCCAAATGGCGCTCATTTGGGCTCGCTACAGTACCTATATCTTTAGGTATAATAAATCAATGACCAAGACGTACTGAAAGACTGGCCTTACAGAGTCGACACATTAGATATCAAATTCTATGTCCCAACGTCGCCTTAATCCTCAACGTTAAAATCTCATGGTTATACGCATTATCATAGAGAACGGAATATTTTACACGGATAATCTCAGTTCTCATATCAGAGGCAAACAAATTTGCCGCACTTAGCCCCTTATCTCGCACCCACTGAGATTTCGCCACTCACTGTATGTTATTCATCTTAAATCTTTTAGTAATCTGTAAACATGAATCTTCTTGAATCTATTCAAAATGACACACTGAAACTTAACTACAGAGCTACTGTCACAGTTATATACTTATAAGTAGAGCAGTTTTAAAATTTTGGATCAATCTTATTGATACATTTACATAATTTATGTAGGTAGAGTGCTGATTTTTGTATGAAGAATACAAATTTGTAGTTTGCAATCACACAAAGACCTGACAAACAAACTGAAGGAATGGCCTCTGGGCCAATGAAAATTCAACCCGTTTTAAGCAGCAAATAGCGACTTCGACAATTCTGTCTCAAACTAGGTACAACTTGATAATTACCTACAGTATCAAAACATTATCGGAAAGGTATTTTTTATTAAATAGAAGGATGTGTATCACGACTTAAACACAATTATACGAAACCAGTTTATCATTTTATCGGACTTTATTACTTATGGACGCATATTATTGCTAGTTTCTGTTTCAATAAACAAAATTAAAATCACGTAAGTGCCTAAAAAAAACACTAGCACTAAATTCATAACCCGTTTGAAAGTTATTGCTATTAAATCATCGCAGGCGCTTTATTATTACATTAAAATTTGCACGTCATTTTTTTGGTCTTTTTTATAAACTTAGTGCTCAGAAATTTAATCCAAAACAAAGGTTTACTACAAAGAAATTTCACGACAGACGCCGACAAAAAGTATCGGAAATAAATGGTGCCGGCGAGCAATAAATCGGGCTCAACATTGCGAAACTGCAACAGACTGCGCATAGCCATCGTTAAACTTTATTTTTATATTAAAGCCGTAACTTCAGGACGCCGACCAACTGTAATCCCCGTCCTGAATTTTTTTACTGAAATAAATACAAAAAGTGCCTTATTCGGTGCCTGCCGTGTTGCAAACAGCTGATGGTAACTGTAAGTACCCACCTAGTTAATTTTTTTTTTTTTTTGTTTTATGTGCAATAAAGAGATATACATACACACATACATACAAAACCATAATTCTGACTTTTCAGCACTTTTGGAAATCAAGTACGAATTTGCTCGTTGTTTTGGAGTGGCAATTCAATGGTCAGTATAAGGAAACACAATTCAAAGGAATCATTGATATGTTTGCTTCAGATAATGTACCTATCCAAGTTTTCCAAAACGAAAGCAAAGAAAATCCCATTACCATCTCCAGTTATCTACATGACTCTTTCTATGCTGGCGTTGCTGTTCAATTAAGTAACTTTACTGTCAACCTAACTCTCTTAGCCCTTGAAATGTAGAAAAATCCTGAACTTCACAGACTGGTCAGTCATTATAGACCCACGGTAGGGCGTCGTGGTAGCCATAACAATATTACCTACATCGCCAAAGGTGCGCCAAATTTAATTACGCGTCAGATTCTATACTAGATAGGTTTCATACATAGTGATTAATATTACGCAATCTTGTCATTATTGCGTTCATTTTTCATTAGACGCACAGCACTTTCAAGGAGACCGCAGACTAAAACAATTACAATGCTTTTGGATGCACGCTTTTACTGTAAATAATGCAACGGTTATGTCCCCCCCCCCCCCTCCCTGCAACGAGTCCCCGTACGGTGAACTATGTAATTAATTTTGTGCACAATGTAAGTCGCGGCGTTTTCGATAATTTATGTTTTAACCTTATTTGTCTTCTGACTGCGTTCCATTTTGTGGATGTCAAACGACCCCGTTAATATTTAGGAAGGTTTATTTAGTCTTAAAGTATGACTGGAATGACTAATCGATCATTAATATCTTGGTTTGTATTGTGACTGCGTTTTTAGGGATACTGACTACACTCTTGATGAATACAGATTTGCACTATCACCATTGGGTTTTAAATATAGAGTAATCTTTAATGTTTGATAAACCAATCATTACTTCAAAGTAGTGTTTGATGAGCGTGTTCTGTACAACTTTACCGACTACGACTGGATCCTACCGACTGCGCCATGAACCACTACGTTTAAGCAATGACTGGTTTATTAAACATTCACGTTTACCTCACAACACCGTAAATCTACCCTCATCAAGTACAATAATATGACCTTCGCCACAGCCTTCGCTTAGGTACTTATGCAATCTATTTTTATTTTACTATGGAGAGCTAATATTGTCTTATGGCTTACTTTAGTTTGGCTTATTTAGTTTAATTGGCAGGAAGTCAGAGTTAGGAAAATAAATCTGGTACCTAACCAATACAATAGATCTTGTAGGATCGGAGTAATCAAGATCGATAGTTTTATCAGCTGAAGTGGCAATTTTAGAAATCACGCCTGTGGGAATAATACCTATCCCTATACTCGAAAATGGTGTAAAGCTGTGTGACTAAATTTTGCATTAGTTAATGCTACCTATTCACGAAATCCATAAGTTTCTACTGCAGTATACGTGTTACAATCAACATTTTTTTTTCTATTTTCTATTTTTTTTTCACAGGCGTGATTTATAAAATAGGTTAAGAAAATTTCTTAAAGAAGAAAGATTTCTCAGGTTGACATGGTCACACCAGGTATACCAAAGCCTCAATAAAATATAAGATAAAAAAAGAAGATTTCTCTTCACAGACGGGCAAGTAAGAAGAATAATGATGAAAACCGTTTAAAACACCTTCCGTAAGGTGTAATCGTTGGTCCGCGCAACCCGTTCGCAGCCGTGTTTACGAAGTGTGATTCAAGTCTCACTTTGAGTGCCGCAACCGCTTTGATGTAAAAATCATACGTCGCATGGCAAACGTGTCGGCCAATATTGACAGTGCTCAAGTGCCGGCGAAGTCTAACTGAAGGAGAACGTATTATGGATAATTGTAGGAAAATAAAAATAAGAAACAAAAATGCACGACTTTCTACCAAGAAGTGGAATCAGAAGATGAGTAGAGAGTTCTTATTCCTTCAAGGTAGAGAGAGATGGCTATGAGAGTTGGGGTCTATTTGTCATTATCGTCATCACTTCAAAATCATTTCATCATGTCACGTATCATCTCGTCATATCAATACGATTGTAGCATTATCTCGGTAAAATCACGTGGGTACTAAGCGAAGTCACTACGTAGTTACCTTCTAGAACCTTTTCTAATGCAGGCCTTTTTCAAATGTTGTGATATTTTACGGTAGCTACTTACCTGACTGGGTCACAACTTGCTAAGATCCTAGAATAGGCCGCCCCCTCTTACAGGGGGTACCTTTATTATTTTTCCAGTTTTCATCACTTCACGCTCCGTCTGTCTTTTGATTCAATGGCTGTGTGATGTGGTGTTGCCGCATTTATTTTGCACTCTTGCTTTAGTGTTGCCAGTTTATTTAGCATTCTCTTGGAGGTTATTCCCCGCTTTGAAGTTCTTTTGACTTTGTAGGTAGGAAACTACGGGCTGACCGCAGTGCAGTTTCAATGATACTTTTACCCTGAATAGTGGGGGTTTTATATTTTCTCGTGAAAGTTTTGATGCAGTCCTTTTTTCAAGTCTGGCTACGAAATGATAGCGTTCACGTCTACGGAACAAAAGTTTCAGGTCAGGTTTCGGGGGAAAGTTTTGTTTAGAAGCATATTGCCATTTTCGTGAAAATCATTGAACCATTAAAGCTAGTAAGAGGGGGTTACAATTTGACAATAATGCTAGGTATAGTAGAGTCAGATTGTCTTAAGAAACGACATCTTTTAATATATTCACGGAAAGTAAATTATGACGACTTTTTATGACTTCTTACAATAAATAAATAATGACGTGTGAAGCTCAGCAGTGAGCTTGTTCCTCTTACATTTGAGGGCTTAACACTCTTCTTTAATAAAAACAAATAACAATGACATATCACATGATATGTCATGGCATATCGAGACAATAGAATTTCAGCAGTCTTCTTGACAATAGTTTCATCCGTGTGTCTGTTCATCTCAACACCAAAGAGTTAGAAGCTTGATGATTGGTGGAAAATGAGAGATCCTAGCGGATTTTTGACTCGCGGTAGCCCTCATTGACATTGACACCCTACCGTAAACACACTTCGACACGTTCGTAGCATAAAACTCATGCAAAACCGTCGGCGGCGGCTGATAGTAAGCCGCGACACAATAATGGGCTTAGATGAAAAATTATTGACACACGCGTATTGACTCGGTGCGTGCATTGACGGGGCGCGGAGACTGCCGTAACCTGCACAGGGTTGCTGCGGGCAGAAAATAAACAAATGGATTTGTTTAACTAATGAGTAAAGCCTGGTTTAGAGTTGGAGATGTTTAAGCAGATTATAAACTAACCCAAAAAGTTTTTTTCGCTTTCGCGATAAAAACAGGTAAGTAGCTTAGTAATTTATTATGTACTTACTTACTAGTAGGTAGGTATCGAAGTAATTAATATACGTAAGAAATTGTAGAAATAGACCGCAAAATAATAATATTAAATAAGATTTCCTATGACTACTGTTGGCAACACCAACAAGTATATATAGATATAAACTGTATTGTATCGCTCTCCCTCCTTCTCTGTGTTACTTAGCGGAGTACACGCGTTTATAAAACAAGTGCATTTTATTTACATAAATACCACCCAGTTGAGCCACCTAAACTTATACATAACTAATACAGTGCCTGCTCTACAACTACATGACTTCAGAAAATGTATAGGTATGTACCTATACATTGACACTTTAAAAAAAAACAAAATGTCTGCAAACAGAGCTTCGACCGGATTATGAATTTTATATCAAAATCTCGTCAGATAAATTCCTAACTTTCAAACTTCCAGAACATACCCTAAAAAGTGTTTATAGTCTGGCAACCCTACGTGGCTGTTCGAAAACGAAGTCGGATGTCACCGCGTGACGCGTTCTGAATGAGCGCGGTTCCATAATAAATAGAATATTTTTATCGCGCGTCTACACTCGCTGCGAGCAAATATCGGCGCGGCTAATCTTGTGTAGGTTTCCGAACGCCTTTTATATTGCAAGGCGGGAAAAATGGGCATCTTCAATTAAGTATGGGAAAAGCTGACGAAGTTGAAGAGCGAGTCGTGCATAGAGACCGAAGACATGCTTACATACGTGACCTGACGTAGAGAATCTCACCTGTTTCATTCAATGTTGTATTGTACGTCACAGTTATTTTTATACTGCTGTGTTATATAAGGTTCATGGTCATCACTATTATCCTAGTGAACATTAGTAGACCCGACTGGATCTACAGGCCATTTCAAAGGAACTCCACTACACACCTCGATTCGACACTCTGCTTTCTATATTTATCATGATAGGTATACTTACAATTTTTCGACTTCATTGTACCTACTAGTTTTACCTATTACAATCTGCTATTCATCAATCGATCAACCGCAAAACCCTGAACAATACCAGTATGCGTGCCCGAAAAATCCTATCTTTCATTCCTTTCATGCTCGCCTTTGACTGTATAAGCCCAAGCGAGAAATAGTCAAACGTATTATAAAAAAATATCCATAAAAAACAAAAATAAAAATGCTTGTTTGCAAAATCTGTGAGTTATTCGTAAATAACGTAGGTCGCATCGTAGGCACATGCGGTAAAAAAAATATGAATGAAATTTTTACGAGCGAAAAAATTACGCGAATAAAAGAAATGGGCTCTGACCTAAATAATTATAAAGATAATGTGCCTATTTTCATCGAACCCTTCAATATCAGTCAAAAATGTTCATAACCACAAAATGGATTACAGAACAACCCTCAGTCAAGTTGACATCCATCAGACCATCACATTGCCAGGCTTTGCTGCAACGGTAGTCTGATGTCCTTGCTTCGTGAGAATATCCCTTGCTTGTTTTGTCGATTGTTTTTGATCCCGGATAGCTCTAAGCTCCAGTCTGTATGGAATAAACCACCATCCTATCTAGCCTTTAAACTTTTAACGCAAGTAATCTTCGTAACAGTCAATGAAACCTTCAAATGTGGGAGATAACGGGTTTATAGGCGTTATTTTTCCAACTAGATCGGGACGTCGCCGCCCTCGCACCGTATGTCATTTTTATGTGGCCACTTTTGGGAAATATATACCTTTCTATTGTCGAAAAGGTGCTCCCAGGGATAAGGGCCTTAATGTACGATTATAGGTAGCACTATTGTGGATGACCTTCGCTGAGTTATGGCGTGATCACGAGATGGCTCTATTGCGCGGGCTATTTATAATGGCATCATTACATTTTAACCTTTTTTTGAGAAGCATGAGCGGTTTTTATAAGTCGCATAGATTTACTTTGAAGTATGATAAGTACTTAAGCTTTTACGGAACTGCCAGAGTAATAAGATTGGCTGACGGAATGATCTAGTAAATTCAATTATAAATAAGTTGGTTTCAAAAGTTTTATGTGGTTAAGCAGCATGCGGTAGATGAATAAACGTACAGGAAGGGTCAGGCTATCTCATTATTTTATTACCAACCAGACATACCCCAAGCCCCACATGCTGTCACAAAAACAGAAAACGGTCATTACCTTACTTGCAAGTCGCGTTTTCTTTAAGAATATCCTTATCCAAAGAACACATAAAAAGCAGACATCGTTTTTCTTTTAAAAAACTCTCTCATTTGCCTATCAATAGTGGTTGAGGCAGATCTGACCGTAATAAATGTCATATTTTATGGCACTTAGGAAAAAATGCAAGGGAGCCATTTTACATTTTAGCCAGTGACCGGGGATCGGTATGTCGAATTACGCGTTTCGAGTAGCCATTTCCTTGGGGCATTTTAAAATTTCTAGCTTTTGGTAGTATTTTTTGTTTGGGGTGTCTGGGATTATTGTGTGTTAAGTGTCTTTAGATTGTGCCCCCTCTGAGCACCATGACCGGACGTTAGTTTTATGCGTCCTGACCAGGGTACTGTGAGATTAAGGCCATTGTATAATTGTGGATTTCTAACAACGAATTACGATTGCAGGCAGCGAATAATAAAAAAAAACCAGCCAAGTGCGAGTCGGACTCGCATACGAGGGTTCCGTAGAAAGATTTTAACGCTTTTCCCCAGTGTTTTAAGAAGTCCAGTGTAAGCAGAGCCCTGCTCCTAAGCAAAATGTATGCAGTGTGGGGTCAACTTATATTGATCTGCGAAATCCACGGAAAAAATTTCAAGATTTTGAGACTTTTCGGGGTGGTTGTACTATAAGAGCTACCTTCATACCAAATTTCAAGTTTCTAGGACATCTGGAAATACCCTTTAGGTTTTTGGAAATCGGCAATTAGTATGGAAATAGCCATTTCAATGACTGTATCTTTTGACTGCGTTGACTTAGAAGGTTGATTGTTTCACAGCTTCAAGGGACCGCAGGCTTGAGTATTTGATATTAATTTCAGCATGCTACCTCCACGCGTTCCAGAGAAAAAGGCTCTTGACTGACAGACAGACAGACAGACAGACGGACAACAAAGTGAGGGTAAGGGTTCCGTTTTTTCCTTTTGAGGTACGGAACCTTAAAAAGGAAACCTGCACAATCCTGCAAAGCAATTTAATGGTGTCTGCGCCCTCGCTTGGAAATCAAGCCCAAACCCTCTCATTCTTAGTGTAGGTCTGTGCCCAGCAGTGGGATATAAATAGGCTGGTGATGATTATGATGAATTGTAATAGTTCATAATATTATTAAGTTCTAAATGTTGAGCCAATTGCAAGACATTGTCCTTTATCCTAGCCACTAATTGATATTCAAGTTTTAGATTGTCAGGTTCCTTTAAAATCTATGTAGCTCGAGTATTATAGTCACCTGAACACTTCCTTACTATACAATACAATACAATACAGATATTCTTTATTGAAAACCACAAAACAGTACAAGGAGATTACTATTTACCTACTTAGGCCTAGGCCGACTTGCATCAGTCTTGATTAGACACTAACCCTGTTATTCATAAACCTATTTTAACTAAAATGCCGTTCGATTGTCCTTTTTTATCACATTGACATTTCCGTTAGTAAGAAGTAGACAAAACCTATTTTGGCTAATGGAGCCTTGAGTGACGTTTATGAATAAGGCCATTAGTCGGTATTATAATTACATCGGACGGTAAAAATAAGTCAAAGTTAACCCCGGATTAATGGCTAACCCAGGTCAGCGCAAGTCGACCTAAGAATAAAAATACATAAATAAATATCTTGGGACAATTGACACCAATTGACCTAATCCCAAACTAGGCAAAGCATACTTACTTAAATACATATATATTGAACGTCTAAAGCCCGAGAACAAACATTCATCATAAAAACATCGAACCCGGGACCTCAAGCTTCATGAAGCTTCGGTTTCGATCCCTTTTCGGAGCGACCTGGAAGCCTAGTGGTAGAGACCCCGAATATGCGCATAGTCAGGGTCTCTACCACTAGGCTTCCAGGTCGTCAATGCTAGAAATGCTAGTTTACGAGGGCTAGCTCTAAATCTCCTTCTATGTTTCTTTTACGACTAAGCCACGTTAAGATAAGGCATAGATCTATTATGTTTCTAAATTTAAGCTCTCTTCGGTGCTCCACAGCATCGTGTGAGAGATTATGCGCTACCATTGTCGTTGTTGGTAATAAGCTTAGTCGTGTCATGCATGATGCAAAATACCTTCACATTCTGAAATGTACCGGGAACACTTAGGTTTCAAACAAGAATTCATTGAAAATTAAACTCAGCGTTGCTTGTTGATGTTTTGGCTTTAATAGAGCAGTGTAGTTTATCATAAGTAAACATTTTATTGTACAAAAAAAACAGGATAAAAACACAACTTACAAAAAAAATACGGGGACAAAGACGGATTTGTACTTTCAAGGAATCTCTACCAGTCATCAGCAGGTATAATTTCTTTGAAGTAAGTACTATTGTAATTGCAATAGATAGTGAAGTTAACAGTAACGAATTAATTATGTATGTATATGTATGTATGTATATCTCTTTATTGCACATAAAATATAAAATAACAGATAACAGAACAAAAGCAAATGTACAAAGGCGAACTTATCCCTTAAAGGGATCTCTACCAGCTAACCTTCGGGCGATTGACAGGACATCAGAAAAAAGAGTAGACATACAAATAAAAGTAAAAGGAACCGGAAACAAACAGAACAGGAATTTAATTAATTAATTAAATTTTTTACCTTTAAGTTAAGTTTTAATATGTTTTTCTTTGTTTTTATGTTGATGTTATTTAATAAAATTAAACATGTAAGCGAGGCCAGTTCTCGTAATTAGAAACATTGATAATTATTTGGAAAACTGCAACAATACACCACCACTGCTAATGTCTGTTCGAATGCTTTCACCATTTCTAACAATGTCGTAGTAGTGGTACCTTAGAGTTAAATGGACCGACCGTCATCTGAATGCATGAACTATTTAGAATTAAGGTAGGTACTGTAGCTCCATTTCCATAGAAAGCATCTCCATAGCAACCACTGTCATTTATTATGAAATAGTTCCAAATTAAAGCATTCCAGATTACCTATGATTCAACCTTAGGCCCCAAACAAAATTATTTTCGGCTTTTTCGAGTATTCTGCCGTGAATCGTTACCAGCTGAGTCAATGTCCAATCAGTTAGTGATATGCGATCAATCACGGATTATTCACCCTTGTTTACATAAACAAGATATTGCAAAAATTCAAATGAAATCGAAGCGAGACGTGTCTATCGGCGGATCGGGCGCATTAAAGACTATAAGAGTTACAAAACCTAAGGCAAATCCGTTTGAGGTAAATCTTTAAAAAATCTACCCATACAATGAAAGCCGGTGGGTAAATGGGTTGTTCTTTGCGTTATCATAATACCCTAATAATTGTAAGTAGGTACACGAATGTCAGAAATTGGATGTACAGTGATCCTTGACGTATATGTACTAGTCATAACTTACTTTTTAACCGACTTCGGAAAAAGGAGGATGTTCTCAATTCGTCGGAATCTTTTTTTTATGCATGTTTCCCTATTACTGGAAGACGGCTTTACCGATTTCAAAAATTCTTTTTTTGTTTGAAAGGGTGTACTTTCTAGTTGGTCACCAAGTCAGGATCTGATGATGGGACCCCAGGGAAATCGAGGGCAAGCCTCAAATTTTATAGGCACGACGTATCATGCGTTTCCTATATTTTCGAAAGCTATTCAAGTATTTGTGTCTGGTAGTCATCATATCGTGTAGATGAGGTGATGATGGAAGGTACAACTCCTTAACGGTTAGGGTTGAAGAATAATATTTTGAATATTAAAGTAACTTAAAATTGTGGAGTAAAAAATCTTTTAACAAAAAGCAAAACTGCCTTCAAAAAAAACCTCAGAAAAAAAACGTCAAATAATCCTCTAAGTTTTATGGCCTAGCACAAATATGAAGTCGGTACTTCATTCAAAGAATATTCCTCTCGCACCGCACCGACTTCATATTTGTGCTAGGCCATAAAATTCATGGCTTTAGAGGATTATTTTATGGTTTTTTTCTGAGGTTTTTTTTGAAGGCGGTTTTTATTATCAGTTGACGTGAGCTGATGATTAGTGCAGCTTATAAACACACCGTTCTTCAAAAACATTGCTCTTTTAGATTATTTTTTAGCGGTTTTTACTGAATTTAAACAATTATCCAACCTATTATGTGAGCGTTACGTTTGCGTTTTATAAACTAGTTTATATCAAAACGCAAAACTATTGTGTACTATCCAAGTACATGAATATACATTCTAACGAATCTTAATTATGGCTTATTGTTACCGGCGGAATAATAGCCAAAACTATCGAAGTAAAGCCCTATATAAATTATTTTTGCATTTTTATTTCATGTGATGTTACTAGCTCACTAAGTAGGTATAGGTATAATAATAATGTAAGTATGCTTTCCATAATACTTGTGGAATATTCACATTATGTTGCCCTTAAGGCTAAATCGATGTCACTCAAGTCATCAGGTCAACCAAAACATTCCCCTTTTTATATTCAGCCAAGTAAATCGGTTCACGCATCAGGCGGCAAATGCGAATTCGTAATAAAACTATCCGTGATATGTAAAGCATCTATAATATTGAAAACTTCCAAAGTCCATCAATAAATGTGACGCCGCGTGGGGTACGGGAAGCGAATATAGAGTTGTGTTGTGATGCTCGCTTGGGATTTCATCGATGAAGTTAAATGTTGTCATCATAGTGAAATAAACGGATTACTCACGTACCTATGTCGGTTGAGTATAGCCCGACTTGTTTCGGACTAATTCGTAGTCCTCCCTCTGGGAGCACACAGCACACGTTTCGGCGGTAGCGAAACGCGAACTGCAAACTGTTTACTCGACTGACATACATGTATGATCCGTTTGTTTCACTATGACTGAATGTCACGGTAGTTTCATGTTTAAAATTAACGTTGTCATGTTTAAATATGCGTATAAAAAGAAATAACAGTCGTGGATAGAATTAATTTTTGTTGTTTTTTTTCTTGTCATGTTCTCGAAAATTTCAGATGTCACGTTATGTTATATTGACCTTAAGTGCACGCGGTGGTTAGCACGGATATATTTTTAGCCAATATTTGAAATTCAGAAAAAGCAATTGTTTAATTTCAACTTACCTAAATCTCTTGAGACAGCTTGACAGTTGGACAGATTACAACAGACAACTGTAAACATAATTATGCAAAACTTTGTGCCATGATGGGCGATGGAGCGCAATGTTTTAATTGTAAAAAACCTACTCAAATAAATTCAGACAGTGGGTGTCACCTGCTAAAGGTATCTATATTGACATTCCTTGACGCACCTACTTGGTGCAAATGTAGTTTCTTAATTTAGTAAAAAATACACAGGAATATAGAACCTCTTACACAGAATAGAGATTGAAATACAGGGATAATAGAAACAAAAGTTACAGATTTGTGCTGCATAAACTTTTTACGTGATACAACGTGATTAGAATCGAACCAATCCCATCCCTAAAAGCCGAGAGGCGTCAAAACGCACGACCGCAACTATCAAAGAGAAATCTTTTCCGTGTATCAGTAACGTCGCCTGACGACACACATTGCTCTTTATATGACCGACACAATGTATACCTGTAGGTTTGTTGTGTTGTATGTATATCTAACTGGGGGCCACTTCACAACGCTACATAGAATAAAGCGTTTAGGAATTGTAGCTCTATAATCGTGCATCTAAAATATATTCTAAAACTCTATAATTAGAAGATTCAGGAATTGTAACTCTATAATCGTGAAATGGGTTCCTGATGAATGTGATTTATATGTTTAATATTGGTTGTAGGTATGTCTTGTTTAGAGTTACTTGGGTTGTATGATTTCAAGCATACTTAAATGTTATTTATTATTGTGATTTAATGTGGAGGTTAGTAATGTTAGAAAAGACACTGGAAAATTGAGTCAGTGGATAAAATTTTCAAAGTGAATTTTGGAAACTAGGTACCTATGGGTATAATTGCTTCGTAATAATTTACTACTATTACCATGCTTGGTAATCAACGTATTGTATTTATTTATTTTGGGCTCTCTTTCATGCCCTATAAATTAATTGAAATCTAACTAAAATAAGTTAGAGAGGCCTCCTCCCACAATACTTCAGTAGTTTTTTTTATAAAACAGTCAGTCGTTTGTTGTAGTTATGTAAAATGAATAATTACACAAATACGACGTCACACATCGTAATCTTGTCTGTCCTCGTTTAAATGTTAAACTAAAACCGACACAACAACCCGTGGAATTGGCACTTAAAAAAACAAATGTCACTTTAACGAGAAAGTGTATCCTTTGTGCTGATGGCATGGCTTCCCAATGCGGGAAGGGCGTGAAATTATATTTTCTTGGCGTATGCAGATTAGGGAGGGTGCTGGGCCCGGATTAGTTCCGGTTTACTTTTTATAGGATTCCGATGATAAATGTTGCTATTGGATAGCGGGTGGTGCGTGTAACTTATCCAAATAAGCTCGTCTATTGCTTATTCAAATATCTTTCGCGAGAGTGCATCGCGTCTTTGGAGCTATTAGTAGTGTATTATTAATAAATCTTTGTAACCCTACAGTTCTACGTACTTATTATAGGCTTATTGACATGAATGAACTAAGACGATGCGAAAATTTACCTTATGATGTATGTATACTAGAGTTGTCTAGCACTTTACCCTGGTTTTGGCTCCGAAAGATGTTTGGACATTTTAAACATTGGTACAACAATGCCCAAAAGCATTTAGGAATCAAACATCACGTTACCTAACATTGCTTTTACATTTTAGCGGTGTGTATCTTACGTTCAGTGAATCATCACAACCAAAGTATTTTTTGGTAGTCCCGTTATGCTACAACGCCTCCGTCGACGTGTCAAACGTAACGCGTGGAATTACAAAAAATATTTAGATAAAACAGGATCATTTATCAAGATGTAATGTATGAAAGCCTAACACATGTTGCCACCCTTCTATCACACACGTTAACGGTTTAGAAGTCAGACAAAAAACGAGGAAAAGTCGCGGGGCAGACGGGTGGACGATTGCCGGTCATGATTTATAGGGGGCGCCGTCATCGCCAATACTCTTTCTATATGTCACGAACGTGTCACGCTACCCGCCAATATTTACCAGACTTACGTTATGTTGTTTTATATTTCGTGATAGATTTAAGTGAGTAACTATAAGTACTTATTTGTTTGTAATACATGTTACGAGCTGTATCTTACTGTGTAGGTATGTTGCATTTTCCAGCGTCTATCCGTACATGGGCATTGACACCCCTAATGTCAATGACCGGCTGGAATCAAACTTACCTATACTTTATCTACAGTTTATTAATTATTTTACCACTGTCTCCGTAACTTTTATTAGCCTGACTCTTCTTGCGTTCTCTAATAATAAAAAAACCGCCCAAGTGCGAGTTGGACTCGCACACGAAGGGTTCTGTCTGTTGTATGGGAGCCCCACTTAAATATTTATTTTAAGCACTAAGAGAGTGCTTAATTTTCCGTTTTTATGAAATTAGGTTACTAAAGTAACTTACCGTAATATACGGTCAGTTAGTATGGAAAAGTGGATAGGTAGGTATTTATGTTAAGGAACCGACCCTACAAAGCAGGTTCATATAAAGTTTAGCGCAACCTAGCTAATTATGTATTTCTTCACTCAATAAATAATAATAATAAGTGGGTGCTTAATGCTTTTATACTTTACTGCCTAAAAAAATGTTAAGTATGCCAATTCCTTACTAATAAACAAAATAGCCAACAACCTAACCAAAGTTAACTACCTACCTAAATACCAAATTCCCATCACGGTATCCAGAAATCGTTTCGGAAAAACAAGGATGCGTAACATTTGTATTAAATCGAACAATAATCAGTCATATTGTCAGTTACAATACAATTTGTTGGGAACTCGACGCGTGAAAGAAATAATAACAAATGACTCCTACCCTAACACCTAACACCGCCTGGCATTGAAAGATCACGCCTAGTTACAATTTCGTGATGAAAAAAAAACAAAGTGTTGGTGAGTAGGTAGCTCTCTACTTAAGGTTTCGAAGGGATGGATAGTTTATAATTGACTCCGCACCGTTAACAATTTTGAATTTATGAAGTCGCTAGGTACTCTAGATACCTAAGTAGGTACTTCCCTTCTGAAATATAATTATTTTTTTAAGATAGTGGAAAAGGCAAACGAGCCAGCGGATGTACTTAAGTGATATGAAGCTAGATATATCTTGCGATTCTTGCGTGTTTTACAACGTACTCGTAATTTCCCCGGTTATCTTCAAACCGGAACACACCAATGCAAGCAGAGCTGCTTAGCGGCAATATTAGCGAGGAAGATATCATTTACCTACTTAGAATAGTTGTAATATTATTGTTTTTAAACTCCGACGAAAAAGAGGGGTGCTATAAGTTTGACCTGTGTATCTGTGTGTTTGTGTGTCTGTGTATCTGTGTACCTATCTGTGTATCTGTCTGTGGCATCATAGCTCCCAAGCGGATTTACCGATTTAGATGCGTTTTTTTTTAAATCGAAAGCTAGTGTAATCGAGATGGTTCTTAGCTAAGTTTCATTAAAATCGGTTTAACCCGTTTTTGAAATATTGAACTTTGAAATGATAATGTCGGGGGTTTTTTAGGTTGTAAGTTGGTTAGGTTATTGTGATTACATTTGACTCTATTTCACTACTACCTACCTACAGATAATAATAATTTACATATAACGATGACTGTGAGGTGAGAAATTTTCGCCTTGTCACTTTCATTTTTAACCGACTTCAAAAAAGGACAAGTTTCTACGTTCCACAATATTACATACCTACCTACGTGCATTTTTTTTCTGTAAGTAGGTATGTTCACCGATTAGTCCGTCAAGTGAGGGCCGATTTTCAAAACCTTTTTTATTCGAAAGATTATACTTCTGAGGTCCTGTTGTCATCAAGTCAGGATCTGATGATGGGAACCCAGGGTAATCGAGGGCGACCCCCAAATTTATAATTTATAGGCACGTATTAAGTGTTTCATAAAGGTAGGTATTTTATAAATCTATTGAAGTACTTACCTATTTACATCAGGTAGTCATCATCTCATGTTGATGAGCTGGTGATGGAATGTAACTATAACTCCTTTAACGTCTAGGAGTTGGAGGAGAATTCTTTAAATGGGAATTGATTTTGATGATTCTTTTTTGTTTCAAACTCGAGAAATTAAGAAAAACTTGTTACGGTCGGCCGCCATCTTTGTGACGTCATAGCTGTGCGTGTCCCCACTTCTTCCTTGTAGAGCACAAGGAACACCATACATACCAGTTTTTGGTATATAGAAGAAAGGGCCACGAAAAATCTCAAATTGCTTCGTCGCCCCGAAGGACCATAAAACTAAAAGGACTGCCAGTGTCTATACGATGCCGCGTTCCTTTGAAATAATAAGCCTGCTGTAGCCAGTTTTACTACGGAGGGGTCTCTGTACCATTAATTTGGTATGGCATTTAGACACAATAGCGCCATCTAAATTAGTTTTTTCTTTCAGTTCATAGATGGCGCTATTGTGTTAGCCAGAGGTCTAAGTGTTATACAAAATTAATGGTACAGAGACCTCTCTATAATAAAACTAGGTACTTACAGCAGGCTCATTATTTTAAAGGAACGCGACATTGTATAGCCATTGGCAGTCCTCTTGGTTTTATCGTCCTTGGTCACCCCCTAACTAACTTACTACTTCCATGGCCTCAGCTGACAGGACTTGACTACTAGACAGACTGACGACTCTGACTGTGATGGGACTTTTGCAGAAAACACAACAGATATGGCTGTATGGACTTTATTTCCTTTGTCTATCTTTAATGGATTTTGAATGCCCGATCACCAGATTTGCAGGACGGAGGGAGGACCTCAAGAACCTTACCAGCGATGCCACCGAGTATTTGAAGAGGGCTAAACTCAACCTTTAATCTTATTTCTAATAACTGTGTAATCCAGTGACATGAAAAAATTGCCATACGATAAATAAATAATGGTTTTTTTTTTAAGTATGTATTAAATACTTTATTTACATAATAAAAGCAATTTACAATGACATTAAATTTAAGCTTAAACTAAATAAACTACAACTTAAAACTAAATTAAATCTAAATAAGGCCCCCGTGGCATAGTGCCCAAAAGGCTGGCAGCGTTGCCTCGCTGAATAGCGATGCTGATTCTTTGAGAGAGAAAACTGCCAGCCCTTTGGTCACAAGTTGCATCAACTAAGCAATAATGGATTGAATTTTATACAAAAAAAAACTAGTGTCTACTGTCAGTGTCACTGTCAATGGCAATGCCATTGTCATGTCAGTGTCAGGCAACAACATTCATTTTCGTTCGCCGAAGGTACCGTAGTTATTTACATATAATTGTCAAGTTGATCAATATTAACTGTTAAGTAGCATTGTGTTGGGTTAGTCGGTGTTCGGAGCTATCATGAAATGGACTGTTCGTATTGATGGCGGACCGCGGCGAGTCAATCACGCCGCGGTTTGCATCGGTAACAAAATCCTTTCTTTCGGGGGCTATTGTTCTACCGAGGATTACAAAGATTGGGAACCGATTCCTATTCATGTGCTAAACACGGATACCCTCAGATGGTCAGCGGTTAATTATAAGCAACATGATGTTGTACCATTTCAGAGGTACGGGCACACTACGGTAGCTCACGGCGACAAGGTACGTTTTATTTATTTTTAGATAACTGCCCTGGCATTAAAACGGAGCAAAAATCCTAGGGGCTTGTAATAGAATTGCGTTCGGATACGCTTGGCTCATTGGTCTTCCATTTTGACTACCTGCATGTAGGATTTTTTTTTTCTTTAAGTCCACGCTCTTGTAAAATGTCCATTGCGCGTGTTATTTATTTTTCAGTTTCTGAGTGAATTGCTAACCTTTTTTTAAAGTGTTCAGTTATTTTTAAAACCTAGGAAAGTAACATTTACTTTAAGTACACTTGGCCCTGTCATTACCGGAGTAAATTTTTATTTTTATGTATTTTATTCTTTGTAATTTTGTTTTTTGAGACCGAAATATAATAGAAATCCATACTTTGCTCAAAGTAATTTCTGTTTTATTTATGCCAAAAAAAAATGTTTTTTTGACATGAATAGCGTCAGCAGAGGTTACAGGTTGCAAGTAAAGTTAAGACCACTGATCTTTAGACCAGAATAATAAGCAGAGCAGTTGCCTATACTCTAACTAGCATTCCATCTAAGTTAGGTATCAGTCTTTAATGCATTAAATTGTCTCCTTAATTCCTTTAATTTTTTCCTTTTCAGGTGTTCATGTGGGGTGGTCGAAATAATGCTGTAGCTTGTGATACACTGACAATTTTTGACACCAGAACATTGGAATGGTCCACACCCCCAGTATCGGGAGTAGTACCATATGCCAAAGATGGCCATTCTGCCTGTGTTATAAATAATAAAATGTACCTCTTTGGTGGTTTCGAATATCTCACCGATCAGTATTCACAAGAGGTCCATTGTTTGAACCTCAAAAGTTACGAATGGCAATTTGTTCATGCGAAAGGCACACCACCTTCTCATAGAGATTTTCATACTGCTGTGGCAGTTGGTGATAGAATGTATGTATTTGGTGGTAGAGGTGATTTGAATAGTCCCTATAACTCACAGGAAGAAATATACTGCCCACAAATATACTATTTAGATACAAAAACTGAGATATGGGTAGCACTGAACCCTACCAGTGTATGGCCGGAAGGGAGGCGGAGTCACTCTGCATGTAAGTATAAATATCTTTAAAACAATATTTTCTATACAGTTGTAGCTTTAAAAATTTAAGATGTGTTGTGGATTGCAATATTAGCAAACTCATAATTTTATTAAGTATGTCAATGAAACAAGGTGAACCGCTATTTTGCATATTTCAATCAATCAGATATTGTAAATATTAAAAAAAACCGGCCAAGTGCGAGTCGGACTCGCGCATGAGGGTTCCGTAGAAAATTTTTAACGCTTTTCCCCAGTGTTTTAAGAAGTCCAGTGTTAGCAGAGCCATGTTCCTAAGCAAAATGTACAGTGTGGAGTCAACTTATATTGGTCTGCGAAATCTACAGACACATAAAAATTTAAGGTTTTGAGAATTTTTTAGTGGTTGTGCTATAAGAGCTACCTTCATACCAAATTTCAAGTTTCTAGGACAACTGGAAGTACCTTTTAGGTTTTGGATTTCGAGAATTTGTATGGAAATAGCTTTTTTAATGACTGTATCTTTTGATTGCGCTGACTTAGAAGTTTGATTTTTTCACACCTTCAAGGGACCGCAGGCTTGTGTATTTGATAATAATTTCAGCATGCTACCTTCACGCGTTCCAGGGAAAAAGGGTCTTGACAGACAGACGGACAACAAAGTGATCCTATAAGGGTTCCGTTTTTTTTTCCTTTTAAGGTCTGGAACCCTAATAAACATTTTTTATAGTATTAACTTCCCACTTGCCCCAGAACTATCAGCCCTTTATTTTTCAGAAAGTATTACCATACTATTGTAACTTCAAATCAACTTCACTTTTTGTGTTTGTGGCAACCTAACCATATTATTGTTAAGTAATTTGTTGCTATTAGTGGTGGTTATGCAATCTGCCACAGTTTTACGAATTTTTATAGGTGGCACTACTGATACGTTTCTGGTCGCCCCCTCCCCTATAAGTAGCTAGGCCACTGACTGTAGTGACAAATCTCGAGGGTCGAGCACGACTTTACGAATGCTGCGTAACGTCATTCGTGAAGTTCGTTCGTTAACGTATCGAGATCGAGAAACTTCATACTAATTTTTAATTCCAAATACGCTCACGGGCGGGCGCTGTTCCAAGCGTCATACAAACTCGACAACGTTTACTATTCGATTTTACGTGACACAGGTTTCGAAAAGTCGTGCTCGACCCTCAGTTAATTGTATCTACGAAATTATTTCTGTTCTGCGACCACCTTTACATCCACTGACAACTGAAGTTCGTGTGGTTGTGTGGTTACCGCTACCGCCGTAACCGGGGGATACCCTTTCTCTGCAGTCGACTGTAGAGTAGCAGAGGTAATCAACTTGTTTTCAATTTCAATTTATATTCTACTTTACTTCGCAATTCATTGTTCGAAAATCGTGACAGTCAAAGACCTACCTACAACATTATTCACACAATTTCATACAATAGGTAAGAAGAAGAAGTGTTAACAATACATAAGTACCTACCTACTTACTCATCAGGCGACGGTATAATGTTTATTCACAATGCACTTACCTAAATAAATCTAATAACCTAGCTACGTTGAATGCACGTAAAAATATGTAAACACTGAATAATAATTATCACTTTTCTTTTGTATACTTAGGTTCGGTAAAGTTTTTCAGTCGCGATAGAAGAGACCCGCGTTTGCTGCCTGCCCCCCAAGTTCGAATTTTGCACTTCGTAGGGGGGGGCTACGAAGTGCAAAATTCGAACTTCGTATCGTGACGTCGAACTTCGATTTTCGAATTTCGTAGTATGGGGGCTGATTACTCTTATCTTAGGAGGTCTCTTAAGGAGCAAGAAATGTCAGTCAAGATTGTTTTCGATTGTACGAAGGTCTCCACTTGAGAACAACAATTATTACTTACTTGATGATTTACCATTTATTTATTATTCCAGGGGTATACAAGGACTTCATGTACATCTTCGGAGGATACAACGGAAACACAAAGACTCATTTCAATGATCTCTTCAGATATTCGATAAAGGACAATTATTGGGAATTGGTAAATGTGAAAGGCATGTTGCCGACGAAAAGGAGGCGGCAGGCGTGCATCATTCATAAGGACAAAATGTTTTTGTTTGGAGGGACAAGGTAAGGAGTTGCTTGCCTTCTTGTCATGACCAAGTGCATTTTGTTGATAAACGTGATGAACGGGTTGACATTGAATTTACATGCAGGCATCAGGCATCTATAAATTGTGTGATTGAAAATGTGGAGGTCGAAACTAATTCGATTTTCTATAATAATGTTTGTGTATTTGGATTGGAAATAATATTTTTTATTAGTCAGAGCAGGCAGGAGGTATTTTTGGTACTTTTTCGATAAAATTATATATTTTATTTGAACTGATAGGATCGTGTTAAATACCTACGTAATATAGGTACTTATCCTATTTATTTTCTAAATATTTTGAATTCATTGCTAAGTCTCACGTTCACATGTGACCTTCTTCAAGCAAATTACTTAAAGTCGTTTTTTATTGAAAGATTTTTTTTTTTCATTGACTAATTGATCCACTCGTATTTTTTTATTTAGGTACATTCATTTTAACATTAAGCAGTTCATCCTGTGATGTACTAGGAAGTTCACTTGACGCTGTTGTTCACGTTGTCCATACACCAACAACTAGTTTACGCACAAACGATTCCGTCGGTAACCGCTTACATGATTAAATAATTAAATTCATCGCGCTGCCGCGAATTAGTACGGAAATAGCGGGTCGTGCTTGCCTTGACTTCTCGTAAGTACGTAATGGCTTACCTACTGACTAAACTGACCCGTTTTAGGGTTCCGTTCCGTAGTCAACTTGGAACCCTTTTTAGGGTTCCGTACCTCAAAAGGATAAATTATTTATCGTTATTTTAGAGGATTATTTTACGTTTTTTTTCTAAGGCTTTATTTGGAAGGCGGTTTTACTTTTTTATGATTTAAAGATTTTTATTTCACAATTTTACGTTGATTTAACATTTTCAGAATTATCCTCCAACTCCTAACCGTTAAGGAGTTGTACCTTCCATCATCAGCTCATCAACATGAGATGATGACTACCGGACGCAAATACTTGAATAGTCTTAGAAAAAATATATGAAACACAGGATATGTGCCTATAAAATTTGAGGGTTGCCCTCGATTTCCCTGAGATCCCATCATCAGATCATGACTTGGTGACAGTGGGACCACCTCAGGAGTATACCCTTTCGAATAATGATTTAACATTTTCAGAATTATCCTTCAACTCCTAACCGCTAAGGAGTTGTACCTTCCATCATCAGCTCATCATCATGAGATGATGACTACCAGACGCAAATACTTGAATAACCTTAGAAAATATATGAAACACATAGTACGTGCCTGTAAAATTTGAGGGTTGCCCTCGATTTCCCTGAGATCCCATCATCAGATCATGACTTGATGACTTCGCCTCGTTTCATAAAAACACACTCGTGTTTTAAGGACCCTCATTATGTAGCAGTTGCATAAACTACTATTACGAAACGATAATTACGATGGGAAGATGTGTTTTAGATTGTACAAGGTACAGATGTGTTGACTTTATTTGATAACACTTTCGCGATATGTTGTTAAAATAATGTCATGTGGAGTTTTGTTCATACAATACAATAGGCAGTTCCCAAAACAATAGAATATGAAAATGTAGGTACGAAACTGTAACGAAATTAATGTAAACATGCGGGATAGTTTAAGATAAACATTTTTTTGTTTAAAAGTTTTCGTCACTCAGAAACGCACATGATGGCTGACAGTGTACTTACCGACTTACTGCACACGTACCTAAACACCAAACAAAGGAATATAAGTAGGTACACGAGCAGGTGTCCAGTAAGATTTTTGCTTATTCCATGAATAAATATTGTTATTTTCTTCTTCTGTATCACCCTTAGAAAAAGGATATCACCAGCTTTATGAAAACTTGTATTTTTCACTTTCGCTTTGCAAAATCGCTGTGTTGGACTCCTGTACTTAGTAATATTTGTAGAAATAACTGAAACCAATAATGTATTTGCTGTTGCGTTCCGTTCGGCCAGTGAGAGTGCCGGAGGTCCGATCCCCCTCCCCCCTACCTTTCATCTCTCTGTTCCTCCTTAAAGGCCGGCAACGCACTAGTGACTCTTGGGTTGCTGATTCTCATGGGTGGCGGTGATCGCTTACCATCAGGTGACCCGCTTGCTAGTTTTCCTCCCTTTCAATAAAAACAAATGTGTGCTGTTTTTCATTTCTTTGTAACTTTTTTAGGGTTCCGTACCTCAAAAGGAAAAAACGGAACCCTTATAGGATCACTTTGTTGTCCGTCTGTCTGTCAAGACCCTTTTTCCCTGGAACGCGTGAAGGTAGCATGCTGAAATTATTATCAAATACACAAGCCTGCGGTCCCTTGAAGGTGTGAAAAAATCAAACTTCTAAGTCAACGCAATCAAAAGATACAGTCATTAAAAAAGCTATTTCCATACAAATTCCCGAAATCTAAAACCTAAAAGGTACTTCCAGTTGTCCTAGAAACTTGAAATTTGGTATGAAGGTAGCTCTTATAGCACAACCACTAAAAAAATTCTCAAAACCTTAAATTTTTATGTCTGTCTGTAGATTTCGCAGACCAACATAAGTTGAGCCCAAAAGTTAACACTGGACTTCTTAAAACACTGGGGAAAAGCGTTAAAATCTTTCTACGGAACCCTTGTGCGCGAGTCAGACTCGCACTTGGCCGGTTTTTAAAGTAAAATAGACCATGGAAACATTGAGTGACATGTCTCATTCAGACAAATCGGTGGATATGTACGCAGGCCTTCTATTCGAAATTTATAATTAACTTAATTTTAATTTTTAATTTAATTTAATTTATTAAATAACTTGGTAGTATTAAAAAGAAAAACATACTTTTTTAAAGAAAAAAAAAACGGCGGGAATATTTAAATAACAATAACGCACAGTCTCGATTTACTAGTTATTTAAAGTTATGTAAACGATATTAATAGTTTTTAGTAACAAAATCGTGATCATTGTTTGTATTGGAGTCCACCGTGATGAAAATCACAGAACTATTAAAAAATAAAGGTAAAAAAATAATGAATTTACTTAGGGCCTTATTCATAAACGTCACTCAAGCCTCCATTAACTAAAATAGGTTTTGTCTTCTTCTTACTAACGGAAATGTCAATGTGACAAAAAAGGACAAACGAACTTTAACGGCATTTTAGTTAATAAAGGTTTATGAATAACAGGGTTAGTTTAGTTAATAAGTAGCTATTCAGCGAGCAGCGAGGTAACGCTGCCACTTTTGGGCACCATGCCACGGGGGCATTATTTAGATTTAATTTAGTTTGAATTATTAGTTTATTTAGTTTTGATTTAATGTCATTGTAAATTGCTTTTATTATGTAAATAAATGTATTTTCGTCTTGTTAATAAGTATTTAATGAAATAAAATAATATTAATAATGACTCAGATATTGTAATATTATGCAATAAATAATATTTAAGACACTGCCGCAATTATAGTACCTAGACTACCTACCACAACAATGGCAGTTTTGGCTCGTATTATAGTTAACTAATAATTAAAAATTCCTTATTTCCTCTTGATGTTCGAGAAAAAATGTAGGTAGGTATATCTGCTACGGCTCGAATAGCAATTGCTGGACTCGTACTTATTAAAAACACTCGCCTGCCGTTCGTGTTTTTACCCGACTGCGAAACGCAAAGGACGGTAATGTGTTTATCGGCCTATATATGTATGTATGTTTGTTCCTTTGTGGCACTCTAGAGACCGAACGCGTTTGCCGATTTTAATGATTCTTACGTCAATCAATTCGTATTAATCTTGCGAGTGTCATTATAGACATGACAGTAATTTAAATCCAATATGGCGACCATCAGACGCCATATTGTGAAAAAAAAAGTCGACAAACTATATATCAAGTGGGGTAAGTATCATTGAATAGGTATTTGAAAATCAACTTTAGGTTTCTTTTATCATTTTACATTTTGAGTGACCATTTATGATCTATGTACTTACTTTAAACTTTTTAACGTTGGTTCGCAAACATTTTCAGTTTAAAATATGACTAAAAAGCTTTAAATAAAACGAAAAAACCCGACTGAAAATACAACTAACTAAAAAGAGAAAATCTAACTCATTATAAGTACTTTATACATAGGTAGCTTGAATAATATTGGGAGTGCAGGCGGGGGCAAACAAAAATGACGAAACAGCTATAACATGCGTTTTTTGATTTTGAATAATTTTGTGTTTAAACTAAGTTACTCGCTCCAGCAATTCCTCGCTTTAAATTCTGGGCAGTAATCTACTATTACGTTAGTAGGTATATATATTATTTGCTATTACGTAACTGCGTGCACACATAACAATTGAAAATATTTTTTCAGTTGAACTTGTTAAGTCTCATTCAGAGTAGGTATGTGTGATAAATATAATACTGTCGACTACGTCAACGTATTTTCCAATGTTAAATAAACAAAAGGACCCCTTGTATAATTTAAAAAGTTGATTCACCGCCACAGTTTCATTTAAAGTCATGGCATAATTGTTTACCCACTCAACAATGGCTTGTAAAGATTTGCTTTAAAGTCTACAGATAACATACTCTCTTCATCCGTTACAAACGTTTGCACCGCAAAAAAAAAGTTCAGGGGTCAAACGTGCATGAACTGTTTTCGGCATTTGGGATTTCCAACGGCACAATACTATATTCATTTATGTAAACAGAAGAACTTATGAACTGTCCAAAATGTTTTTCTTGAATCGACGGTTAGATACAGAGCTCGCAAATATCAATAAAACTAAACAACTACTTTTCAGCCCAGAAGTAAAGAAGCCTATTAAGCCCGACAATCAAGATGACATCGAATTGTTATTGGACAACAATGATCTCTACATCCTGGATCTAGCGCCGACACTGAAGACGCTGGCGATACTAGCAGTACTGGAACACAATCTCGACCAGTCCTCATTGCCCCGCGATATCATGTAAGTTACTTTTGTAATGTTGCTGACTACCCAGCGAACTATAAAGATATGGAAGCATAACGCCTATACATCGGCGCACTATGCGCAAATATGACACTATAACACGCACAACTACGATGCACGTACACATGGCACTCGCACAACGAAAATAGCAGCTCGCCAATGAGCGGCAACATGCGTCGGCTGCTCTCGGCATTTCTCGACAAAGTTCTATCGAACCATCCAACTATCCCGCTCAGCGAGGACGATATTATGAGTCATAATCATAAGTAAAAGTTTTTGAAATGTATATTTACATAGGTACTTACTTAAGAAATGCAAGTCTATTTTTTTTTATATCCGTATGGTTTCTACACCACTTCGACACTCGATGGCATATTTGCAAAATCTTAAATTACGCAAAACATAATAAAGTCGAAACTCCCGTGACACAAGCCCACGCGTCACGATTGTCATGCCTGACTGATGCACGGCGTTGTTCTTTTTTTTTCCATGCTTATCACGGTACTTATGTAGTGGATCGACTTTTTGGGCTTAGTTACGCTTCCATAGATATTATATTATTATTCGTAGTGACTACTACCTATCACATTGCTTTACCACCCTTCTGATATTGATTTTGAGTTTAACAAAGGTAGTATAGGAATAAGAATTAACCAAAATTGATCTTTGAGGAACTCTTCAGTTCATATACCTATGGATCCTAGTGCTTGAAATTGTGAATCGCTACCTTTCGATTTCTCTGTCACATAAGAAAGATTTCTAAAGGAACGCCAAAAGTTGCATCGGAATAAAGTTTCATAGTAGAGTTCGCGATCTGCACATTCAATTATGTTTTAAAGTCAGCTCAAAAAACCACTTATTACAGTCAAAACACATTTGTAAGTAATTGTATTATCAATGGTTTAGAAAGAGTGATGGCATGGCTGATGGCAAACAACTACCGCAGCTTACAGATGCTTATTATACTTATTATTATAAAATCAGAAGCATCACTCAAGCGTTGTCCACCCTAAAAGTATGAGCCAAGTATACCCCTTGCCAGAACAATATTTGTGCCAGTTAACTTGGATAGGTACGTGTATAAAAAGATGTGATGTTTGTTCACTGAACTAGTATCTGATTAATTTAAAACGTGTTTTTCCAGATTGGACATCCGAAGCATGTCGACCCCGAATCGCATCAGCAGGCCCATCAACCACGCAGGCTAACACTTGCCTGTATGATCCTGGTTTTATCACTTCATTCGGGATCACCTATGTAGACTCGTAGACTTTGCGTAGTTGAATGTATTATTAACCACGACGAAATGGATGGTACGCAATGCGCAATTAAAAAAGCACTTACGAGGTCCGTAAGATCCGCAAAGACTGATTGTGTTAAGTAGACATGCAAGTGCATAAAAACAGCCCAGCATACGGGCTACTGTCAGTCAGTTTAGAATAGGCTAAAACCACTAGCAGAAAACTAGCAAAATCAAACGGATTTAAGTAATTTTATTTTAGTTAGTAACATGTATTAGAGTAGTTTGACTATTTTTCAAAGGCAGCTCTTTCGAGGTTCAAAAGTTTAAATGAAAAGTAGGTAGCTACCCGGCATTTGAGGGTCTGCTGAGACTGCATTTGCATTCGAATATTCGTTTCGTCGTGGGTCACTAATTTTTCACTTAACTTGTTTATTTTAACGTGTTTTTATTTAGTAAAAGACATTATCACCAAAATGTAGAGGGATTGCGATTATTTATTGCACGGGGTTACATGTTACAGGGAAATTCATTCTGTGCTTATAAGATATCGGAATTTTGGGAGCGAAATTAAATGACAGGTAGAGAGTTTCTATATCGATAAACTTATTTATCGATGCATATATTGGTGATTTTTACAAATTTTGTTTGTAAAAATTGAAAGCGCGAAAATGAAACAAAATAATTCTTTGTTTTAAAAGGATTTTTGAAACTTCATCTTCATCATTTTGTTTTTCTTTGGTGTGTGTAGGTACATTCAGCAGCAGAAGTATCTAAGCAACCAAAGCGGTCACAATGATCTAAGCACGGCTCTATCGTATTGTTAATATTGTTATAGACAAAAGAGGTTGTGTAGATCATTGTGACTGCGTTGCTTAACTACTTGCTATTGACTGTACCTATTTCAGAATTACTGTTACATTTTTATTTTTACACAACTGCCTAAAGAAAAAGAGTGTATTGTTAAATTATGTATTTGTATGTAAAAACCTAAACAGGTTTAACTATTTCATTCTTCAATACTCATACTCATAACATAACCTAGCGGTCGTTTGAAGTAGGTATGCTTTGTGTAACCTACTTTATCATCGTCTTCAAAATAATACATACAATAATCATCATCGTCATCACCAGCCTATTTACCTCCTCTTGATATGAGGTGGGACCAGTGCGGATTGGGAACTTCACACCATTGAATTGCTTCGCAGGAGCGGGTGTGGGAGAACACGTTTTTCTTCTCCGAAAAGCTCATGATGGATTACATAAAAATACACACAAACGAAGATAGAAGTGATCACTAGTATATAGGAAAAGCATTAATTGAGTTTGTGGATAGAGGGACTCCAAACATGTAATTTCATTTCGCTCCCAAAATTCCAATGTCTACTCATGACCTTATACTTTAGGAGTATTAACCCGACTGCCCGGCTATGTTGGCGCATCGAGCGTTTTTCTAATGCTCTGCGCATCTGTTGACAACTAACCATTCTGGGTAAGAATTAAGAACGCGCAATGTACCTATTGGAAAAATACTCGCCGCTCCACTGGCGTAGCCGAATCATAAAATCGCCAAACAAGAGTTCGAAATAGTATCAGTAATAAGCTCAGAACTATGTTTGAACGATCGCAACCCCCAGGTTCAAAAATATGCTTTAGCTAATACATAAGACCGCGATTAAATGTTTTCTTTTGTACCGTTCTAATAAATTGTCATTTCACAATTATTATATATGTATATATATAACTACAAATGAATAGTTAATGCAGTATTTTAAAATTAATGATTTGTAAGTCAAGTAATAATATTTAACTGTAGGTAGTACCAAAATTGGTATCAGCATCAGCAATGAAAATACCCAAGTATCCTCCTCCTAGATTTATTTGAATTTTTGGATATGGCTATATTGACATGATGTAGGTGTCTGTCTATCTATCATTCGGAATAAGCTGTATGCTCTAACATGTGCTGATGATATAAAGAATCTGCCTATCTCCCTAAGCTCTTGTTATATACTTATATCTGTATCACTCAGCCGTAAGTCTTGTGATGAACTGTAAAAAGAACCTATTCATGTGTGATTAAGCTTTCAACAGCAAGTTTGGGTTAACCTCTTCAATAGCAGATACAATATGAAAATTAATGTTACCTGCAAACTTTCAATTACAGAGAAAAGCAGATTGCAAAGGTTAGTGCAGCTCGAAGATTGATGACAGTCAATCAATATTAAAATAAAAATACATGTTAAGAAAATTTGTATCAAATTAAACACTATCCTTAAAACCATGCTGTATTTTATTCATCTTCCTTGACAATATGCTTTTGGCGTTCACCGACGTGCGGCACGGCGCCGGGTGTGCTGTGGGCGCGCCTGTTCGCTTCCTTCCTCTTGTTTTTCTGTTTGATAGTCTTGAGCTCCTTCTGTGCATTGAGTATGTGTTTCGGCACGTGCCTGTGACGAGCTATCCGTCGTATTTGCGGGTGATTTGCGAATTTTTCCTTCAGGGCTTCAGAATAGTTCAGTGCTGTTCTTTCACGGGGTTTCAACTGGAATTAATTAGGTATTTATTTAGCAGTTAAATGATAGGTAATGTCGTGTGAGAGAATGATAAGGTACTAGCTTACGCCCGCGGCTTCACTCCCGTAGCAGAACTCTGAGAATTTCGAAAAGATCCGCCTTATCTCGGGCATACATTATAAAAGGAACCACTGTCAAATTTCAGCTTTCTACGTCTAGGGGTTTGGGCTGGGCGTTGATCAGTGAATAAGGACTTTTTTATATATATAGATAAAGAAGTTTTAGTTGAAAAATTTAAGAGTACATAATTATCTATATAAAATGTTTTACCTAGTTTGCTTAAACCAGGAAATTTCTGTTTTGTCCTTACATAGTTAAGCATACATGTTTGTAAACCACCATCAATAATGCAAAAAAAGGTTTTTATATTGAGACAGCCAGGAAGAAAAAATACATGTCTTATGAAAACAATAGCTAGATTTAATTATGCTTTCAATTCAGGCAAATGTACTTACCACACCAAGTTTTTCAGAGGCCCTAGCTTTCCACATCCTTATATTCATTTCATCTGATCCAGTCAGCACATATTTGTCATCCAGAGACCATTTAACGCAGGTTAGCCTCTGCATCCTCTTTGTATGATAGACATCTCGGGAATGGCCTTTGAGACTTTCAAATATTCTAACAGTTTTGTCATAACTGCCAGAAACGAATTCTCTACCAGTCGGGGAGTAGTCAACATCAATTACAGCTGATGTGTGGTCCATGTGCACATTCACAGGTTGCTTTAGTCTTCTCATGTCAAATGTGTATAAACTGAAAGAAATTGCGTACAATGATTTTAGCAATTAAAATAATTACCTGCCCAATGTAATTTAATGCCTGTATTAAATTAGGCTTGACAGAAAACCAGCATTGCTCCACTCATTGTGCGTAGCAAGTCATGCTGAGTGGTGACCCTTTTTCATTGCCCTTTGTGTCACCATAACTACAAATATATGTAAGTCTTAAGGAATATTTTCAATTATTTCTTGTCAGGTGGTGGTGCTCTGGTTTTCTATCTTTCTATTTACTCCAAATCTGATAAACGAGAATCATAATTAATACTACAAATGCTGGAAACAAAGGGGCTGTATCCCTTTTATGACAAATTACATTAGCTTTGCTTTTACAACCATATTGAAATGGCCGTATTTCAAAAATGACAGCTACTTCTTTTTTCTCCAATTTGTGGATGAATTAACAATAAGTTACTATCAGTCAAATGTATGGCATGTTGGGATTTTGACCCATCTATACAAAGTTCAAATTGGTTTGTATTAATCTTAGTAAAAATACAAGACTTACTTGTAATCTTCATTGGCAACAGTGAATATGAAAGCCTCCATAGGGTTCCAGGCCAGGGCATTAGGTCTCAGCTCCATCACAACCCTCCGTAGTGGCCCTGATTCACGGCAGTCATACAGAATAACACTTCTGTCACTAGCGCATGTTGATAGAATATTTGTTTCAACCTGAAATGTTTCCAGTAATGATTACAAATGAGTTCACACTGAGACTTGAGACCACTGTTTTATTACTGAACTTAAGTGAGTTTCAGAAATCGCAATAATAGAATTAGTATTAAATCTTTAATAATGAAAACAAAATGCTTTTATGTCTGGTACAGGTTGAAGAGTTTCCGCATTCCATTTGAAATTAATAAACAAATGACACCTCACCTGATTGAATGATACATGCTGAAGACTATCAACGCCCCATTTGAAGACTTTGATAGGTTCATTCCTAGTTTTCTCCCAAAGCTGGCAATGTTCACCACACGTCGCAAAAAGGGGTTTATACCTGTGATGGGTAATCCCAGAAACCACAGACATACTCAAAAGTGTGCTGACAGGATCCTCATCTTCTTCATCTTGCACATCTGCTTTCCATGTCTTTATGGTTTTATCATCGCCAACACTGGTAAAAGTTTTTCCGTTTGGAGTAAAACAAATACTTCTGACCCAGCCTTCGTGAGCAATGAACTGCCTTGTACACTTTTTTGTTGCCAAGTCCCAAAGACGTATTTCGCCGTCGAAAGCTCCGCTAGCAAGAACTGCCAGCCTGCTGGGGTGCTTAGCCATACTGGATATTCCATCCCTGTGGCCGTCAAGGCTTCCTATGAACGGCTTTGCAAACACCCTCTCAAGTTTTACAGCATTCAGCGCTCTTACATATTCACGTGGCGCTTCAAGCGGATGTAAAGAAGGATCGTAATTCCTGGGCACTGTAAATTAAGAACAATCATTTCTTCTTTTATTCAACGAACATTGAAATAAGATTTATCATTAAGCATAACCTAGGAATCAAAACATTGTTCTTACATTTCTGAATATCCTTTTTAGTGGCGCGAAGATAATTTTCCGGGTTACGGCTAATGACTTTTATTTTAACCTTGGACATTTTGGTTTATTATAGCTATGAAATTAAATGTTAGTAACGATGAAATAAATCACGAAAGAACAATATCCAGGTGGAGATCATCAACAAGAAAAGAAAAGATAAAGAACCAAAAAGAACACTTGCACAGACTACTAAGAGATACCATAGAGTAATATAATATACGGGGAATAGAGCGCCCTCTCAGCGGAAAAAAATGTCACCCTCAATCAGCCTCTACAGCAATGCCATCTTTTATCTGTGATAGTCGACAGAATAGATTTCATAACACACACGCGAGCGGGCGCACACACGCGCGCGGGAGCACACACGCGCGCACACACACATGCACCCGCGCGCACACACACGAATTATGTGTACACACTCTTATTAGATTAGACATTATGAAAAATTCAAACTCAGAATTCAAAATCGTTTATTTCGTAAATTATTCATTTAAAGCGTCCAAAATCACAACAACTAACAATAGCATAAATCACAAGCATCTGATATCGCAATAAATAACAGAAACAACACAGAAAGATTGTAACTAAAGCGTCCGAATTTTCGCCGCAACGTCCAATACACATGAATTGACACTGATAAAACGGAGGAGCTGAAAATCGACTCTACGCATTTACTAGTGGACAATTAACGAAATAACAGTTAAACACTGCGCATTTTCTAAAAAACAGAAAGCCGCTGGGCGCTGCATCGGCTACATGCTGTATGACGTTTACTTGAGTCCGAAAATTGAAGGGATGTAGTAGGTGTACCAAAAACGGTTTTTTTTTCTTCTTCTTTGCATGATGATAATTTTTGCAAATTTTTTAACAGAAGTACAAGCAATAATTTGTATCTGAAAATTACAAGCCTTCGGTTCGGTATTTTTTCATAAAATTTTGCAATATATAATGAAAAAAAAAATAAACCGTATTTTTTTAAACCGACAGCAATGATTGTCGCACTAACTACTAAAAATTAGCCTTACACGGGTAAGAGATGGCGCAGCTAAAAACTTCAACTGTCAAATACAGGTAACTTTCCTCCCCCTGGAGATACTAACACTTGTATTTTTTTTAATTCATCCCATAAGGGATAGGCAAAGGAACTGAGTCCATACAGCCACGTCTGATGTGTTTTGTAAATTTCTGTATATTAAAGTCCTGTCATCGTCAGAATTGTGTCAGTCTCCCCTAGTCACGTCCTGTCAACTGCTCATGCCTTCCGTAAAGCGATGTACTTTACGGCGAGCTACGGCGAGCAGCAGCCGGCGGACATTTGGGGGTCACAAACGGAGGGAATACGCGTTTTCACTTGAATTCTTCATTTGCTGGGCATTTTCACGTTAATTTGTAGTATAATACACTATCTTTATTATCCAGCAAACAACATTAAGCACAGAAACTAAAATTCAATTAACGACACGATCCACTCTCATCGGTTTCCCGCCAAATTCCTAACACTTGTAATTATGACAGGTGACAGTGACAAGCGTAGACAGAGAAAGAGATAGACCGCTAGACATTTCTTACTCACTCACACACAAAAAGGACGGCTTAATATATGCGAAAAGAGAAAAAGATATCTATTTTCTGTCCCTCATCGTATGACCGGGTTTTTCAAGGTTGCGCCACAGACCTAATAGCAAGTGGACCGGTGATACCTACAGAATTAGCGTGCATACCTACTAAAATTGGGCACGTAATATGGCTGCTTTTCCTAGGGTTGGGACTGTTAAACGTATGCAGATATCGATATCGATAAAATCTACGCTATAGAAGTTTATGCAACTGTCACGTTACGAGTGTTTTAAGGCCTAATTATCTAGAGTAGCATACATTACTTTAATCTACACACATATTATAAGTACTCTAAGACACGTTCAGAAGCAGAAGGCATTATCATATCCATACCTGTCACGAATTTGACTGTTGTTTTTATCATAGATAAGTAAACATACCGAGCTGACGTTTCGTTTCGACTATTTTTTATTGTAAATTATGTTGGTTTTTGCAGATATTTCATATTTTCTACGGTTTTTGAACGCATTATAGAGGAGTTATGACATGTGTGTATATGGGTTTGCAGATGCGTTGCCAACCTAGAGAGCTAAGATGGAATTCCCCTTGTGCCCGTAATTACACCGGCTATCTTACTCTCCACGCCGGGACACAACAGTGCAAGCATTGCTACTTCGCACAAGGTCCTACTACCCACAAAAGTGAAAATAAATAACATTTGTCTTTGGCATCTCCAAAGTTTTTATTCATTTCTAATAGTTTCTGAAAGATACTTTGTCACAACACTCACAACATATTTTTCCGTGATAGCGAAACCTCAAATCTATAATCATTTTGATTACAGACATTACCTTACCCTCACACTCGATGTACAAGGTAACACAGGTGACAGGCACGAGTAGACTGAAAAAGAAGAATATTAAGTTTCTATATGTTTATCTCTAGCCTACTCAAGGGACATTTTTTCCAAATCTCAAATCTGGTTCAGGCTGTGCGTTGTGTGTCAGTCAGTAAGTCACGGTTTTATTTTATATGTTTAGATCTAACAATTACCTGAATTGCTCCGTCACGTCATCAATCTCGTCACATTAAGAGTTCTGTTGAAGCATTATGACATGTCGAAGTGCATCGAGCAGACAAACCATTTCTTATGTCGTGGGTTTATATTTTCAATTCCAATCCTTTTCTTTTTGGCAGTTTCATTCACAGGAAATCTAACGAAAAAAAAAATTCAATCAATGTTTAGAATTCCATCGATACCTATGTCGATACTTAGCACCGCATAAGCTAATATGCCAAAATCATGCAAATGATTTCTGTTGAAATAAATAAAATCATTGGAAAATAAAACAAATCGTACTAAAACAGACGTTCATACTCATTTTATAAGATCATTATGTTACGATACATGCCAAAATACAATAAAACATTCGAATTATTCAAGGTAACTGGTTACTAACCTTTGAAGGGTCAATTCAGGTTGATTAATGTTTTTTTTAACACTACACTGTCTGACGCAGCACTAGGGCATGATTATCCTATTAAAGACAAAGCCCTGCACACCATGATAACTCGTTTCTTAGAGTAATCCTCACAAAAACAGCAAATATATTCGGAAGCGGCTACCGTTTGACAGCACATCTACCACGAAACTTGGCACGGAACATGGTGGCACCTGCCACGCTGTCGTAAACTCGTGACGTCAGTTAGAGAGTGCTGCCAAATTTAGTAACCACAAATACTATTTGTCTCTCCTATTCATATGCAGCTGTCAGTAAGTTAAAAAGAGATAAAATGCCGTTTGACATGTACGTGTCGATATGGCAGATATTTGTATAAGTCACGCTTCATATAGAAGAATATAGCGCCTCTACTTTCCTATCTCAATGGGTTGCGCTTCGCAATGCTCAAACAAACATTGACGTTTGTAGGAAGGGGCGGAAGCAGTTAATTGATTTTCACGTTTAAAAGTTGAAATTGTAAAATATTTCGTGATTTACTTGCGCTAAAAAGTGGCCGGTGATAGCTTTTTAGCTTTTACATCTGTGATAATGGCGCGGTGTAGTGTTATTGGCTGTAAAAGCGATAATAGAAGGAAGGTTACTGGGTTGTCTTTTCATTCGTAAGTAGACAATTTATTCTCGTATATTTTGTTAGTTCAATGACTAACGTAGTTATATTTTTATGGTTGTTAACTATGTGCGTTACATTTTTGTTAAATTTGTTAGATTTCGGCTATATTTCTGATATTTTTGCTTTATAACCTCAAAGATTAGTGTTGCTAGTTTCTAGAATAAAAATTTACCCCACAATAGGGTAATTTGTAATATATCAAATAATATACCTATTTCATTTTCATGAAATTTTTAGATTTCCCGCTGACCCAAACCTTAGAAAATGTATAGAAGCTATGGGAAAAATCAATCAAAAAGACTTAGCAATTAGCTTCAAATTCAGATGCAGAAAGTGACTTATTGGAATCACTTTCAGATTCCGACATGTCACTGGTGTCAGAGGCAACTTCACTCACGAACTTATCCACGTGGATATCAATTACATGATCTGATTTCCTATAGTAGTTTTGTATTTTAATTACATGGTCGCAACAGCTCTTCCAAGTATCACCAGTTATTCCCTGAAAATATAAACCGTTACTTCCAACAAATGCATATTTCGCAAATGTGTGTTATTTATATTATTTATGTTGATTTGACGTAAATAGATACCTCAAAACTATTTTCAACTAAATTCAAGAAGCCATCCCCTCCATGTGCAACATTTTTTGACGCCACTTTAGCTTTTACTATACCCCGTATCATTTCAATGCTTAAAATCGCAATGATATGGCGGTAGACGGAGTACTGTGTGGCCATGATCTTTCAATATTTCATCGATTTCATGTTTCGGCAATGGTTTATTTTTTCTTACGATAGCCATCAAAGTTCTCTTAGTTGCCGTAGTTGGATAAACAATATTGTTGTCATGAAGCCACTTTTGTATCAACGTCTTTTTCCAAGAATCGTTTGGTGCTTTGTTGGTTTGGTAAGAATGGTATCTTGCGTTGTCCATAACCACACAGGAATTTTCATTCAGGTTGGGAAAAAGCATTTCGGTGATCCACTTTTTAAAATTATCTTTACTCATGGAGTCATGAAAGTCACTTTTTTTTCTTTATCGTTGTATAAAAGCAAAGCATTTGGTACAAAACCAGTAGCTCCACCTGCGTGTACCATAATGTAACTTTTTCCTGTAGCTACAGATTTAGATACACCTGGTTCTTTGGGACTTTGCCAACACTTGCTATGATTTAACGACGTATGAATGTATGACTCATCTAAATATACTATTGGTATGTTATTTTTTCGAACATTGTTAATTTCGTCTAGATACTTTTCTCGACAAGCAATTATATCGAATCGTTCCATTAAAATTTGTCTCTGATTTCGACACTTTTTGAATTTATAGCCTAGTTTTTTCAAAATAAGACGTAAGGTCTCTCTGCCTCCAGGGAAATTTATGTCCTCTTTCAATACTGCCAACAATTTTTTTAGTGTCGGTACTTCTTTTTTTACCGTATAAAACTCGTCTATTTCCTACGTATCACACAGAGGTCAAAATCGTCTAATTGTGTCTTCTTTTTTATTTTCGGTTTGTTTTTCTTTGGCGACCTAAAACCTGAGGAGGAACGACCTTCTGTCGTAATTCGCGTAATTGATGACTCCGATATATCTAGAAAGTTGATTAATAACTATAATTACTGCTTATTTTTTAGTACGGGTCAAAACCAGAACCGGTTTATGATAACCAGACTACAATGACATCTTGACTTGTCTACAACGTTTACCTGTTAGCTCTGATGTTAATTAGGAAAGGTTTTGTAGCGAAATAGTTTCATTCCCCAAGCATTTTTTTTTTTTCAGTAAACATTATTTACAATGATCCGTTGTTGACCACGAATTGTTTTGGGCATTTTTTATTATTGTTCAAAGAAACCGCCACATTGACACTGACAAACATTAAAATTATTGCCAGTGTAAGAAATTAGTTCCAATGAGATTCCGCAACATGGCGAGTAGTCATATGTTTCTGGTCAGGCTTTAAATCACGAAATATTTTACAATTACAACTTTTAAACTTGAAAATCAATTAACTGCTTCCGCTCCTTCCGACAAACGTTAAAGTTTGAGCATTGCGAAGCGCAACCTTGAAAAACCCGGCCGTACGGTCTATCTCTTTCTCTGTCTACGTCGAACTGTGAAATAAGTTTGGCAGCTGTCAATGTCAATTTTGGTAAATATAAAAATCGAATCGAATTGTATTGTGGGCGGTGAGGAGAGGAAACGTCTTTTGTAATTGCGCTCTACACAATTTGCTAAATTTTTTATCAGAAACACTTAAATCAAATCTTGTATTAACAGATTTTTCTTTACTTCAAGAGGGCTCTACTACAACCTCAAGGAATAGATGTTGATTTTAATGGACTATTGACTTTAATTTTGGTAAGTTTCATTTATTTTTAGTGGTTGAACGGATTAGAGAACCCTGGTGGCCTCCTTCCGCCGATATTCGAGGCAAAGATGAGTCGCTGACAATTGAATCGCCTGCTTAATCTAAGTAAGTACAGTATCAAACTCGAAAAATTTCATTCACCTTTCAAAAACTATGCTCTAGGTATATACTTATAGAAGAAGACCTAAATTCCTTTATCGATGCATATTTGCGTAGTTCTGGTGGTATTTACCGGGATTGTTGTAACTCGATTTAAATTTCTAGGTAAGTATATGGGAAATTTAAGAGATAATTTATTTAAAAAAAAAAACAACCAAAGCTACACCTAATTTTCTATGGCAAATATGGTAATCTATGGGATAATATCAACACTTTTGTCCCTTTGCAAGCCTTATGGTCATTAAGTGTCTAAGCCTAGTAGCTATTATAGTGAAATTTTCCATTTAAATTAACTTCCATTTTAAATGATTATGACTACTATGCTTGAGAGCTTTTTATGCTGCTCCAACTATTTTTCTTTGATGTGAATCTCATTCATTACATTCTCTTTACTTTGTTAGAGTTAAATGATTAAAATAGGTAATCTTTAGATATGTATTAAATAATTTGGAAGTCACCATAAAATACCAATTGTTTTCATAACAGACAATAGGCAAATTGTGTAAAAAATTGTCATGATTTTAAATTCATAAAAGCAAGATACAATGAATTAGTGAAAAGAAAATTCTCTCTCTTTGAATATTTGAATAGGTATAAGAATATGAATAGTACTAAGAAGTAATATTATGACATACATTGCATACATAAGAAAGGCAAACATGATTTAAACAGTTACATTATTTAAAGGTCATTAAAAATAAAATTGGTTACTAACTAATATCCATTCCATATTTTTCTGGAACTTGCTTTGGTTTCCCAGAAAAAGTAAAGTTAATAATCATAATCAACACCAGTTGCTTTGCATAAATGAGCTTTTATTTACTATTGTTACTGTACCTTAAAGACTGCCTTTTTATTTATAGTTATTTTTACAATTTTAATTCTAGTTGGCACTGCAAAATCTTTCATTATATCTAACACCTTGGCATATTAAGGCTGGCTAAATGAGTGCACTCCTTTCTTTGTACCTAATCAAAAAGTTATTTTACAAAGTAATAAAATCGCGACTTCAGCTCTACAGCTTCCTCACAGATTCCAGAAAAAATCTCGCAAGTAAACAACTGCCGCGCGAGGCGCGACTCATGCCGAGCTTACTCGCTTTGTCTCTGTCATTCCTAATTCGTCGGTCGAATTACGAAGGGGCGTAACTGCTTATTTTCAAATTCAAATTCGTTTATTTGCATGTCACATTACAGTCATTAGGACAAGGTTCAACTTGTCACTAAAGCGATTTTTAGAAAAATATAAGTAAGAACTTGGTAAGAACAGAGACGTTAGGGCTTTTCATTGTGGTTATAGGTAAGTCTATTTCTAATAGGAATTCAGTTACGTCCTTTCGTGACATAATAAAACATGCAATTTGCAATACGATGGCATACTTAACTTAAATTCGATGTTTTACCCTTTCGTGATTCGACCGACGAATTGTCCACAAAATATCGGTATGGTTTTTTTGCATTATTTTCTAACTATAGGTTAACTGCTGTGTAAATTACTGTGCGTAGAACAGTTAGTTACGTTGTAACTGCATTGTCCGCGATCCAATAAAATCCAAAATAGCTATACCCTGCTCAAGCTCCAGAAAAGTCTCGACTGTAAACAAATGATGCGCGTGTCGCGACAGACGCATTACGAGTTTTTTTTCTCTTGCGTCATAGATAATGTTCCTAACTTGCCATAACTACCTACCTACCTGTAAATTCGAGTGACTAAATACAAAAGTAGGAAAACTTAACTTGAACTAAGATAGCTTTATTACATTTCGCGACCCTATTTGACGCGGCCTACCTACTAACTAACTACTCATTTTCTTTTTAACTTTTGAAGATTTAGGCATATTAAGAAAATGCCACGCAGCATGTTTTGCTTGCTCTGTAGTTTAGTCCTCCTTATTAACTTGCCATAGGTAGTTATCAATTGTAAGGTAGAAAGTTTCCGCATCCTGTTTCCCAAATGCATAATTGAAAAAAGCCGTGGTAGCCAGTGATTTGGCCTCTCAAGTAGAAGCTCGTAGGTTCGAGCCTCGTAATTGACTAGTTATAAATTTAATTGGTAATTTATCATGAGCTTTTCGGTAATGGAAAACATCGTGACGAATCCTGCACATTCCTACAAAGCAATTCAATTGTTTAAAGTTCCTAACCCGAACTGGAACCATTCAAAACTAAACCGCGTGGATTCCACGGTGGAACTAAAGCAAAAACCCTCTCATACTGAGAGTAGGCCTGTGCCTGTGAGAGCGGGTGTGACGTAAACAAATAGGCTGGTGATGGTAATGATTAAAATAAAAAATAGTTCATTCCCTGTCCATATTCCAGAACCATCCAAACTAAAAGCGGATGCCATGCGGTACATTCGCGCACTCCCGGCCCCTATAACTCTATCAACACAGTTACGTTACGTCCTCTCAGCAGAATCTATTTAGTAACGACCAACCTCTATGTCGAACGCATAATTATTAATATTAAAACGAGTCACGACAATCATAAACGTTTGTGATAAGGTCATCGGCTCGCCGCTAGCTTCTGGGCGGTTGTAATTTGTTCGTTGACCCGGCGACTGCTCTCCCAACGCTGGTCGTATGCGGAAAGTGGAAACCGACAGCGTATTTAGATTATCCGTGAAACTGTGAAACTTTAAAGTTGAACTTTAGGTCTATATGCGCGTGAGTTGCGTGGTGTCCCTCGGGCGATAGAAATGCTATCGTACCTAATTGGTTAGTCGTGATTTCCGAGCTTCGTGTTAGGTAAGTACCTACGTGAAAGCGAAGATACATCAATTTCACGTAAGGTAACAATCTCTCTCGTTAAAATAATTGAATATCTGATTTTTGCTATGCCTAGGTAGAGTATGCTATTTGTAGAGCTTTGAATTGATTTCACAAACGAATTGTGATCGACGTGATCTTGCGCTGAAAAATATGCGCAAGATCATCCATAAACAAAATTATATTCGAGTATTACTTCCATTAAACTTTCTATTTTGCCATAATTTTTGTGTGTTACTCGTAGTATGTTTTATGCTGGCACAAGGATTTCCCCCCGGATCCTATAATCAAATTGATTGGGGTAACATTGCGTCTGCATTACGTGGATCCGATGATAATATTATGCAATAATGAGATCCGTTACTAAGACAGATTATGAAAAAACGATGCTAGCCTAATTTTTGGTTAGGTACCTATTAAATATTCGCGAACCAATGATGTTGAGGCTAAAGACTTTTAACTCTTATGAATAAATTCAAATAATCTAGCTACTTATTGAATTCCATTCATGATCTCGTACCTACCTACCTAATGAAATTACATAGAATAAACGTATAGCTATTGAAGAAGCATAGTTTCGCTACATACATGTGGGGCATCTGTGATAATCATTTTGCCGAGGGTGGGGACGCGACAATGTCTCTTCATTGAAAGATTGATAACACGGAGGATGCGTACGCGCAACTTGTCGCGTACATTATTTCATTAAAATTACTTAGACAGCAAAATAATATGTAACCAAGTCAAGTATACATTAATATGTAAGTATACTAAACATTTGTCAATAAACATACAAAATGTGGGCTCATTGAAGTTGGTTTAATTACGCACTTTCACAAATCAGTACTTTTAAACTCGTAATCAATTTATGAGTGTAAATTGGGCGCATCAGCAGTACCTAAAACATTTTAACACAATACTGAGAATTTAATAAATCTATACTAATTACTAATTACTAATTACTAATACTAATAATATTATAAAGCTGAAGAGTTTGTTTGTTTGTTTGTTTGTTTGTTTGAACGCGCTAATCTCCGAAACTACTGGTTCGAATTGAATAATTCTTTTTGTGTTGGATAGTCCAGTTATCGAGGAAGGCTATAGGCTATATAACATTCCGAAACTTTCGAAACCATTCCGAAAATCCCGCAAGAACGGGATCTATGTGGGAAGAACCAAAAATCTGCCGGAAGTCACTATTCCACGCGGACGAAGTCGCGGGCAAAAGCTAGTTACATAATAAAAGCAATTTACAATGACATTAACACTAAGCTTAAACTAAATAAACTACAACTTAAAACTAAATTAAATCTAAATAAGGCCCCCGTGGCATAGTGCCCAAAAGGCTGGCAGCGTTGCCTCGCTGAATAGCGATGCTGATTCTTTGAGAGAGAAAACTGCCAGTCCTTTGGTCACAAGTTGCATCAACTAAGCGCTTTTGTAACTTAGCACAATTAAACTCTCGGCACAGGAAAACCCTGGCACTGCATTTGGTGTGGGAACAAAAATCACTTTAAACTCGTTCTTGATATTGGGATAAAAACCACAAGCCATATGGCTAATTGTCTTATTTGTTGTCACTTATTCTAACAATGATCTATTTAGGGTTCCGTACCTACCTCAAATGGAAAAAACAGAACCCTTATAGAATCACTTTGTTGTAAGTCCGTCTGTCTGTCTGTCTGTCTGCCAAGATCCTTATTCTCTGGAACGCGTGGAGGTAGCATACTGAAATTAATATCAAATACTCAAGCCTGCAATCCCTTGAAGCTCTGTATAATAAGTACCTATTATGATATTGATGCACTTGACCTACCGTGTAACCGTTAACTTCTGTGAACAGTAAATGTTTTTTTATTTATTTCTTTATTATTTATTAAAAAAATCAAATTTACAAGTCAACGCAATCAAAAGATACAGTAATTAAAAAGGTTGTTTCCATACAAATTGCCGTACCCCGAAAACCTAAAGGGTACTTCCAGTTGTCGTAGGAACTTGAAATTTGGTATGAAGGTAGCTCTTATAGCCCAACCACTCAGAAAAATCTCAAAATCTAATTTTTTTATGTCTGTCTGTAGATTTCACGGACCAATATAAGGTGACCCCATACTGCGTACATTTTCCTTAGGAGCAGGGCTCTGCTAACACTGGACGACTTAAAACACTGGGGAAAAGCGTTAAAATCTTTGTATGGAACCCACTTGCGCGAGTCCGACTCGCACTTGGCCGGTTTTTTATTATTTGATGTTCAATAAAGAGTTCTTGTATTGTATTTGTAATGATCAATTCATGAACATAATATACTCCACCGGCCGACTACCGGACCGGACCGGATAGCCTAGTGGTTTGAGACCCTAACTATGAAGCTTGAGGTCTCGGGTTCAAATCCCGGTCGGGGCAGATGTTTGTATGATAAATATAAATGTTTGTTCTCGGGTCTTGGATGTTTAATATGTATATAAGTATGTTTATCCGTTGTCTAGTACTCATAGTACAGGCTTTGCCTAGTTTGGGACTAGGTCAATTGGTGTCAAATTGTCCCATGATATTTATTTATTTATTTTTAAGAGCAATTAAAACGGGTCACTTTGTATGAACAATGCCATACAAAGCGACCCTTTTTTTGCTCTTGAGTGTATTATTATATATTTATATTTATTTTCCATTCAAGTTTACAGTACACAATACATTTTTAATAGGTACAAAGATAGTAAGTCACTTATAGGACAACATATTATGTAAATGTGACATATGGTCCTCAGTTCCTGTGTCGCGAACTCCGAACACCTGACACTGAAGCTTTACTGTTGAAGAGAAACTGAAATGGGCGTAGGCCTCAAAATTGATAAAATTAGATCGTCATCATATCATGGGTTTTATTCAGACTTACTGCCTGTTCTAATACATATTCACTAAATGAGACGAAGAGACTTACTTACTTAAATGGATGTGGTTGTTGCATTATTTACTTGGCGCTATTGTTTCAGTCAAATGGTTGTTACGTTTGAGGTCGATTATATCATTGTCAGGATAATCACATCGGCACTGCGGTACTGCCCCAGTATAATAGATATCATTATAATAAATTGTGCAAAGGTCTATTGAACTGCGATTTGCTGGTGACAGCTGCATTTCGCGGATTGGTTCGACAGCGCACAATGCCGGGTACAACAAACCGTAACCAGTCAATGCCCCTGACCGTCCACTCTAAAGGAAAAATACCTAAAATGTACCTACCTTTCTTGATTTGACCCGTTTTGCCGAAAAACGGTACCTTCCAAGTGTTAAAATCTCAATTTGTAAATCTGAGGGCTTGTCAGATTAAATAAGGTAGGTATGTAATTTATTTGGCGAAGAAGCTCACTTGACAAAATATTTGAGCAATATTTTTGTGTGCCGGGTTTGTAAGACTTTGTAATAGGTATTTACTATTAACTTTCTGAAAACCCAACTATAGACATCTTATCTACGCGACCAATAACCATATCTTCTTAAACGAAACTTAAAAATTACCTGTGTCTGGCGATCTATCCGGTTTTTTTGGTAGGTACTTGTTCCTTATTACCTCTCAAGTTTGCTATATTGAAATTTGCCATGAAACGTTTAGTTTGCTTCACAAGGATGTGCCGTACCTACGGAGGGCCTACAAATACAAAAAGACGGCGCCCGACTGCGCAAAAGTTAACACAATTCGTAAACGTAATTAAGTAATTAAAAGATCAAGCCCGATTTTTTTTTGTTTTTTATTGTTTTTATAGGTAAGTAAGTTTTTTATCGAGGTTTTTTAAACTTACATTTTTTTTAAATTTAAACTTAAAGGGAAATTTAGTTTCCCCACTAAGACCATGTCGAAATTGAAAATCAGGCGATAAATAATGATCTACCGACTCGAATTGTAACATACGTATAAGGCTAAGCTAATCGATTACAACTTCAATTTTATATGTGAAATAAGCATTTAGTTCGTTATGTTTCAAATTGAATATTTTTTTACAAGGCCACTGCCACATGGATCACAGTGATTTAGTTCTTGGTATTATTTTACTACATATACAGTTCTTAAATCGAATTATTTGTTAGAAATAGATATCTAAGGTAAGACTTCTATTATTCATTGAGCAGTGGGAAAAAATATGTATGAAACTGACGATTTGAAAAAACTGCACTTTTCAGAGTATGTAAGTATCTGAACTGTACATATTTCTTGTCTTGGCAATATTTGTACTTGTTAAAGAGTGCATTGTCTTTATGTGAAATTCTCAGTTACTTATCATTCAATTTACAGTTAATTGTGAGTACTGACACTGACATTAAATAGTATAAATATTAGTAGAAAGTGTGAACAACACATGATAATTTATTACCGAAATGTACGTGTGTTATACCTATGCCTATTAAGACTTTGGTAGAGCTTTGGCTAAGAATTACATAAATAAACTGCAACTTTCATACGAAAAGGTATGGAAGTGGAAGCAGGTTTTGTGGGGCTCTGAATGTATTAATTATTATTACGAGTATTCGAGTTCTTATCCGCTTTATTGTTAATGGATGGTTACTAACATGGTTACTACATTTTCCCTTTATTATCACCAAGTAAGTAATTAAAAATGTTTTGTTCCAGAGTAAATTACGACGAAAATGGTTCCCAACATTCTGTACATATTAAGCCTAAGCTTACTCCTGATGCACTACAAGTCATGGACTAAAGGGGAGTTGTTCACCGCCATCGCACAGATGGAGCCACTGCTAGAGACACACAAAAGAATTATAGATGATTTAGATGATTATATCATGAAAGAGGAGAAGAGATTAGCCGTTTTAAAAAAGTAGGTTCAAGATTAATATTTAAGAAACCTGACCATCATCATCATCATCATGTCAACCGAAAGTCGTCCACTGCTGGACATAGGCTTCCCCCAAGGCTCGCCACTAAGACCGGTCTTGTGCTTTCCGCATCTACCGCGACCCCGCGATCTTTACCAGGTCGTGGCTCCATCTTGTTGGAGGCCTACCGACAGCTCGTCTCCCGGTCCGCGGTCGCCATTCGAGAACCTTCTGACCCCATCGGCCATCAGTCCTGCGAGCAATGTGTGTGTCCCGCCGACTGCCACCTAAGTTTCGCAATTCTTCGGGCTATCTGACTGTATTACATTTTATAACAATAAATTCCATTTCCATCTTTGCCATTCGACTAAGCTTTCGATCCGTATTAGAACTATCAACAATTTTTTTTCTAGCCATTTGCATCTCTACAACCTGGAACATGAAAAAGCGATGGAGGACATTCCGAATTACTTGGGGAATCCTATTAACGCGTTTACCTTGATCAAAAGACTGACAACCGATTTGGATGACATAGACGACAGCATCAAAATTGGAACAGGTATGTATAACAAAATGTTTTCTTTTATTTATTACTTACTTATTATAGCTTATTTTATTTTTCACAGATTAACACATCTCTAAGCACACATATCTATTGCCTTTTTCAACCATCAGCTGATAAAATAAGTGAATTAATCGACCTTAATTTATTATACTACATATAATACGTACTACGTACTTATATACTACGTATTTATTTTATACTACAGCAGTATACTACAGCCATGCCATTATAGTACGTTCGCGTTAAGAATGCAGTGAATCATCGTTGTCCGCGGGCCTAGCTATGTCCCCTAACCAATCAGGTCGCTCAAAATACACCTTTGAATGCAATACACCAATAATGATTACCCGTTTACCCGGCAGTTACGCTGATGACTCATTGCATTTTTAATGCGAACGTACAACAACAACTCGAAGTCAAAATTTAAGACACAAAATAATTAATTTTGAAATAACTGAGAGACTTTTCATTTCAGTACATACATAGGTAATGCGTTTAAAATTTTGCAATTATAACAAGTAGTTTCTGGCCAGATAGATGCGGAAAGGTTCCTAGTAAATTCTTGTGAAAAGACGGAAACTCTCGGACCCATCAAACCTGTTGTAAATACTTATGTATAATGAACTAATTCCAGAATACATTAAGAACATAACGATGAGCCACGACGACGTGAAATACCCCACTTTGGAAGACCTGGCGGGCGCGGCGCAGGCGCTGACGCGGCTGCAGGCCACGTACCGGCTCGACGTGCGCGACCTCGCCGAGGGCGTCCTCAACGGCGTTGAGTACAGGTTGGCCACAACTCGCATCACTACCCTTTTTTACGTCCCACTGCCACTTAAAAAAAACTGCTGGGCTCCTCTCAGAAGGACAAGGCTTTGGCTATAGTTCCCATGCGGGCCCAGTGCCGATTGGGAACTTCACACACATAATTGAATGATAAATTACAGATGTAATTGCGCACGTAAATTCCGATAAACTCAGAGGTGCGAACCGGGCTTTGAGCCCACGACCCTCTGCTTGAGAGGCCATAAGTCAAACCACTGGGCTATCATGGTTTTTACGGGCACAACTAAAATAACTAAATATGACTGCGTCTAAATTAATATTTGTGCCAACTTTAAATAAAATAAAATAAATAAATAAATATCATGGGACAATTTGACACCAAGTGACCTAGTCCCAAACTAGGCAAAGCCTGTACTATGGGTACTAGACAACGGATAAACATACTTAGTTTATACAGACAAAAACATTCGTATTCATCATACAAACATCTGCCCCGACCGGGATTCGAACCCGGGACCTCAAGCTTCATAGTCAGGGTCGCTAACCACTAGGCCATCCGGTCGTCTTTATTTTAGTTTACTTTATTGTACCTACTTACTAAACAAAAACAAAATCAAGTTACAAACAATGAGATAAACAGAAATAAACTAGCAACAGGCTTCGTCAAATACATAATAAAGATGTCATCCGCCACAGGCTTCATCAATTAATGTTCATCAAAAAATTACCGCCATGAAACCGACCGCCGGACGTATCCGTCGGTCGGTTTCATGGCGGTGGTTTTCATCACCGTATAGTGACCTTTTCCGGAGGGCTTATATTATGTATATTGAAATAAAACATTCTAATTAAATTTATAAGCGAGTGTACAAAACCGTACGAAGTAGGGGCGAGTCGTATAAAATAAGTAAAAAAGTAGCACAGGATTGAAAAATCCGAACACACTACATAATATTTAAAATGACTTCTCATTTGAGAATGTGTTCATAGAAAGGTACCTTGCAAATACCCATTTTAATAATAAATTTCCAACTCATATGACCAGTTTGTTGTAATGTGACCAGATACGACTTTTAGCGTGGGATTAATGAAATGTAAATGTAATCTTATTATTAGTGGTATTTTGGCTTGCGTCAAAATGTACCTGCGGCGGTCTCTAACCGGCCTCTTTATCTAGAGAATATTGACCTGCTATGTTTTAACAAGAATTTGTTTAACATAGATAGGATGGTCTCGGAATATATTTACACTCAAGGCCAAAATTAGAGGAATGTTATATTTTCGCTAGCGTATTTCTAAAGTACCAGTATAAGTCGTGTTTCAAAAATGAAATAAGACATAGACAAAGACAATTTTATTCGACATCAGAAAATACACTGACTCTTAAACCAATACAAAAAGTTACTGAAATTATACTTACTTAAATGATGATGTCGAAAAGGAATTTGACTCAGCATTATGCTGCAGTAGGTGCCTGCTACAGCGCTGGTTTTCAGGCAAACCCTTCATATCTTTGCATCAAACGCGTTGGACCGGAATCAGCAAAATAAGATTGATGAACCGAAAAACTTATGCAGCCCTGAAATAAAAAAAACATCAAAGTACTTATCCAAGAAGAGGTATACTGTGAGAGACACAAAACGATTCATATGCAACTGGTTTCAACTAAAGCTTGTGCCAGTAATTTCCTCCTTACGACTCCATACCGGAATAAAACAAAGCAACAGCGACAGCGATTTGAACAGACCTGGGACAAGGTTTTAACATCTGTAAAATAATAACTTATATTGGGCTACTATTTTTCCTAGTCTCGCGCAATGCAGCTATCCTGACCCAAATTTGTTACTCGCGCACCGCTTAGCTACTCACATAATTCTGGTGGATACGCAGCCTTTAACTATTATTTTTATTTCAGTCATCCCATGAGCGCAGCTGACTGCTACGAACTTGCCCGCGCCGTCTACAATCTCAAAGACTTCAAGAATGCCATATCGTGGAGCATGGAGGCACTGCGAAAGTTCAAGGAAGAAAACGGTACCGAGCACATGTTCACAGAAAGTGATATACTCGAATACATCAGTTTTTCGTATTTCTTGACAGGTTAGTTTATAAAACCTTCTAACTGGGGGCACTAGCAAAATGTGTAAAGAACGTTAACGTCATATTTAGTGTGTAGCTAAGGAGGTTTCGATCAGTAAAGTCGTCACGTTCCTTGTCAGACGGCAAACGTCGCGTCGGCAGTTTTCTGTGAATCTTTTCGTGGTTTGTTCACAGGGGATGTAAAAGGCGCTTTGGAATGGACCAAAAAGCTGCTAGAGGTAGATCCCGACCACCCGCGAGCCCGCGGTAATATTCCCCACTATGAGAAGACTATTAAGGAACAAGAAAAACAAAATAAGAAGAAACAAAGAGGGGTATGTATTGTATGTTGTAATTAAAAGTTTAGCAGTACTCAACTACAAGTACCTGACTGGCAAAGACGTAAGTATCGTTTTTAGAGTTCTGTAGTCAACACCTATCTAACATCTATCCCACCCATGGTGTCGTTGGATAGGTCTTTTAAAAATGTTAAGGGTATTCGAAGACCGTTTTTCGATTCAGGAATCCGTTGGCGAAATATGTAGCTTTAATGTTATCATTTTTGCTGGAGTCAAGTGCCCAAGTGTAAAATTAGATATGCAAGAACTTTTTCGTAACAGCTACGCAACGCTATCTTGGGCGCGTCCGACACGTTCTTGACCAGTTTTTATGACAAATATTTTTATCAGACAGTCATTCCCAATAACTTGTACTAATTACTTGTTCTATTTCGTCATGTTTTCAGGACACGGGAGAAGAAAATAATGATGAGGAGCTTACCAATGACATGAAGGACTATGCAAAGGAAAGAGTAAAATACCAGGCCCTCTGCCGGGGTGAGGTGACAGTTCCCAGTGACATCGCCAGAAGGTAAGACGCATAAGAAGTCAAACGTACTTAAACTTGCGTATCAGAACAATATCGGGATGGAAGGAAAGAGTGTGACCTAGAGCTAAAGAGCGTACCTTAGGGCTTTCCCGACCGGTTTCCGCGTGCAACGTCAAATTTTACAAAGAAAATGCCATGTTGTTCAATAATTGACTGTTTAAACACCACCAAAAAAAGTTGGAGTTGTTAATCGAGGTGTTTCCTTTCATCGCTAAGTACTAAAATGTATTATGCAAAATATTAAACACTCGGTTCCCATATAAATCGACAAACTTTTTCCTTCCATCTTGATATAGTTCTGTAGATGGGCGCTAGTCAGTTATCTGTGTTTCGCTCTACCAACCAGGCTACGGCCACAGTGTAAAGAGCTTATTATACCCACCAGTGGTCCGACGCCTTTGATGTTTGCGTAAATGCCGACACCGCAGCCGCATGGCCAAAGCACCAAGGAGGGCGAAAGTTCCTAACTAATCGGGCAGTGGCGGCGTATGCAAGGGTGCTCGCTCTGCCCGCCCCGCACCCCGCACCCCCCGCACGATTGCCCTGTCTAGAGGCCTTCGTCGGACGACTGTATAGACTGTGCTACGGCTATGCAATCTAGAGTACGAATACAAAATCAAACTCCCTGTTTGCCTTTAGATTAGGTTGCCACTACTTGACGAAGCACCATCCGTTCCTGCGCCTGGCTCCGATCAAAGTGGAGCAGGTGTACATAAACCCGGATGTCTACATTTTCCACCAGGTCATCAGCGATGACGAGATTAAATTCATCCAGGAGAGGTCTTTGCCCAGGGTAAGTGTCTGCACACAAGATGTCTTTGATTTTTAACCCTCGACCCAAATAGCGGGGTGTTATAAGTTCGGCGTGTGTGGCATCGTAGCTCCTAAACGGATGGACCAATTTGGACGCGGCTGTTTTTTAGTTAAAAGCTAGTTTAATCGAGATTGCTCTTAGTTAAGTTTCGTGAAAATTGGTCCAGCCGTTTTTGAGAGTGAAAATGTCGTGGCGTTTTCATCTTTTCCAAGTTAATTGTACTTTTTATATACTCACTGAAACATGAATACAGATTCCAACCTAGGTTCTCTAAGTTAGTAAGTAGTAGTAAGTCGAAGAAAATATGGATGTACTAGCTGTTGCCCGCGACTTCGTCTGCGTAGAATTCGATTATCGCTATCCCACGGGAGCTATACAATTTTCCGGGATGAAAGATAGCCCTATGTTTTAATCTAGGGTATACGTTATCCCCATTCTAATATTAGTAGGATTTCATCCAAATCCGTCGAGCCGTTTCAGCGTGAAGAAGTAACAAACATGCTCACTCACTCACAAATTTTCGCATTTATAATATTAGTAGGATATTTATCTTTCTCTTCGCAGTTCAAACGTGCCGTGGTCCACGATCCGAAAACTGGGGAGCTGATAAAAGCGCACTACCGGATTAGTAAATCGGCGTGGCTGCAGGATTCGGAGAGCAAGGTGATCGCACGGCTCTCGCGGCGCGTCGCGGACATGACGGGGCTCTCCGTGCGCTCGGCCGAGGAGCTGCAGGTCGTCAACTACGGGATAGGAGGCCACTACGAGCCGCACTACGACTTCGCTCGGGTCAGTTAGCAGCACACCCCGTTATCAGTGTTGAGGATTCATTGAAACTAAGTCATAGGGTTGTCGCACGATATGTAGTTTCTTGTCAATGTGACATATTGATATATAAAACGTTTTTGTTATAAGAACATTTCTACAGGTAAAACAAGGGATTTCCACTGTCACAGTCCTGTCTCAGAGGGAGATCTGAACTGAGAGGGGGCCTAGTGGGTTTTAAAAAAAAATAAACAATCAAAAAGTTTACACTGTTTAATAACAAAACACAGGCCCTAAATTGACAAAATATAAAGAATCTCAGGTGATGAGTTCAATGTTTTAATTTGAGGATCTAGGTTCCGAATTTAAGGTTCCATAAGCGTGCACTTCCCTAAAAAACTGAAGCGGCGACTCGGAGAGATGAGGGGACTGGCAGCTCGAGTGGGCCAGGTCCGGCAGGTCTGTCGTCGATGCCGAGGGCGGAAGGGGCCTCGTAGGGACAGGACGACCAGCCTGTGCAGGAGCCTTCGCCGAAGGGATGCTCGGGCCGAAAGAAGGGTGCAGCTCTACGACTTTCAGCCGTACTGAGCCAAGAAGGTGAGGTGGTACTGAGATAGAGCTCTTCTAACAGTACAGTGCTGAGGTGGAGCTTCTTCTAGCCGTACGGTGGTCTTCATTAGTTTTCTGAATAAATTATTAAGAGTTTTCGAGTTTAATCAATTTCGCCATCAGCTCCGTTTCAAACTGGGAAAATTCAGCGAAATCATTCAGGAAATTCATGATTTTAACTGAATAAAAAGTAAACGAATTATAATGATACACGACATTAATTGTTATTGACAAATAAATTACACAATCACCTAATATGGAGTTCTAAAACAGAATAAAACCTCTTTTAAGTCTGTATGCTTAAAACATTTAAATAAAAAAGTGAGTTGTGAAGTTCACGTCAAATAGATCAGGTGACTTAAGGATTGTAGGTTAATTGCGTATTGTATGATTTTGTTTCTTTATTTGAAATAAACTGATTGACTTTTTTTATATTATGTAATTCTAATAATATATAGGTACATGCCAAGAAAATGTGCAGTGCCATCCCTAGCGATTTCAATAAATCTGCAACACTGATAACGGGGTATGGATAGTAGTCATGTATTTTGGCATTAAAAATAAGGAAGCAATCTTTACATGTATTTTTATTGAAAAACGCTTTTTTTTAATAATTAACCGTTACGTAGACAAAATGAATAAGTACCATGATCTTATGGTGGAAACCTTTTGTCCGTTTTTCAGAAATCGGAGAATGCTTTTGCCAATTTCGAGGGCAATAGGATCGCCACGGTGCTGTTTTATGTAAGTTCAAGCTGATGTTTCTTTTTTTTACTTTAGCCACCACCACCACCACTAGAATAAAAGAGCCACCACTCAGTGCTTCTAAGGCGGGTGGTTTTACTACCATGGCTTTGTACCGCAGTTTCAAACTGGTGCTTTTATTTTGTACAGATGTCAGAAGTGGCGCAAGGGGGCGCCACTGTGTTCACCGAGCTGGGGCTGTCAGTGTTCCCGATAAAGCACGCGGCCCTGTTCTGGATGAACTTGCATCCCTCGGGCGAGGGGGACATGGCCACGCGACACGCCGCTTGCCCCGTGCTCAGGGGCTCCAAATGGGGTAAGATTGTCTCTATATGAACGAGAGTTGTCGGTTGTTGTACATTCTGCAGCAGAAGTAGCTAAACAACCGAAGCGGTCACAATGATCGGCACAAGCTCTTATGTCTATAACAATAGAGCCGTGCTTAGATAATTGTGAACGCGTCGGTTGCTTCGCTACTTCTGCTGCTGACTGTACCAGTACAAATCGAACCAACTGAATCGTGACCCACTGTGGCACTTTTTCGTAGAAAATGTTATGGTGACATCGCATTGCCTGACAAGGAAAATCGTTATGACACTTACTGTGAGAACGTTCTACGGTGGGTCAAGAATCAAATGGTTCGATTGTACCTATATGCTTTAAGACAAGTAGGTATAGGACTACTGTACTATACTTATTTCTATGTATATAACATGCATAATTATTATATTCAGAGATGGCCTCCTGTATATTTTAAAGGACGGATGCTTGCACACTTTGAGAGAGAGAGGGACTCTCCATTTGAAAAGCCTAACCCATATGAAACGTTTTCATTTTACAGTGTGCAATAAATGGCTGCACCAAGGCGGTCAAGAGTTTCTGAAGCCCTGCAATTTAGACTACCAAGAAGAAGGCATCATCAGGAATATCCCGCGCGGCATTCCTAAAACATCCAGGTAGGTATTAACCAGTGTCGTAAATTAGCAATTGACTGAATTGAATCAGAAAGTAAGAGTAGTAAATAATATCTGTAAGTGATATACAGGCAATGTGAGCCATGAAATATTGGACGAACGCCTGCCACTACACAATACGGTGTTGAGCGTTCCAATAAAAATTGGTTGCACCTCTTTTTATGTATTGTATGCCTCTGTGAGATTTCTGACTTCTACGATCATTCTACGACTTTGCAATATTTGAATTTATTTTTCACTTTTTTTTAAATCTCGTCTTTTTGCCAAAACGAGAACGAAAATCTATTACGGCCAAATAGTTACCCAAGAAACAAGCAAAGGCACGCACTGTTTGCCTTTTATGTTAAAGTTTTCAAGTCCCAAAAAACATGGAAGGTTACGGTAATGAAAGCACTTCACGGTAATGAAATATAAGGCTTAATAAGGCCACGGCGATGATAACTTTTTCATAATTTTTTTTACAGACAAGCACAAAATTAAAATAATGCTACAATATAGCGATTAAATGACTTTATTACTGACTACATATGTATTAAAAGTCTTAAAAAGTAAAACCGTCTTAAAAAAAACATAAATTAATCTTCTAAAGTGATTATTTTTGTAGCCTAGCACAAATAGGTGCGATGTTAGCGGAATATTCATTGAATACCAACTTCATACTTGTGCTAGGCCATAAAAGTGATGACTTTAGAGGATTATTTGTTTTTTTTTTAATACGGTTTTTATTTTTGTTAAATGTTTTTTTCATGAAGCGCTTATTATTATTATTGTTTCATAATTTTATGTTTATTTGATATTTAAAAAATTATCCTCCAACTCGCAACCGTTATAAGGAGTTGCACCTTCCATCATCACCTCATTAACATGAGATGATGACTACCAGACACAAATAATTGAATTGCTTTAGAAAATATATGGAACATTATAATGCGTGCCTGTAAAATTTGAGGGTGGTTCTCGATTTCCCTGGGATCCCATCCCATCATCAGATCCTGACTTGGTGACAATGGGACCACTTATGAAGTATACCCTTTCAAAGAAAAAAATATTTTTCAAATCGGTCCAGCCGTCTTCGAGTAATCAGGGAACATACATTACAAAAATTTATACAGTAAAATATAGAACTTCCAAGTTGGTTACAATTTTTCTAACAATCTTTAAACAAACAAAAAATTCTCTTCATCAGTCACAAATACAAAAACAGAAGATTAACACAGAAGGATTAACAAACGATTATTACAAAATGTACGTACTCATCTTGATTAATCTACAGTACTTCCTCTTGCAATCCATTTTGTTTGACCTTTCTACCAAATTCTAATTATTTTATTCTTTCTCCCTACTTTTACCTTATGCTGTCTTATTATTGTTTACTTCTTGTTTTTGTAATATCAGAGTAATGCTCTACTTGTTTTTCTTCCTCTATTGGTGTTTTTTTGATTTAAACTCGCAATAAAAAGCTAAAATTTTAATACAGTATTTGCTGTGCTCACTAATTAACGTCGAGTTTTGGTAATCATCTGTCATTGATTGATTCCTACAATTTCATTTTCTTCTTTTTTCGCAAGTATCTTGGAGTTCCTGTTCTATACTATATTGCATACAATCCTTAATTTTCTTTAATAATGTATTCACTAATAATATAAATAAATAAATATCATGGGACAATTAAAACCAATTGACCTAGTCCCAAACTAGGCAAAGCCTGTACTGTGGGTACTAGACAACGGATAAATATACCTACTTATATGGATAAGTACATACTTATATACAAGACATATCAAGCATCCAAGACCCGAGAACAAACATTCATATTCGTCATACAAACATTTGCCCTGACCGGAGATCAAATAGAAACGTAGCATGGACTTTTAGGATGCCCCATGTTTAACTGAAATAGTTATTATAAATTATAAATTGTGCAACCCTGGGAACACATAAACACATTTTTTTTTAAGTAACTTCTATGAAATATATGGAAAAGTCATAATACATTTAAAAAATTTCATTACCCCGATTTTAACATCATTGCCGTGACCTGTAAAAAGCTACGGTAATGAGGGTTCTGGTAATTAATATTTCGTACGTGATGCCGAATAGCCAACCATTTTGAGTGCATTTTTATTTATAATTAACAGATTTGCATAGTATTTAATCTCTCAAAATGCATCAATATGTAAATAAAGTACATTAGACAATACATACCAAGAAAAGGGCTACCCGGCGATGATTTCAAAATTGTGACAATCTCCCGTTTAGCGACTTCGGGATAAGTTTCACGGAAAACGGGGCGCATGTCTGTTCGTCTTGGCATCGCATTAAAGACTTCAGTATCCTGGGTGCGCGTCTGCCAGCGTTTGGTGGCCAGATCAAAGATTTTTGATGCTATTCTCAAAGCGTTTAGTTTCGAGCACAGAAATGATTTTTTTACGGTGACAAACTTTACGTGTGTTTTTCTGTGCATTATAGGATTATTTAGTTTTCATATTTAACCGTAATCGATTGCTTATGAATGTAGCTATGGTGGAATGTATTCTTATTGGCGTTCTACAGACGCAATTTTTGTACACGTCAATTAATATCTAAATTAACACATTGGAACAGGGTCCGGTAATGAAAATTTCACTACTTAATATTATTTTATTATTACGATATAAACGAAATCATTAAATTGTTTATGGCAATACATAGAAGAGATCATAAGCCATTTATCAGTTTTTTTTTCCTGCATTGGTTAATACTGGAATATTTTAAGCCCCGGAAATGTGAAAAAATTGAAAGTCGTAGAATGACTACTAAAGTAACTAACTATTAAAGTAAAATTTTTTTCTCATACTGATTTACCAATTTTGGAATATCACTCTCCATATCTGTACACGAAATGTGGTGTTTATTAATTATAATTATCCAAATCTGGAAAGTTTATACTGTAGGGTATTATCGGCACTTTAATTTGAATCATTGACACTCAGGTTGTTGTATTTTCACCCTATTAGCCTTGATATTAAGAGTGAAGATGGCAATCATTTTTGCCACTTTTACGGCAGTTTACCCTAGTTTCCTTTTGTCTCTTTTAAGTGTTATTTGACTTATGTGTGTATTATTAATTTGGTATAACATGGCGGTACTGATCCTAAGTGAAATAGCGAGAATTTTCATACTGTAGCATATTTTATATGTACATTGATTTTATGAAAGTTATATTTACCTAGTTTAAAATAAATATTTTTCAACGCTTTCAGTGACATTATCCAGTGAGTAAATGTAATAAACAATACTAATCTTAGCTTCTGTTTAATAGTTTTCTTCGTACAAGTACACCGGCTGACAAATCATTCGCGTAAGTTGATATAATTTACTATCCTGTAGGGAAATTGTGAGACCGTATTGAAATAGATGTCATCTAATAATAAGGACGAGTGCCGATGACGAAAATATTAAAACTTATCACAAATTAATATTAAGAAGTACTATACTTCGTGAATGAGAATATAAGATGCATTCAAAAAACAGAAATGGAAAACTGGTCATAGTTTATATTATAAGAATCTTGCCCTAAATTTTATTTAGCCATGACAAAAGATAATATAAGTAGCATTTTATAATTAATTTTGTTCCCAAAACAATGAGATATTCCAAATATACGGCAATTTTAGAGGCTGTATGTTATAAAAAGTGGACCATATAATTATTATACGCTAGCTGAAATGCATTAAGTTTACAATCAAACTCATTGCTGCCGACGATATTGCTGTGTGGGTGTGTAATTTGATGGCAATGCTAGTACCTGTATTCAACAAAAAATACAATCGGCAAAAAAGCTCGATTATTTTTTTAATGCAAACTGATTTCTGATAAATTTTCAAACTGAGCAACAATGGTATATTTCTATTTTTTCCGGTTTCTGAACCCTTCTATAGTATCTTATACCTACTTTACAATATGTGTGAAGATGAAAATATGTATGCAACTGTACATACTTAATGAGGCCTTAAAACACTCGTGTGATTTTATTATGAAATCCCCAATGAGCATCGCAAGTCAAAAATCCGCAAGGATCGCTAGTGGCGAGTGAGATAAGTATATCTGTCATTCTAAACCAATGAGAGACAAGTTACTGGTCTACGATTGGTGGAAATTGACAGATAGATCCCACTCGACAATAGCGATCCTAGCGGATTTTTGATTCACTCTTGTTATCAGTTGCATAAACTACTCTAAGAATCTCGAAAGACGTTTTAGGACGATCTGGTTTTAGTACAAACACATGTGGATTATGATTATAATTTTATTCATAATCATAATTATTTAATGATATTTATTGTACAATATTTAAAACGCGCCATAAAAATGCATTTATGTTTTGTTTAAGCTTCGACTATATGAGCGCAATTAATGTGGTCCTGTGATTGGGGACGTTGTAAGTAGAATATATTTAAGAGATCGCTTTTTATAATTTTATATTTGTATTAACAGATTTGTTTTTTGTTATTGCAAATTACAAGATGTTTACAAACCTACAATAAGTTCCAAAAATACAGCAATTCTAATAAAAGTATGTGTTTTTTTAGCCAATTGTTAAGTCAAATATTTTACTTTCTCTTTCACTTTCCTTCGAGTAAAATAGTGATTCTTCATCAGAGTTGTGTTAGCTTCTCAGCGTCATTTTAACTCCTCAGTTACTCAGGTAAAATGAACAACGCTGAAATGTAAACTTGAACCTTTTGATTTCTGACCCAGAACGTTCTCACAGTAGATAAGTGTCATAATAGAATGGGAAAGCGATGTTACTAGAGAACGAGAAACCTCATACTAAATTTTTGTTCCAAATACGCTCACGGGCGGGCGCTGTTCCAAACGTCATACAAACTCTACAACGTTTACTATTCGATTTTACGTGACGCAGCATTCGTAAAGTCGTGCTCGACCCTCTACTATCGAACCGAACTTTCGTGACCCACGGTGGAACTTTTGTAGAAAATGTCGTGTGGCATCGTATCGCCTGATAAGGAAAATCATTATGACACTTACTGTAAGGACGTTCTACGATGGGGCAGAAATCAAATGGTTCGACCAAAGGTTCGACTATACAGTGCTGTTTTTATGAACGTACTTATGTGCAAAAATTTCGGAATATAATACAGGAAACAGTTCATAACATCACTGTAAAAAATCTCTTTGTACTGGCTGTAGTCAAACTGTAGGACATTGGGGCGGCGAAAGTAGTCCAGAGCGTCTAGTGTAATCGTTGGCCAAAAAATACGTCTCGAACGCGTTAGCGTTAGTGTCAAATAGTATTGTTGTCGATACGTGCTGGCGAGGCGCTGCCAATGTGCCCAGAGTAATTCAGACGTAAATGCGAACGCGATCGAGACGTATTTTTGGTCTTTGATTACACCAGACGCTCTGATCATAATTAATCTGTGGTGTTATTCTTAAAGCCGACTTGCACCGACCTGGGTCGGACACTAACTCGGGGTTAACATACAATATAGTACCCAAATGCTGCTTACTCGTCGACTGAATTATTAGAAGCTCTTCGTCATCGGTCAGTATTGCATTATAAAGTAAGTAAGTCCATAATCTTTCTCCATAACCAGTACTATCTTCACGCTGTAATGTCATCATCACCAGCCTATTTTTTTGACGTCCCACTGCTGGGCACAGACCTCTCAGAAGGAGAGGGCTTGGGCTATAGTTCCCACGTGGCCCAGTGCGGATTGGGAACTTCACACACATCATTGAATTGCTTCGCAGGAGTGTGCAGGTTTCCTCACGATGTTTTCCTTCACCGAAAAGCTCATGATAAATTACGAATGTAATTCCGCACATGATTTCCGAAAAACTGAGAGGTGCGAGCCGAGGTTTGAACCCACGACCCTCTGCTTGAGAGGCCATGGGTCAAACCACTAGGCTATCACGGCTGTAATGTACCTAATATAAGAAAATCCCTCGAGAAAAGTGTAGATGCACATTGCCTGTAAGTAGGTACCTAGTCCGAATTGTTCACGCTAGAGACCATGTTAAAATTGAAAGGGAAGAATATAATTAGAAGCCCATTTCTCTACCTACGTGAAAACAACGATATCATGTGACATAGGTACGAGAATATACTTACAGACATGAAATGGACAAAACTATATGGGTAAGGGTTTTTTTCATTTTGGTTACAGAGCCGTAAAATGCACACGAATAGCCCCTGTGGTCTATTTGTAAATTACTAAGTATTTGATTTCCGTCGAGTCGATGCTTATTTTGCCTAGTTGTGCATACATAGTCCATGAGGAAAGCGGGATTTAAAATATTCCAAGCATCCTGTTCTGTATAGACTGAGACGCAGCTTAGCTCTATTATGCCTGCAGCAGTAAACCTCAAACTAGGAAACTTTTTGCTGGTGGAAGCTCTTGAATATTGGCCAGTTAGAACGATGGCCGGTCCCTCCCCTCGGTCGCGAACACTACTTGTCAGCGCTTGTCAGAGTGGTATAAAACGAATTATTATCTAGGGTAGTTAGTTTTATTGTCTGCGTAATACTTAGTAGACTACTAATAATTGTCATTTATTAAATGCATTAAGAATACGAAAACCCAACTACTTAGTCTAAGTTTTGTAGCCTCCTACCAATACATTATATTGTATTTGTAGCAATCGTAAGTACAGTTTACAATTCTGTAAAATCTTTGTGCCGGAATAGCTAGGTACTTATACCTACTGAGAATTTTGAGGGCTTCCTTTTACAACTAAGTATGGTGTGTGGAATTTGGCATTCTGATGAATTTGGATTCGATGCCCTAAGTATACTATACAGTATACCAAGTAAACGTTCTATCTCTAGGTAACTATCTATCTTGGATATAAACAAAAGAAAACTACAAACATGGTTAAGTAATGGTAGTAGCTAAAATACTAGCTGGTAAACATTTTTCAAGCACCAGTGATGAAGTTTTAAACGTCACTTACAGTGTGAATGAATTTTCAACCACATCACTTTGAAAATATTGTACCTGCTTACCTAAGCAGATAGGTAAATTTTGGCTTTGTTGTGGCACTAATAATTTTATAAATATTTTATTCCAGAGTAGGTACCTATTTGCTCAACAAGAATGATTTGTAATGTTCTATACATAGTTTGCGTAAGCTTACTCCTACTGCAATTCAAGTCTAGCACCAAAGCGGAGTTTTTCACCGCCATCGCAAAGATGGAGCCACTACTCGAGCTTCAAAAAAGAGTTATTGATATTCTAGATAAATATATTGTAAAAGAACAGAAGCGAATTGCTCTTTTGAAAAGGTAAGTAGACAGGAATATATTATACTTATATATACCCATGACGCCATGTTAATAAATCACACTGTTTTCAGTTTGATAATATGCTCAAATCATCATCAATGTAGGTAAGTAGGTAGTAGGTACAAAGACAACCTCAGAATAAGATAATTTACTTACATGTTCTTAGATAAGAGCGGCCACTCTTGTCATAATCATAATACGAAACACCGAATAATAGGTAACGTAATCTAACCTAACCAACTTAAAAAAGTGGAAAAACACCCACCATTTTCATTTCAAGGTATCTCAAAAATAGCTCTAACCTGTTATATTAATCTTAGTTAAAAGCCACCTCAATCAAACTAGCTTTTGATTTAAAAAATAGCAAGTCCAATTCGGTCCATCCGTTTAGGACCTAAGTACGATGACACAAACAGACGTGCACTGATAGATACGTATAATACGCACAGTCGCACACGTCAAACTTATAGCAACTCTCTTTTTCGGTCGGAGGTTAAAAAAAAATTAATGTCTTAATTCAAACTTTCAGTTGAGTAATTCAGTCTTTAACTAGGTAAGTATAACTTAGAGATTGATAGGTAGATGAAGTTTTTTTTCTAGCCATTTGCGACTCTACAAGATTGAACATGAAAAAGCCACGGAGGACATTCCGAATTACTTAGAAAATCCTATCAACGCTTTCACCTTGATGAAAAGACTGACGACCGATTTGGACGTCATAGAAATCATCATCAAAGTTGGAAAAAGTAGGTACCGTTTACCCGAGGCGTTGTTGTAGATGTAGAATGTCCGTGATAATGGCAGAGCGTATAAACGAAGGTGTTTTTAAGGTTCCGTAGTTAATAAGGAACCCTTATAGCTTCATCATGACCGTCAGTCTGTCTAGGTAGGTACACAAATTATTCACGCCGACAAAGTGGTAGAAAAAATATTGCAAACATTTTTTTCTCTATCTATTATGTCTCCCCCCCCCCCCTTATAGCTTTCTATGTATCGTTAGAAAAGCTTTCCCCAGTCAAAATGTTTATAACATTGTCATGAGATTGATTTTTGCCTGGCCCGTGGGAAAGGTTTTTCTACTGTCTATATTACGCATACCAAATTAGGTAGGTACAGCTTTCTATGTATACTTAATGCATGCCAAATTACAGCATTCTAGTCCCACCCAGTCTCTAGGCTATACCGCGGACAGACAAACAGGCGGACATGGTAAAAGTACATTGACTACGGAACCCAAATCATTCGAATTGGGTGGGCGGTGAGTAAGTGAATTTGAATTAGTACCTGTACAGGACAGGGACCAATTATTATTATTCATTAAACGATGGCAGTTACATCTCAATTGAAGGTACGTAAAACAAACATGATTCTTCAACTCAAATTCAGTCTGTAAGCAACTTTATGGTAAGTAACCAAAACTTTACTTCCAGCACACACAAATAACATAACTGTACGATACAAGCATCGCACATTCCACGCGTCAGCTCTATTCATAATTCATTATTTTCTTTATCGCTGTGTTAGCATTAATTGTAATTATATTCAGTTTACGTTTATACGTGCTCCTAGCTAGTACCTTTTATACCTTGGTTATCAATAAAGTCAAACACCATTATAAGTGTTTCTATCATACATCAATAATCAGATCAATGCTGTTGTACGTATCCCGTACATCAAATGGTCCTTCGAACCGGATTGTTTAGTGACTGCGTGTGACAGTAACTCTGTCCAAACGGCCTCCCACAAGCGGGTCTCACCGTAAGGATCAAGAAGGCACAATACCACATACAGAGTGTTAAACATTCCACATCAAGTGAACATCATCAGTTTTAAATCATCATAAGAGACGTCAAACTACTATCAATTTAAACCTTAGATATCTTAGCAAGGTCTAAGTTCTAAGCATCAGAAGCTGCAGCAATCAATCAATCAATAAACCAAGGACACAACCATAAATCAAGCATCAAACAATCAACATCAGTGGCCACAAAAACATCAGACAACAATCATCAGACGAGTTTATTTTAATCACCTATCAAGGCAACTACTTATCTTTACAAGATGAGTGGCATCAGAGAAATGGAATCCCTATCAAATGAACAAACTCAACTTATGGCGAATATGAATCGAATGTTAGAAAATTACAAGAAGGATGGGCCAAGCCGTCGAACGGTGTCTAACATCACGAGTAAGTTATACGCTATCGACGGATTCTGGCAAGAATTCTTGAACAATCATAAAAGGCTAATGGAATCCAAAATCAAGGACTTCCCTTACTTCACCGAAAACAGTTATGAAAAAACAAAGGCTTTCTACGAATCAACTAAAGCCATTCTGACAGATCATTTAGCGGTGGCACAACAGAGACCGCTATTACCAAGGGCACCTGAACCGCAAGTCAAACCTACGCCGTCACAACCATCAACAAGTTGGGCGACTGAAACCGAAGAAAAAACATCAGATCCCGCCCCGGAGCATCATCAACCCGAGGATAACAACTCCACCGAAAACATGAACCAATCAGACACCGAGCAGAAATCCACGAGCAATCCTCAGAACACTCAAGAATCATCTTATCAAACTCCGATCAGTCCAGTGTTCGCCATTCCGCCAATTTTTCATAACCTTTACAAATCATCTCTAGATTCAAGCAAGGTCGCGGAAAAAATGAGAAAGCAACAAAGCAACTTCAAGGCTTTTGCACGCACTATTTTTTATATCGACCTTTCAATAGTCAATGAGAAATGGGAGTTGGAAGACTTGCTTAAGACCGTTCAATCTCGCTGGGCAACCATTGATTCCCTTCACTGGGACATCGACAGTGAGCTTCTCGAAGATGATGAATTATACAATCAAGCTTTCTGCAAATATGAAAGGAAATTCCAAGATATCAAGAAACTTATCAATACAAAAATTTGGTCTATGAATCATCGTGAGAAGTCAACGCCGATGATGGATATACCACCTTTCAGTGGAAATTATCAACAATGGGTATCATTCAAGAACCTATTTAACGAAGCGATACACTACAATCGCTCCATGTCCAATGCTCAAAAGATGCAATTTTTAAAGAATAAAGTGCGCGGTGAAGCTGAGAAACTCATACAGCATCTTAACATCAGCACAGAAAACTATCAAACCTGTTGGGAGATTTTAAACCACAGATACAACAACACAAAGCTCATCTTTACAGCTCACCTTAGCACTCTATTATCAGTGCCAACAATGCAGCATCAAGCATATCCACAAATCAAGCGTTTACATGACACCACAAATGAATGTTTGAACGCAATCAGAAACCTCGGTGTAGATATCAAGTCATGGGACCCACTTATTGTCCATATTTTGTCACAAAAACTGGATACGGAAACTCATACAGAATACATCGAAGCACTTAAAAACCCACGGGATTTGCCGAAACTAAAGGAGTTCCTCGATTTTCTAGAAATGAAATTTACATCATTCGAAGCAAGTCGACGCAAGTTAGATACTCCAAAATTATCGCAACCTGAAACATCAAGAAAACCCCACTATAAATCTTTTGGAAACATCAAGGACCCATCATTAACCCCAATGAAATCAATGAACTTCAAATCAAGTTATCAACAACGCAAGAACTGTCCAGTATGTAACAAGAACCATGGAATATTTCATTGCGAAACATTTCAAAGCGCAAAAGCCGACTCCAAACGTAACATTATTTCAAAGTTACATTTATGCAAGAATTGCCTTTATAATCATTATGGCAAAGACTGTATTTCATCAAGTCGATGCCGCACGTGTAATGAAATGCATAACACGTTAGTACACGATGCCTACACACTGCAATCAGAAACTAACGAATCGTCGAATAAGTGGAAAAATGTCGGCAATGTCACTCAAGAACACAATAACATGATTGAAATATTATTAGCGACCGCACTAATTAAAATAAAAGCCGCAGATGGAAATCACTATACTATGCGAGCCCTAATAGATCCAGGTTCTCAAATGTCCTTAATCTCAGAGAATGGAGCGCAACTTCTGCAACTGCCACGACAGCGATGCAAGGGCATAGTCTATGGCATTGGTGCTAAGGAAAACACCTGCAAAGGCGTTATCAGCGTTACAGCTTCATCACTGCATTCGAACTTTCAAATTGGGGCAGACTTGTATATCATGAAGACGCTCATGAATCACTTACCAAACCGATCATTCTTTAAGCCATCGTGGTCGTACTTGAAAGATATTCAACTGGCAGACCCTGAGTTCAACATCAGCCGCCCTATCGATCTTTTGCTGGGAGCGGACGTTTACGCCGCTATCATACAAGGTGGCATTAAACAAGAGAGCGAAGCTCTTCCAGTCGCACAGCAAACGCGACTTGGATGGATCTTATGTGGCAAGGTGCCATTGCCACCATATCAATGCAATAATGTCATAAAAAGTATGGACGACATTATGCGCTTCTGGACGATTGAAGACATCACAGAACCTTCAAGTTTGTCCTCAGAAGACCAGCACTGTTTACAACATTATCAAGGCACCACATACCGTCAAGAAGATGGAAGATATGTAGTACGTCTGCCACTGAAATCCGAAAGAGAACACATGTTGGGAAACTCAAAGAATGTGGCCATAGCACAATTTAAACAACTCGAGAGAAAGTTTCATAAAAATCCGATCATTGAAAAAGATTACAAACTTTTCATTCATGAATACATTAAATTAGGTCACATGCGCCAAAGTGTGACAAGCAATCAATGCAACTCGACACCAGTCTGCTATTTACCTCACCACTGTGTGCAACGCGCTGACTCTACAACTACAACACTGCGCGTGGTATTTAATGCGTCGGCAAAAACATCGAATGGACTAAGTCTAAATGATATCATGTACAGTGGGCCGAATTTACAACACGATTTACTGTCTCTTATCATTAAGTGGAGACAGTATAAAATAGCCTTTACCGCAGACATAGAAAAAATGTTTAGACAGATTGTTGTCGATCATCAAGACCAAAAATATCAGAAGATCATCTGGCGAGATGAACCACATCAGATGTTACGTGAATACACACTGTCGACTGTAACTTATGGCACAAAGGCAGCACCATTCCTTGCCATGATGACGCTACGCCGGTTGGCAAATGATGAACGCCATAATTACCCAGAAGCAGCTAGCGTTGTGGAAGAAAGTTTTTACATGGACGATCTTTTACACGGCTGCCACACTATTAATTCAGCGAAGACATTGCAATCAGATTTAATCGCATTAATGAAATCCGGTGGGTTCAACCTCCGGAAATGGGCATCAAACGAGCCAAAGCTGTTGGAAGAAGTGAGCAAGGCGCAAGAGCTACAAGAAGCCTTTGAATTCAAAGATCAAGCAACGACAAAGACACTCGGCCTGCGCTGGCATCCACAAGAGGATCAATTTACCTTCCAGATGAAACTAGAAACGACACCAAATAACACATCAGAGGCGATGACAAAGAGAACACTGCTGTCGAATATAGCAAAAGTATTCGACCCCGCTGGGTGGCTCACCCCGGTAACAACAAAATTAAAATTACTGTTTCAAAATGTTGCATCAAATGACATTGAATGGAACGACCAAATATCAGATGACATCAAAAAAGAATGGGATAATATCTCGCAAGATCTTCAAAACATCAAAGACATCAAGTTACCACGATGGCTTAACTGCAACAATAATCAAAACGTGGAACTTCATGGGTTTTGCGATGCATCAACCAAAGCCTATGCTTGCGTTATCTACTGCCGTGTTATCAACCACGACGACACGAAACCCGCGCCGCCGACTGTACTAGTAGCGGCTAAATCAAGACTCGTGCCGACGAAAAAGAATATCACTCTGCCGCGATTAGAGCTATGTGCAGCGCTGCTTCTATCAACTTTAATGAGCAAGGTGAAGCAATCATTATCAAACTTAAAAATTACGACGTTTGGTTGGTCCGACTCTACAGCCGTCTTAGGCTGGTTACACGGAGAACCCAGCAAGTGGAAACCCTTCATATCCAACCGAGTCACAAAAATAACGGAAGTCATGCCGCCAGCCTGCTGGAACTACGTCAAGTCACGAGAGAATCCTGCAGACTGTGCTAGCCGAGGAATCATGGCTCGGCAATTATTGGAACATCCGTTGTGGTGGAACGGTCCAAATTGGCTAGAATCACTTAGTGAAAATCAAGAAAAATCGACTTTCACCACCGATCAGGAAGTCAGAACGTTCAAACAATGCCACGCGTCAACATGTAAACAAACAACGGACGTCATCAGTGACCTCATCAACAAGTGTAGCAGCATGACGCGTGCTACGAGAATTCTCGCATGGGTGCTACGCGCTACGTCGCGGTCGCCCGATCAGCAAAAACCAACTTATTTAACTACGGATGAGTTACGTCGTGCGAGAAACAAAATCATCAAACACACTCAAGAAGTAGAGTTCGCGAACGAAATGAGCAAGCTAAATCTGCATCAAACCGTTGATTTAAAGAGCAATATCTCACAATTAACGCCATTCCTAGATCAAAGTGGAATGTTGCGGGTCCGCGGACGTCTTGAAAATGCTCATATTAGTTGGGATAAGAAACACCCACTAATCATTCCACACAGCGGTCGCCTTACAGATCTGCTCATCGATCAAGCACATGAAGCTGCATTACACGGAGGCGCCCGCCTTACTCTATCCCGACTAAGAGAATCTTATTGGATTGTGGGAGGGAATAGAGCTACAAAGAAACGCCTACGGCGATGCGTCACGTGCTTGAAGCAAAAACCAGAAAAAATATCACAAATAATGGGTGATTTACCCGAATCAAGGTCAAATCAGACAAGACCTTTCTTGAATACTGGAGTCGACTATACCGGCTTTGTGAACGTCAAGGCCAACAAAGGACGTGGCATCAAAACTACAAAGGGGTATATAGCTGTCTTTGTTTGCATGGCAACAAAGGCAGTTCACTTAGAGCTGGTGTCGGATTTGACCTCCGAATCATTTTTGGCTGCCTTGAGAAGGATGGCAGCCCGGCGAGGAGCACCACACCATATCTATAGTGATAACGGTACCAATTTCGTCGGCGCCAGCAAGAAAATCAAAGAAGAGTACCAACAGATCAAAGCTACAATAGATGAAAATTTTCTCAACGCTATCAGTGAAATGAATATCAACTGGCATTTTAATGCACCTTCCTGGCCGAGTGCTGGAGGCCTGTGGGAATCAGCGGTGGCCAGTCTGAAGCATCATCTCCGGAGAGTACTCGGAGAACAACATCTGACGTTTGAAGAGTTTTCGACGCTGTTAGCCCAGATAGAAGCCTAGTTGAACGCACGTCCACTGTGCGCGTTGAGCGAAGACCCTGACGATTTGGATTACATCACGCCATCTCACTTTTTAACAAGCGGCCCAACCTTGAATATCATCGAGACAGAAAGAGACGAACGAACTCGCTGGCGACTAACACAGAAAATAATCCACGACATTTGGAAAAGATGGCAGGCCGAGTACTTATGTCAACTGCAATCACGTTGCAAATGGACTCAGCCTAGATCAAATATCAAGGTCGGCGACGTTGTGATCGTTCATGACGCAAACTTACCTACCGGCAAGTGGGCCCTGGGCCGCGTGCTAGACGTTCATCCGGGGAAAGACGGCTACGTCCGAGTCGTGTCAGTCAAAACAAAGAACGGAGTCATCAAAAGACCTATCATTAAATTATCAGTACTGCCTGTATCAGAAGAGAAACCATCCAACGATCAACAAAAAAATGATTTAAACGTCACACGGCCAAGAAACACAAGACGTAGATCAACAACATCAAGTAATAAAGTAATCAATTTCATATCAATGGCCTTAATGCTATTTATGTTGATAATATCACCAGCGCAATGCAATTACACCGTATCAAGTTTCAAAGACGGTCAGGCGATTTATTTCGACAAGATAACAAACATGAAATTGGCCCGAGATGAGTGGAAGCTAGTTGTTTACTACAACATCAACCCTTACTGGGAAGGATCCATATTGTTTTCAAAATATATAAATCATCTAGAAAACAGTTGTCATATAATCGAAACTCATTCACAATGCAAGATCGTGTTACTACAATTACGTCACGCCTTCTCGGAGTTAAAATACTACGACGGCTTGTTACTCGGTCAACGCGTCGAACTATCAAGACAGAGAAGAGGACTTATCAACGGAATCGGCAACATAGCTCACAGTCTATTCGGCGTGCTCGACGAACAGTTCGCCGAACAATATCAAAAGGACATCGAGTTGACCAGAACCAATGAAAATCATTTAGCAAACTTATGGAAGAATCAAACTTCGGTTATTGAAGCAGAATATAATTTGCTGAAAAGGGTCGAAGATACCGTACAGAAACAACAAAAAACCTTTAATCAACATCTGATAAACTTGGAATCAGCCTACAACAAATTGGGCAATCAAATTCAAGATACAGCCCTGATCAATGAGTTTACCGTATCATCCATTATCGCCAACAGCATCCTCGTTAATCTGAAGAATATTCAGGATACTCTATTAGACACAATCACTAATGTCATATATGGAAAATTCAACATTCATCTCTTAGCGCCTCAACAATTAAAAGAAGAGCTAAATATTATCGCTGGACAAGTACCGAAGGACTTGGCACTTCCATGTGAAAACATTAACACAGACTTGCCCAAACTCTATCAACTAATGAAGGTGCGAACGAGAATGACCAGCCAGTTCCTTATTTTTGAAATCAAAATACCGTTGGTTTTTCGGGACGCATACGAACTCTTCAGATTAATACCAATTTCACATCAAAATGAAAGAAATATGATCAAGATAATACCAATAGCAAATCAAGTGGCTATTAACATACAAAAGGAATCATTTATACCGATGCTGGACGAAGTTGTACAAAAATGCGATCACTACGACGCTAACACACTTATCTGCACGCTACAAGGTCCAATTTATCAATTGAAGTCTGACCAACGACTATGCGTCACGGATCAAGTTACAAAACAGTGCAAAACGGAAACCGACACCTGCCAAAGCACATGGACGGAACTAAGCGCTATCAATACGTACCTATTCTTTTGTTGTGGTGGATGCACCGCGAGAATCATATGCGGACAAGAAGTAAAAGCAGAACATTTGAACAAAGCTGGCATCATCGCGTTACGAAAGGACTGCGTTCTCAACGGAGATACTTTCACAATATTTTCACAAAAGAGGCCCTCCAGTGAAATTGGCGCAAGAACTGATGTTGTTCAATTTGATGTACCTTCTATAAATCATGTCATCAATTTAACTATACCTGCCATACCTCTAGAATCAACCGATCATGAAACCAATAAGAAGTATTTCAAAGTCGTCAGAGAACAGATTGAACACATGAAAACAGAAGGAGTCCTAGCCGATCAAATCAACTATCACGACGTTCATCATTATGCAACCATCTACGTAATGATGGCCATAGTGCTCGTAATAGCAGCTCTGGGCGTACGCCGCTGCCTCCGGCGACGTCGGCTTGTGGCTCGCCTCACCCCGCCATCATTTGCCGCGGTTCCTGTAAGGCGCGGACGCGGACCTCCCTCAGTGTTATCCGCATCGCAAAGCTCCCTCCGATCAGCAGCAGAGCAGAACGGCGCTGGGCAACGCGCGGAGAGACAAGACCTACCCGTCGGTGCAGCAGCAGCACCCGTATTTAGAGGATTTACGTCAACACAATAATCTAATCATGAATTTGATTTAATTATTATGTATAACGAATCGTAATCATTTCATTGTAAAAAACTATTTGTTTGTATAACATCAATCACAGCATCCTTATCTCTCTGGCCGGGAATATGTACGATACAAGCATCGCACATTCCACGCGTCAGCTCTATTCATAATTCATTATTTTCTTTATCGCTGTGTTAGCATTAATTGTAATTATATTCAGTTTACGTTTATACGTGCTCCTAGCTAGTACCTTTTATACCTTGGTTATCAATAAAGTCAAACACCATTATAAGTGTTTCTATCATACATCAATAATCAGATCAATGCTGTTGTACGTATCCCGTACAATAACAATACGCTTCGATGACGTGAAATACCCCACTATGGATGATCTAACGGGCGCGGCGCAGGCGCTGACGCGGCTGCAGGCCACGTACCGGCTAGACGTGCGCGACCTCGCCGAGGGTATCCTCAACGGCGCCCGGCTCAGGTGGGTCCCGCGGCACCCCGGGGTGCTGGTGGGTGCTCCATGGTTCTTTACCTACTGGCTCGTCTACATATAGGTACTGGTGTAGTGTAATGACATTTGATATCATCCTTGGCAAAACTATTTTTGTTTCAGTCACCCCATGACAGCTGCCGACTGTTTTGAGCTCGCCCGCGCCAGCTACAATTTAGAATTCAGTAACACTATAGCGTGGAGCATGGAAGCTCTACGAAAATTGAAGGAAGAAAAAGATGCTGTGCACACGTTCACAGAAAGCGATATACTTGAACATATCAGCAACTCGCACTACACAATAGGTAGGTCCTACTTACATCACAATACAGTAAACCTAACCACATAGGTAACTGCAACTTAAAAAAAGTAAAAAACGCCCCTGATTTTTTTATTTTGAAGGCTATTCTTATAATTAAAAACTAACCACATTGCAATTAAACTAGCAATCTAATAAAATTCAAGCGCGTCCAAATCGGTCAGACCGTTTTCGAGCTACGGTGTCACAGACCGACAGATAAACATATAGAATAAACAATTAATTAGATACACGAGCTTAACTTATATTTATAATGTAGGTGTAACCCTTTATTTTGTTTGTGTCTTCATATACCTAGCATTTTTTTTAAACAGGAGACTTAAAAAGCGCTTTGGAATGGACCACTAAGCTGCTAGAATTAAATCCCAATCACCCGCGAGCCCGCGGCAACATACAGCATTTCGAGAAGGATATTGAAGTTCACGAAAAACAAAAGAAGAAACAAAGTAGGGTATGATTATAATTAGTTAAAAACTTCATGGCTCATCTAGTCATCTGTAATGTATTGGTATAACTAAATAGCTTCATTAAAGATGAATACCCGTTCTGTGTGTACATATACAATACAATACAAATATTCTTTATTGAAAACCACAAAACAGTACAAGGAGATTACAGAAAAACAGGTATGGTAGACAATAGGCGGTCTTATCGCTTAAAAGCAATAATATAATAATATATATAATATGGAAATGCAGGAGCAAAGTAAAGCAGAGCTTGGTGATGAAGATGCAGAGGTGGAATCAAAGTACCGTGCCCTCTGCCGAGGTGAGGTGGAAATTCCCAGCGAAATCGCTAAAAGGTAATAACTGATGGAGTTAAAGATACAAGACTGATTTATGTACAAGGAGTTTCTTTCCTTTGGGACTGGAACAGTATAGTGAAGTCCGAAACTCTAGCAGATACTGGACAACTCTCTTTGGTACTACTGTTAACGGACCGGACTAACTTAACAAATCGCGTCAATGGCCAGGTAAATAGGTAGCATATCATCTATTTTATCTACTTGCCAGAACAGAGCAGCTTGCGTGTTGCTGTCTCGGACCCCTTAAATATCGCGGTTATTTCAATTGTCACACCATTAATAAAAATACTTAATAAAATAGGCACACCCTTAATTGTCCCGTAGATTGAGTTGCCGCTACTTGACGGAGCACCATCCCTTCCTGCGCCTGGCTCCGATCAAAGTGGAGCAGGTGTACATCAACCCGGATATGTACATTTTCCACCAGGTCATCAGCGATGACACGATTAATTTTATACAGGAGAGGTCTTTGCCAAGAGTAAGTGCCTCAGCACATTAGGCCTTCGTATTTAACATTTTGGATTACATATGTAGTTTTCTTACATCTCTTAGTTCCAACGTGCCACGGTACATGATCCACAAACGGGTGAACCGGTGGTAATGAATCACCGCCGCCTAAGCGAATCGGCGTGGTTGCGTGATTCAGAGAGTGAGGAGATCGCTCGCCTGTCGCAGCGCGTCTCAGACATGACAGGGCTCTCGATACGGTCAGCCGAACATCTGCTGGTGGCCAACTACGGGATAGGTGGCCATTACAAGCCGCATTACGACTTTGCACTGGTGAGTGATTCGTGTGGCTGCAACTTTATACTTACTAACACTTGGGAACAGGAACAGGTGAAGGTAGAGAAATAAAGGGGTAGCTGGATGTAGAAGTTTTATATTTACTAGTGATCATCCGGAGGTCTGATTTCGACTGAAATAATTTTTGTTTAGCACTTCTTCTCCATGTAAACTTTAACAATGCCAAATCTCACACTCCTCTATGCGTGCAGTATTCTTAAAAAAGCTCGAAAGATTAACAAAGGCTTCATCAGCCTTTGTTACAAATGGTACAAACCAGTTCAATTTTTTTCAGAAGTCAGATGAGGAAGTCTTTTCCTATTTTATGGGCAATAGGATCGCCACAGTGCTGTTTTATGTGAGTAAAAGCTGTTTTTAGGGTTCCGTACCTCAAATTTCCGAAATTTCCGGAATCTGAAAACCTAAAGGGTACTTCCAATTGTCCTAGAAACTTGAAATTTGGTATGAAGGTAGCTCTTATCGCACAACTACTCAGAAAATTCTCAAAATCTTAAAATGTTATGTCTGTCTCTAGATTTCGCAGCCCAATATAAGTTGACCCCACACTGCGTACATTTTGCTTAGGAGCAGGGTTCTGCTAACACTGGACTTCTTAAAACACTGCGGAAAAGCGTTAAAATCTTTCTACGGAACCCTCGTGCGCGACTCCGACTCGCACTTGGCCGGGTTTTTTTTTATTTTAGCATCCAATACAATACCAATACAAACAAATATTTAAAATTTGACGACCATACTTTATTTCGGCTAGATGTCAGAAGTGGCGCAAGGGGGCGCCACTGTGTTCACCGAGCTGGGGCTATCAGTGTTCCCGATAAAGCACGCGGCCCTGTTCTGGATGAACCTGCATCCCTCGGGCGAGGGGGACCTGGCCACGCTGCACGCCGGTTGCCCCGTGCTCAGGGGTTCTAAGTGGGGTAACATCGTTTGCTTATGAATTAGGTTTGTCCAGCACACTTAGTTGAGAAAAGTTTATGGCATTTTATGTAAACTTTGAGAGTGGGGTAATCTTATCACATTTTGACATAGACTAAATTAAATAATGAGGGGTAAATAGATTGAAAGTTTTCTTCTTTTCACTGTACAGTTTGCAATAAATGGCTGCACCAAGTGGGTCAAGAGTTGCTGAAGCCCTGCAATTTAGACTACCAAAAAGAGGGCGTCATTAAAATTCATCCCACCCGGTATTCCTAAAACATCCAGGTAAATATGGCATACCTGTTTAAAATCAATTAGTAGGGCTGCTTTTCCACCGGAGATTTGCAAAGCAGCGTACTTGTTTACTTAATTAAATTTCAGATGGTGAAATGAGTGTGCTACCTAAAATTTCTTGTTCAATTCCCGTTTTTCCCCCATTTTACTTAACGAATAGTTGGTTTTCCCAGTAGTTAATTTTATTATGTCGTACCTACGCAAAAATCCTGGTGGCCTTTTTCTCCAAACCGGTACCGTATTTTTTCTTTCATCCAAATTCTTAGTTAAATCATTATGTAGGTTGGGTTAATTAGGTAGCCTCAGATGCCCGAAGGGCAAACAGTGCAGAAAGTATAAAAAGACAGCAAACCGTAAGTGTGTTCAGCTGAAAACGGATGGGGAAAAGCGTCTGAGACGTAAGAGGACTATGAAAACCAACGAATGGTAAAATAATAAAATGGCGAAAAACATCAATGGAACAAAAAATACTTGGGAACAAAAACTTTGGGTACCTAATTTATTCACTGGTTGAAATTCATTTTATTAGGTGATATTTGGCTGGTTTGACTGCGCTACTCAGAGACCTCATGGTTAAGACTATAAATGCTGGTATAGACATACTAGAAAAACCTTTCCCACGGGGCAAGCAATTTAAATTTATTTTCATTTGAAGCATAAAGTTGTGTACCAAGTATTTGAAAATTGTAAGTGTAGCTTATAAATTATTCTGTAGGCAAGTCATAGGTATATAACCTAAATATGAATAGCCTTAGTTGCAATAATATGGTCACATACTTTGAAAATACTTAACATTATTGCGTTTTCAAGATCAAAGGGCCGCAATAGTCAATGCCAGTCTGTTCTAAAGGACGGGCAGGATTCACACGATCTCTAGGCTGAGAACCCATAAGTTGTGAGGCGTCAGCCTTATGACCACAACAAATTACACATTGTGTTTATAATATGATAATAATAAATAATAAATGATATTTTTTAACGCATTTATCGAAATTTTTATTTACCTAACAAAAGAAACATTAAATACTTACTTACTTAAGAAAACAAAGAGTAACGTAAGTAGTTTTTATACGACAAGGAAGGCAAACGAGCAAGTGGGTCGCCTGGTGGTAAGTGATCACCACTGCCCATAGACACCCACAACCCCGGGGGTTTGCAGATGCGTTGCCAACCTAGAGAGCTAAGATGAAATGCCTACTGCGCCCGTAATTACACCGGCTATCTTACTCTCCACACCAGAACACAACAGTGCAAGGACTGCTGCTTAGCGGCAGGATTAGCGAGTAAGATGGTGGTAGCGATCCGGACGCACCTCGCACAAGGTCCTGCCACCCGCATTGTTATAATATATTGAATTTATAATATAAAATACTTTTTGTTCTACAACCATACCATTCTTTCGCCTTTCTTACCCATGGTCCTCCTAATAAGTTCACCTGGGTGGACTAAGGGGTCTTGTTTAGACCCGTACCACGGCCGTGGTACACCCCAGAGGTGTACCAAGGGTATCGCTCCCTCCTCTATACCTGCGTTTACGAAACACGTCTGTCTGAATTCGATTGGGTATAGTTTAGGTTCGTTTGGGGGGCGATAAATATTCAATGATAAATGCTACGTGAACGTAGAACAAGGAGCAACCTTTGGCCATTTACCATAACAATTATTATTTTAATCTTCTCTACAGTGGCTTCGCATTGCTTAGTACGAGGGCCTGGTCCACCCAGAGTTACCCTCTCAGTACTGTCGATTACGCCTCCAGTCTAGACACTGCGTGAAAGTGCCTTGGTGTCCTACGTATCCTCAGTTCCCACTGCGCGTTGTGGGAACTTATAGTCTGGGGATTATGGGGGTCGTAAAACCCATAACACCCTGAACCCTACACCAGCTGGACATAATGCCGCCACGGGGCCCTCCTTCCTACCCCTTCAGGCCCGACCCGTATGCTCTAACTCATAATCGACCGTACTACAATAGTTTGCCTGTATGCTTCCGATACATACTCTTGGGAGCCCCGCGGTCTACCCAGTCCAACGTCCCTGTGAGGCACACTAGGGTGGACTCCGCTTGAATGGAATTTACCTACGGCCATTGGTTTACTCATCATTCCATATCCATGTAGCTAGTTAAGTCGATTATAAAAGCATGTTTAGATTATAAGCACCACAGGATCATCTCTAGTCACTGCCGAGAGGTTTTATCTCCCAAGCACTCCCAAACTGTCATGCATTCCGACTCGCGCCATTTTTCTGTCACCCGAAGTGCCAACACACAAGAATCGTTAGTCAAAGCATAGACAAAGTTGAGATTACCATGAGATTACCACATGCATCCGCAAAATAGATTGACATAAAGTAGAGTTGACACTTACAGACTGTTTTACGATGACTCGTGCATGGAATGCGCGACAAAGGGCACAACTACAAATCTTATTATTCTCGGTTCACTTGACCGGGTGGTCTATTGCTACATTAAAAAATGTTGTGTCCGTGGTACACCGGTGTACTAGTGGTTATCTATTCCGTTTCTTACCTGTGGTCCACCTAACAAGATATCTTTGGTAGACAAAAATATATAGTTAAAGAAAGTGCACCTTCTGAGAAAATGTATCTACTGAGAATGTGTTCTATCTGAGAAAATTCACTTTTTGAGAAAGTGTACGGCCATTGGAAAGTGCACTTTTAGAGAGCGTACCTTAAGATAAAGTGGTCCTTCTGAAGAAGTGCACGTTTAAGTGTAAGTACTTACAGCTTACAGTTTCATCGAAGCTCGCATTCACGAAATGTGCACTTTCTCTAAACGTGCACTTCTTCAGAAGAACCACTTTCTCTTAAGGTACGCTCTCTAAAAGTGCACTTTCTCAAAACGTGCATTTTCCCAGATAGAACACATTCTCAGTAGATACATTTTCTCAGAAGATGCACTTTCTTTAACTCTACTGTAATCCGAGATCGGTCTTTAAGCTGAAAAGGAAATGTTTGAAAGCAGAGTGGCCTGTAAATCCTGTAATCTAAGATTAAAATAGTATGAACTGAGTATGAAGTATAAATGTACCTAAAAGTACGTAGCTAAGCTATTCGATAAATGGTATAAAAAGAGTATTACGAAGGTTCTAGAGATGAGTCAAAAAACGTTAACACTGCCATCATGACTCATGTCATGATCTTCACTTGACAAAAACGCGTGTGAACTTTGTGGTGATGAAAATAATGGTTCATTCGAGAAAGTGACCCAATTGGGAAAGTGTACCTTTTGGGAAAGTGTGCGTTTTGGAATAGTGCACTTTTTAAAATAGTGCACCTTTCCAGAAAGTGCCCCAGTTGAGCAAGGTGTACCTTTTGGAAGTGTACATTTTGCAGAAAGTGCCCTTTTAAAGAAATATAGTGCATATTTCGGGAAAGTGAGTTTTACAAGTTTGACCCTTTTCATCCACTTCATCTTTAATGTTGTGGCACTAACTATTTTATAAATATTTTATTTCAGACTAGGTATTTGAATAACGAAAATGATTTGTAATTTTCCTCACATAGTTTACATAAGTTTACTCCTACTGCACTCCACCAAAGCGGACTTTTTCACTGCTACCGCAAAGATGGAGCCACTGCTTGATCTTCATAAAAGAGTTATTGATGTTCTAGATAAATATATTATGAAAGAACAAAAGCGAATTGCTCTGTTGAAAAGGTAAGTTTAATTAGGCGTCATTCCTCTCTATATTAGGTAAAGTGGGGTAAACTATTTGGAAGGGTAAGTTTAATAGGCGCGATTCCTGTCTATATTATTAACTGTCGTAAACTATTCGTGAAATCCCGTGACATCGTATGTTAATAAATCACGCTGTTTTTTCAGTTTGGTAAGTATACCCAGTTAGAAGACAAGAAATAACAGCGGCCCCTCTTTTCATAATCTTACAAAACACCTAGCCAACTAAACAAATAAAAAAAACACCCGCCATTTTTATTTCAAGGTTCAAATCTCAAAAACGGCTGAACCTGTTTTAATGAAACTTAGCTAAGAACTATCTTGATTAACCTAGCTTACGATGAAATAACCGTGTCCAAATCAGTCCATCCGTTTAGGAGCTACGATCCCACAAACAGACACAGATACACACATAAGTACAAACGTCTAACATATTTAACGCCCCTCTTTTTAGGTCGGTCGGAGGTATAGGTATAAAGGTTTCACATCCAAATTTTTAAGCCGAGTTTAGATCTGCAAGAAAAATCATGCAAGTTTCAATACAATGCGAGGCTGTAAAGCGAACGAGCCTGGACTGGAGTGGGTGATCGAATGCCGCAATGTATTGCAAACTTGCAACTTGCACGATATTTCTTGCAGGTCTAAGCTCGGCTTTAGTCATTCAAACGCTTCAGAGTCTTTAACTAGGTGCTTCTAGAGATTGATAGATTAAGGTTTTTCTAGCCATTTGCAACTCTACAAGATTGAACATGAAAAAGCCACGGAGGACATTCCGAATTACTTGGGAAATCCTATCAACGCTTTCACCTTGATGAAAAGACTGACGACCGATTTGGATGTCATAGAAATCCTCATCAAAGTTGGAATAAGTACGTAACGTTTTCCCGAGACGTCGTGGTAGAATGTCTGCGGTCTCACTCTACCTCAGAATACATAAGACTCTACCTTCTGCCGGCCCCCTACTCCTCTATCCTGGGTAGTCGTTGGTAAGATATCCAGAGCTTTCAGGTCCACACCCATATTGATCCACCATATAAACGGCGGTCTTCATCTACCACGGGGTTTCGTAGGGATATTCAGTACCTACTATGCTATCTTCACGGAAAATGTCCGCGATCCTACTGCGCCCCGATACCGACAGAGCGGATAAAAGCCGATGCCAGTGTGTTTCATTGGGTATACCCCTCTCCTCCGACCAGCAGAGGGAGTGCCTGAGGAAAGAGTGAGTCACTTACCCCATCCCCCCCTGGCGGCCTCCCCACAGATCAGGGGATATACATGGGGCAACGCAATCTTCACGCTGTCATAAAACGGTAAGTACGTAACGTTTTCAGCTGGGATAGGACATAATTTGTACAGCCCATTCCTTCAGCTACAAATAAGAAATTCAAAACTTTTGAAAAGAACTGTTTTATTTGAAGGTAGAGTGACTTGGACTAAATTGATAATAGCAAAATAATACGTACATAACAGGTAAATCGCCAAGTAACTGTCCACCTCATACTAAAAATGAACTCTATTCACCTATCGTAGAATTAATTTTGGTATAAGTGATTACTGGCCACGTGTTATACTGAATTGAATTCTGTTTGTAGCGTAACAGAGATCATTTTTCGTATGAGGGGGTCAGTTACTGAAGGGTGGCCAGTTGCTGGTGATTTACCTTTACGTAGTAAAAAAAGATTGCGTAGAAAGAAAGATCAGTCACTGTTGGAAATATTTACTACTAAAGTGAACAAATAACGGGTGTTCAATTCGTATTTTATAATTTTAATGTAAAGCTCAATCAAAGAATATCAGGGATCTAAAAGTTTTACGCCCGCCGTTGAACGAAACAACACCAACCGATGCTGCAGAGTACAGCTTAGTGCTAAAATGCGCCTCGTTATAAAATAGGCGCGTTTCCAAAATAATAGTACATTATTGCCGACGCCCGGAAGGTAGGCAATTCACGTTTCCGTCGAGGAATATATAGTGCTTTTCTCAAATAATGTGAGGTAATTAAACACCTCACTTGCAAAAAAACAAATAAGTAATTTAATATATAAATCACGAAATACCTTAACAAAACCAAATAAGTTTAGTGTTCAATTTCCTAATATAATGTCAAATTCGAGCAAACCGCTGCAAAATTAGACGAAATCAACAACAATGTCAATTTTTAGTGACAAAAATGGCAAACTGTCATCCGCCATCTTGGATTAAAAAAAATGTCAAACTCGAGCTCACCGCAGCCAAATTACACGAAATCTGTACCAAGTGTGTGATTATTTTGTTAACAAAAATTACAAACTATCATTCGCAATTCATGATTGACAAAAAATTTTGGTACACACGCACTGCATGCACAGAGGTAAATCGGGCTGACTTGGCCGTATGCGATTATTCTTTGGTCTCTTTAATTTTACTTAACTCTTAAAAAGTTCGTTTTAAATTTTGAGTGAAAAAATTAGGTGCTTCGGGTTCTATTTTTAAATGGAGAGCGAGGATTTTCGAGCACGTTTGAGAAAAAAAATATGTAACCAAAACTTTACTTCCAGAAAACACAAATAACATAAAAATACGCTTCGATGACTTGAAATATCCCACTATGGAAGACCTGGCGGGCGCGGCGCAGGCGCTGACGCGGCTGCAGGCCACGTACCGGCTCGACGTGCGCGACCTCGCAGAGGGCGTCCTCAACGGTGCCCAGCATAGGTGGGTCCCGCGGCGCCCCGGGGTGCTGGTGGGTGCTCCAGGGTTTTTTACCTACAAGCTCGTCTACATATAGGTACTGGTATAGTGTAATGACATTTGATAACATCCTTGACATAACTTTTTTTGTTTCAGTCACCCCATGACAGCTGCTGACTGTTTTGAGCTCGCCCGCGCTAACTACAATTTAGAACTCCATAACGTTATAGCGTGGAGCATGGAAGCTCTACGAAAATTCAAGGAAGAAAAAGATGTTATGCATACGTTCACAGAAAGCGATATACTTGAACATATCAGCAACTCGCACTACAAGACAGGTTTGGCCTACATCACAATACTTACAGCGAACCTCTTACCACACACATTAGGTAATTTTTGCAATTTGAGAAAGTAGAAAACTTGATATTTTTATTTCTAAGATCAACATCTCAAAAAGGACTCAATATGTTTTGATAATAAAATTGCGCGTATAAGACTCTTTTTTTTATTTTTCATTTTACACAGGAGATATAAAAAGCGCTTTGAAATGGACCAATAAGCTGCTAGAATTAAATCCCAACCACCAGCGAGCCCGCAGTAACATACAGCACTTCGAGAAGATTATCGCAGTTAAAGAAAAGCAAAAGAAGAAACGAAGTTGGGTATGAATGTAATTAATTAGAATGTTAAAAGTAGCCTAGGGGTTTGATCTCTCAAGCAAAGGCTTCATCCCCAGCTCGCACCACTAAGTTTTTTTTAAATTAATTTATGGCATTTAATAGCGATATTGCATATCGACGGTACTAACTCAACCTCATAATTATTAATTTTGACGAAATTACAACTCTAGCCCGCGAACCTAAAGTGGTTAAACCAATTTTGTTATAGTTTATATACTAGGTTGTGCAGAGTAAGTATATTCGATATGCAATTTGTCACGAGGAAAACTTCGTGAGGAAAAACTGTCCACACTACGAGGCCGCTTTAATGGTTTATATGTGAATTTTCCAACTCGCACTGGGCCCGCTTTGAAAGTACAACCAAGCCCTCTCATTTTGAGAATAGGCCTGTGCAGGCAGTGGGATGTAAATAGAGTGATTTATAATTATGGTCCAAATGCGACAGTAATTTATAAATTATTTAGTTTTCTATCCATCTGTGATCTCAGTAGGAGTATTTTTTTTGGTATTTTTTCTCCCATTTTTTTTATTTTTACGGTTTTCCCGTGAATACCAATTTTATTTTTTATAAACTCACTGAAACATGAATGCACAGAAAAAAAACCAGAAAAATGCCAACCCCGGGAATCGAACCCGGATCTTCGACACTCCGGGTCGTGTGCTTTTCCCCTACACCACGATTGGATTGGTTTATGTCCCATCGCGCAATCCAATGTCCGATTCCCGGGGTTGGCATTTTTCTGGTTTATTTCTGTGTATTAACGTTTCAGTGAGTTTAAATTTTTTTAAATTCTATCCATCTGTCTTATTTTCTCTTCTATCATCTAATTTATATATTAAGGGACTTCTAAACGGGCTATATTTTTACTGAAATATGTGGCCGCGCAACTATAGGAGACTTTGTCTAGCTTACAAAGTCAAACAGCAATTTAGTTGCCGGCCACATATTGTAGAAAAACGTCCATCATTTATTAACTCATTCAATCCATTCATGCCAGATCTTATGAGCTCACACAAAACTTCAACTAAGTAAATAGCTTTATTCGGTGTTTTAATAAACCGTCAAGACTTCAGTCAGGGGTTGACTACCTATTAGGTAAGTAACCGAGCACCAATGTGAAGTTTTTTTTGAAAAATAGAAACTTAAAAAATCGTTCTCCCATATAAACTGACAACCAGCAGCAGCAGAGGCAATAAAAGTATGGGAGAATGGTTATTTTTTATTTTTCTTTTCAAAGTGAAAACCTTACAGGGGTGTTCATTTAGACTTATTTAACCCCTGGCTGAAGTCGCGACGGTTCATTAAAACGAACCCTGTATTTTATCATATCAGGGAATATGGGAAAAAATTAAAGCAAAGCCTACCTATGAAGTTGCAAAGCTGGAATCAAACTACCGCGCCCTCTGCCGAGGTGAGGTGGAAATTCCCAGGGAAATTGCTAAAAGGTAATAAACTGGTGGAATCAAAGATACAGGACATATTTATGTACAAAGAGATTCTTTCATTTGGGACAGTATAGTGAAGTCCGAAGCCCTAGCAGATACTGGACAACTCTTTTTGACACTGTTAACGGAAAGGACCAACATAATAAATTGCGCGAATGGCCAGGCCAAACACTTTTATACCGTATCATCAAAGTTTACCTACTTGCCATTAGATATATGTAATATCATTGACTTGCCAGAACAAGACAGCGTGCGTGTTGCCGACTCGGACCCTCCGAATGTCGCGGTTATTTGAATTGGTTCCATCACCACACCATTCATAAAATACGTGTTAAAATAAGCGCGGTACACCTTGTCCCTTGTTCCGTAGATTGAGTTGCCGCTACTTGACGAAGCACCATCCATTCCTGCGACTGGCTCCGATCAAAGTGGAGCAAGTGTACATTAACCCGGATGTCTACATTTTCCACCAAGTCATCAGCGAAGACGAGATTAAATTTATTCAGGAGAAGTCCTTGCCCAGGGTAAGTTTATCCGTGCATCAGGCATTTGCTTTTTTCATGCCTTACTTGTGTTACTTGCGTAGGTATTTCCACAAAGTTGAGACAGATCCCAACGTACATTTTTTTACGTTTCTCAGTTCAAACGTGCAGCGGTATTTGATCCTAAAACAGGCGAGCGGGTGGCGGTGGATTACCGCATTAGCAAATCAACGTGGTTGGATGATTCAACGAGCAAGGTAATCGCACGCCTGTCACAACGTGTCGCTGACATGACAGGTCTCTCCATACGATCAGCAGAAAAGCTGCAGGTGGTCAACTACGGGATAGGCGGTCATTACATGCCGCACTTCGACTTCGTTTTGGTGAGTGTTTCGCGTGTATGCGTGATGCACAGCGAGGTAGATACCTACGTCAATCTTAATGATCTTATAGTGCAAACTGCATTTTGTTTCTTTCAGAAGCATGATGAGATCGCCTTTTCCGATTCCGTTGACAGGAGGATAGCTACAGTTATGTTTTATGTACGTAGTTTTTTGTTAATTAAATAATCAATACCAAACACATAATTTTGTCATAATTATCGTCTCTGACTCAATTTAACAACTATATTTTTAATTCGAATAGTTGTCAGAAGTGGCGCAAGGGGGCGCTACTGTATTCATTGAACTGGGGCTGTCAGTGTTCCCGATAAAGCACGCGGCCCTGTTCTGGATGAACCTGCATCCCTCGGGTGAAGGGGACCTAGCCACGCTGCACGCCGGTTGCCCCGTGCTCAGGGGTTCTAAGTGGGGTAACATCGACTTGTTTCTGAATTCGGTTTATCAAGGGGTATAGTAACCGCACTGCACAACTTTAAGATAGGCACACCTGCACATTTAGTGGGAAAAGTTGATGGCATAGAGAGAGAGAGAGAAAATGAAATAATGAGAGGTAAATAAATGGAACGTTTTCACTGCAGTTTGTAATAAATGGCTACACCAAGTCGGGCAAGAGTTGCTGAAGCCCTGCAATTTAGACTACCAAAAAGAAGGAATCATTCAAAAAATCTCACCTGGTCTTCCTAAAATATCCAGGTAAATAAGGTATAAGTAATTAAATCAGTTAGTAGGGCTTATTTTCCACCAGACATGTGTAAAGCTGCGTGGCCTTGCGTAGCTAACTAAGGATGAGTTTGATATTCAACCAGTTGGATTATAGAGTCGAGGAAATTAATTCCTGGCCCACCATATAACATTTGCATAGTAAACGTCATAACGATTTTCCTTGTCAAGCTTGCGATGTCACTGACGTTTACTGTGAAAAGGTTCCATGGTGTGTCAGGAATTAATTTCCTCGACCGTACCTATAAATCTAGAGGGAAAGATGTTTATGTGTGAAATAAATAAAAAAATCAATAAATGTTATGATTGATTTGCCACAGAAGCAAAACTCTCCTGAAACTTCCCATTATGTATATGGCAAGGGTTTTGTAACTGGTTGGATTGTAGGTAAATGTAATTATTTTTTTTCAGTCCTTTAATCGGTATGTAATTTACCATTTTATTAAGTGAATAAAAATAACTAATCTTGACTTCTGTTTGACAGTTGGCTTCGTGCAAGTACACCAGCTAATAAATCATTCGAGTAGGTAAGTTAATAGAAAATAGGGACCACTTAAGTATTTTGATCGTAACGTGAAAACTATAAATATTAAACAGTACCCATACTGAAATAAGTGAAGCAATCAAAAACAATTAGGTAAATAATTATTAGCAATAAAAACAAAAGCTTTGTATTATGTGAGTACTGTTATTTAAATGTGTACAACGTGTTACAAAATAACCCGTAAAAAATATAGGGTTAATGTTTGAATATTGTGTGGAAAAGAAAAATATTTTATATCATACAGTGATTCCAATATTTTACCTAAATTAACTCTTTATTTATAATGGACCATTTAACCCCTTTTGGGTTTTACCACTGTTTTACGGGTATTTTTGTAACAACCTGTATAGACGTAGGTATATCACTGTTTTATATCATTTTCACGTAACGGTCAAAATACTTAGTGGCCCATATTTTCTTTTGGGTAGTATTAATTTACGGCGCTCGCTGAAGATTAGAAGAGTCGACATGAATACCACCCACGAATAAGGACGACTACACGCGATGAAAAGATTAGTGGTCGCGGGTGAGCAAAGTAATTGTTTTTTAGTTCATAAATATGGACCTCCGCAAAGTAACGCCTGATTCAATAAATTATGAAAAGATTAATTCCTAATACTTATAATTGGTATTAGACATAATGAAAACGGGATATTGACCGCGATTACCTTATAGGTTTGATGAGTTTGCCCGTGATACATGCAACTGCATCGAAATATCGGGAGCTCATCAAACCTATAAGGTAATCGCGGTCAATATCCCGTTTTCATTATGTCTAATGCAATTAACCGCGAATCATGTAAAACTGTTACTTATAATTGGTATATGATATCCATTATCATCTCAAGTTGGGATGGAACGAGATTAAAATATGCATTATTGAGCACATCAAGGAATTTTAATACCGGTTGAAGCTGGTCATAATTGTAATTTATGTTTTATGAATCTTGGCCTAAGCTTTATTTAGGTAACCATTACAAAATATGAAGCTATCTTGGATTCAGTCATAGTGGAACGGATCGCTTTGTTATACGTATCAGTATCAGCTCAAAACAGTATACCTACAGATACAGACAGGGTTGCAGATAATGAAGCGTCTTTATTTATTAAAGTGATGGAGCAAGTATGTGACGTGTGTGGTCTAAGTACACAACACACATCACACACTTTTTTTTTATTATCATTTTTGTTTACGTAGGCTGTACCCTACACCATGTATTTAAGGGTTAAGTCTGTTTTTTGTAACAGCATATATTAAGTTTATGCCAAGTTACTATTGTGCAGTAAGATAATTATGTTCTTAGACTAAAATGAAATTACGATTTACACCCAAACCCGGAAGGGCAACAAAAATTACAAAAATAAATAAGGTCCTCTGAAAGCCTTCAGGGAGAAGTGTCCTTCTCCCTAAAGCCATAAGGTTTTAAGGAGAAAGACACTTCCCTGGCTTGCGGCTTAGTAGTATTTTTATATCGATATCTACTTGTGTTATCTAGTAAATTGCAAAATTGTGCAAGGTGTTTTAGGTAAAAAATACAGCAATTCTAACAACTTTTGTTTTTTTTTTCACTCTTTCATATTTCCTATAGGTACGCTAAGAATTATAACCCCAAGACCATGTCACGAACGGTTAAAAAGGAACTGCTGACACAGAACATTCGAGCCTAATCTTGGCCTAAGCGAATCAATTAAAACTCAATCAATCCAATTAAAATATTTATTGCAAAACCATTGCCATATTGAACAAGGTGTTAGGTTCATAGCTGCAATTATACACATAACACATTCATAGCACATTCACGACCTTCACTGATAACTGACCGAGATCAAGAAAGGGGGAATAAGAAGGACAGTAAATACCTACCTACATATAGCTCTATCTTATTTACTCATTTGTTCGCTCATGTCGCTTTACAGATACGCTTTACTGGGTATGGACAACTCCATTTAATTTGCAACAGTAAACTTGCATACAAGAACTTTCTGGTTTATGGAGTTACACACTTGTACCTACAGTTCGAGTCAAACTTAAATGCGCCTGGAGTGAAGTCGGACACTTGTAGGGAAAGCGAGACGTAAACAGACAAATGGGAATGTTGAAGTGGGACCGCGCGGAGGCGCATTTTAGTTTGAAGCGTACTTATTAGACCGACTAGAACGGTGGTCGCTAAAAGTCGCTTTAAAGTTTTTAAAAATGACCATCTTTTGTTTATGTGCTGTGAAAACTACCGTCGAACGCATGTCAAAATAAATATTTATTGATGTACCACAATGCTATAAATAATGACATTTATGCTCACAAAACAATCGGAAAACATTTCGATATTTGCACGCAAGTTTCGCACGCATATTCGAGAGCGACTGAGGCCAAAGAGGCTACAATTGTAGTCTTTTCTGCGCCACATTTTCGGCGTGCTGATGACATATAATCTGCTTCTTTTTTGTATGTGTCTTCTTCTTTTTCTCAGCACATATGTATTTGTCCACTGTTGGAAGTATGCCTCTGGATGGACTCCCCAATCCTTCCAGTCCAATTTGTTGTATGTACTTAATATCATTGATGTACCATTGTTGTTTTTGCTAGAGGATTGATGCAATTACGTTTAGAGTTTCGTGCGTACTGGAGTCTTGGTGCGCAGTGTACATTTCTCTGCCGCCGAGTCATGCACTCCCAGAGGAAGAACTACTAATAATAATCCAAAACGTGTCGGGCTCAACACTACCTACGAAGTTGACCATTTCACTGTAGGTATATTTTTCCAGAGAATATGCTCAACGGCAATGATTTCTAATGTTCTACATATAGCTTTTGTAAGCCTACTCCTACTGCACTGCAAGTCATGGACCAAAGCGGAGTTTTTCACCGCCACCGCACAGATGGAGCCACTGCTAGAGACACACGAAAGAATTATAGATGTTCTAGAAAAATATATCATGAAAGAAGAGAGGAGAATTGCTATTTTAAAAGGGTAACTTTAAAAGCCGTGATTGAAAAGCCTAATACTTATTATTGTCTCTTGACATAAATATTCGTACTTAGGTAATTTACCTAATATTTAAAAGAAACCCTTTAACAGTAAGCGAATCTGCTCATCAATGTAGGTAGATAACGGGCAACTAAAACGTAACAGCGATTATTCTGATCACCTGATGTATCAAGGTTATGTTTTTTTCTAGCCATTTGCAATCTTACAAGATTGAACATGAAAAAGCAATGTTGGACATTCGGAATTACTTGGGGAATCCTATCAACGCATTTACCTTGATCAAAAGACTGACGACTGATTTGGATGCCATAGACGGCATAATCAAAATTGGAATAGGTAGGTACCAACATGACTTTGAAGCTAGATTATTTTTTCAAAAAAGGAGGGGGTTCTACGTTCCACTGTATGCTTATTTTTTTTTAATTTTTTTTTTTATGTATGTTCATCGATTTGTCTGTCAATTGTAGACCGATTTTCAAAAAAAATTTTTAGTTGAAACCCCTGAGGTGGTCCCATTGTCACCAAGTCATGATCTGATGATGGGATCCCAGGGAAATCGAGGGCAACCCTCAAATTTTACAGGCACGTACTATGTGTTTCGTATATTTTCTAAGGTTATTCAGGTATTTGTGCCTGGTAGTCATCATGACATAATGATGAGCTGATGATGGAAGGTACAACTCCTTAACGGTTAGGAGTTGGAGGATAATTCTGAAAATGTTAAATCAACGTAAAATTGTGAAATAAAAATCTTTTAACAAAAAAGTAAAACCGTCTTCAAAAAAAAACCTTATAAAAAAAACGTAAAATAATCCTCTGAAATAATGATAAATAAATAAAATAAAATAAAATGCGTTTCTTTCGGACAACAGTCGGTGCGGTGCGAGCGGAATATTCTTTGAATGAAGCACCGACTTCATATTTCTGCTGCTTAGTGCTAGGCCATAAAACTATAGGCTTTAGTTTCTGCTGTCCGAAATAAACGCATTTTATTTTATTTTATTTATTTATCATTATTTTAGAGGAGTATTTTAGTTTTTTTTAAGGTTTTTTTTAAGGCGGTTTTACTTTTTTAAACCCCAGGATTGTTGTAAGTTTGACCTTTTAAGCCCAGCAGGGGAACATAAATAGGCTGATGATGATGATGATTCTTATATTTATTAGTTATAATATAACCACAATTTTTATTGCAGCATACATAAACAGCACAGCATTGCGCCACGATGACGTGAAATACCCCACTATGGAAGACCTAACGGGCGCGGCGCAGGCGCTGGCGCGGCTGCAGACCACGTACCGGCTCGACGTGCGCGACCTCGCCGAGGGCGTCCTCAACGGCGCCCGGCTCAGGTGGGTCCCGCGGCGCCCCGGGATGCTGGGTAGTTGGGTGCCTGGGTGCTCCAGCATGCTTCAGCCAGTAGCTCGTCTGTAGTGGTGTAGGCAACATTTCATACCACTCTTGAGAAAAATTACTACTTTTGTTTCAGTCACCCCATGACAGCGGATGATTGTTTCGAGCTCGCCCGCGCTAGCTATAATTTAGAATTCAACAACACAATAGCTTGGAGCGTGGAGGCGCTCAGAAAATTCCAGGACGAAAAAAGTTTTGGGCACACCCTCACAGAAAGCGATATACTTGAACACATCAGCTTCTCGTATTTCTTGACAGGTACATACATCACACAATACCTACATATTATACATCTTAATAAAAAATTAAATCCTTCTAGGTGTCTATTTCACGAAACCTCCTATCCTAACCTAACCTTTAATTTGAGAGCTACGACGGTGTCACAGACAAACGCACATTATATACAGGCACACAGATACATAGTATAGTCTGTAGCGAAAAGTTCGCTACGTGTCAAATCTTTTTAGTCGTGAGACTTTTTTCCGCCCTGGCTGGCTGTATTGATACCTTTTTAAATTCAGCGCTGGTTTCAAGTAGTGACAGGGTAAATTTTGACAGAGGAATATAAAAGCCCTTTGTGCGGCTGTGTGGATTTTTACTGAAGACGAAATAAAAGTCGTGTTGCCTGTGAACTGTTACTGGAAAGCATACGGCGACTTCCCTTCGTGTTCTATTTGCCGCCGGTTTTTAATGGTTGACACCGAGAGCCGCTACAGCAGTTGGTTTAAATTGCCGTTTATCATACGGGTGATTTGGTTAAGTTTTGTATTTTCTTCAAGTTATCCACGTAGTTTTGCGTGTCCGTGTGTTTCGGTCGATTCCAATATTCAGTCTCTTTATTTTTTATATTTTTTTTTTAAGCTTCTCCCTTACCCTACGGACTCGATTTACGGTCACCAGACGTTGAGACGGAAGTATCGTAATACGGTTTTACCTACCCCAAGTTTTATTCACCAAGTCACGGTATTGTACATTTCATCAATTTTTATTTAATGCCCGCAAAGGACTACGACTAACGCTTTTATTTTACGCTCAGAAGACACATGCCGTGTGCTTCGGGTCCGGTTGTACGAAGTATAGAGTTACATAAATGTTAGACAATGTCATAATTGTTTTAGTTATTTTTTCCGGTAATATTAGTCGAACTGTTCGTTTACCGGTCATATATCTTAGGGCTGCTTTGGCGAAGTAATTTGTTAAGATTTAGGTGTAATTGTAGTGTTTTGGTGCGCGCACGCCTAATATTATTTGATTATTTTTATTCTCTGTCCTGAGTATGCGTAGGTAATTCTGTTATTTTAAGGCGTGTAATCCTAGGACCTATTCCTGTTTTATACCTTTTTATACGACTCTGTGAAACCTTTTGTTTTCTTACGCGGATGACCTTCTCTGTAATAAATGTGTTAGCCTGTTTGTGATTTTTCCTTTTTCTGAGGGTCAAAATTCTACGTGGTGTGACTTTTTTTTTTAATTCATTAGCGTTACAAGTCACAGTATACATATAAGCTAAAGGTATAGTTAAACTTATAGTACTCCTCGATTTTGCTTCGAGGGTTAAACAATGGTAGCATGGTAGCAATTAAAATAATTAAGTCATCGATATATAAAACATTAAAGACAGGCCACGCACCTGTTCAGCGCTTACAAAATGCGGCCCTCACTCATTTTAATCACCTATCCGCGCCTATCACTTGTCCGCGTGCGGTGAAGCGGTGCGTATCTGTCTATTTTTATATATCAATGACTTAAGTACCTTCATTTTTTTTTCTTTGCCCACAGGTAATGTAAAAAGCGCTTTAGAATGGACCAATAAGCTGCTCGAATTGGATCCCTACCACCCGCTAGCCCGCGGTAACATACAGTACTTTGAGAATTATATCAAAATTCAAGAAAACCAAAATAAGAAACAAAGCAGGGTATTAACATTTTTGCAAAAATGTTTTCTTTTTAATTATTGCGAAAAATTGTGGATTGAAACATTTTGATATTACCATGGGAGAGCTATCATTGCGTGTGTCACATGGATCATGTTAGAATGACTCTAGTGTAATTTTTCCTTGAAAATGTTGTCATACCTAATTAGGTATAATTATACCTGGAAGCAAATTAACGATTATCTAAGTCAACGAAAAAGCCTATGTTTAAACTGAATGATGTTATTAGGATAAAAGTAAGGCAGATTCTACTGATGATGTCGCAAAGGAGGAATCAAACTACCGGGCACTCTGCCAAGGCGAGGTGGAAATTCCCCGTGAAATCGCTAAAAGGTAGGTAAGTAATAAACTTGTGGAGTCAAACATAAGTAAATGTCAAATAGAGACATTCTAATCAAAGACACAGTAGGACACTATACAAATTGAGACAAATGATCTCTCATCAGGCGCAGTTCAATTCTCTTAACTCAATTAAAAATATCATAATAGGTCCCTTCTCCCGCAGATTGAGATGCCGCTACTTGACGGAGCACCATCCGTTCCTGCGCCTGGCTCCGATCAAAGTGGAGCAGGTGTACATAAACCCGGATGTCTACATTTTCCACCAGGTCATCAGCGATGACGAGATTAAATTCATCCAGGAGAGGTCCTTGCCCAGGGTAAGTTCCATTTACTTTTCTTCTGTTACCTATACTGTAGTTCTACAAAGTTGACGCAAATCTTTAGGTACGTTTTTGCTACTTTTCTCAGTTTAAACGTGCAGCGGTATTTGATCCAAAAACAGGCGAGCCGTCAATGGTAGATTACCGCATAAGCCAATCGGCATGGTTGAGTGATTCATTGAGTGAAGTAATCGCACGTCTGACGCAACGTGTCGCGGACATGATAGGACTCTCCATGCGGTCAGCAGAAGAGCTGCAGGTCGTCAACTACGGAATAGGCAGCCATTACAAGCCGCACTACGACTTCGCACTGGTAAGTGTTTTATGATTCAGAGTGAGGTAAACCTCCTTAAAGCGTCCAACATGAACATAGTTTAAATTTTCGTTAGAACACGTTGATCCTAATGATCATAAGAATGGTAAATCATCTATTATTGACCACCCCCTGTAGCTGGCCATCTGTAAGAGAATTAAATATGCTGATATCATATGATTAAATCAAAATGTATAGATTCAGAACTGTTATACCGAGAGCATTTTGAAAGTATTCATACTCAGATCGCCATACAAAATTGGTGGCCAGTAACTGGATGACATTTTCCAAAGTGAGTGACCAGTTATTTAGTAGCAAGCAATTTACTCTATCTTGTTTCTTTTAGAAACCAGATGAAAACTCTTTTTCCGATTCCATTGGCAATAGGATCGCTACAGTTATGTTTTATGTGAGTAGTTGTTCTATTTTAACAATTACCAAACACATAATTTGGTCATGTCATCTCGGGCTCAATTTAACAACGATATTTTAATTCGAATAGATGTCAGAAGTGGCGCAAGGGGGCGCCACTGTATTCACCGAGCTGGGGCTGTCAGTGTTCCCGATAAAGCACGCGGCCCTGTTCTGGATAAACCTGCATCCCTCGGGCGAGGGGGACATGGCCACGCTTCACGCCGGTTGCCCCGTACTCAGGGGCTCCAAGTGGGGTAAGATCACTGAAGACTTATTTAAATATTCTGCGGGAGAACGCTCTAAGTCATATACTGTAGTAGCTGTACGTTTTGGGGATAGGCGTACCTTTGGAATTATATTATATGGAATATGCCAGTATATTATGTGCACTTTGAGAGAGTGGTGGGTATCTGAAGTTTGGGAGAAAGAAACCAAGTCAATAAATAAATAACAAAATAAGTAGGTACATTTAATTTCACAGTGTGCAATAAATGGCTACACCAAGTCGGTCAAGAGTTATTGAAACCCTGCAATTTAGACTATCAAGAAGAAGGCATCATTGGAAACATGTGCGGTATCCCATAAACAGTCCAGATATGTTTAACAAGTGTTTTAGATTATAAACGAGATACAAAATTAATTTGTAGTCGGAAGTGTAGAGCACTAATAGTAAGAAATAAATTTTAATAAGTATAGACGTGTTGTTTTTAAATAAAATGCCTGATTCTGGGAATGGTATTTTGCATAATCTTAACTGGAAGTAAAGTAGTTAAGGTACGTACTAAATAGTCAATACATGTGACTTCCGTGAAAATAATTAGGATGATCATGATTTTCCACACCATAACCATGGCAAAATTGAAATTTAGATGATTAATTCAATAGGACGTCAAGTTACCGACACAAAACATACCAAGCGAGAAAGAATCAATTAAAACTTCGATTTGTCACGTCAAATCATAAATTAGTTCGTTGTTTGAAGTGAAATCATTTATAAGACTAGGTACTGCTGAGTTAGCAAAATAAGGTATTAATTAATTTATTGAATCAGGCGTTACTTTGCGGAGGTCCATATTTACTGACAAACTGTTGTCAGTAGTGGAAGTGGTGGCATGTTGAGCGGTTGTTGTTGTGCTTCGTAAATGGCCTCGTGGAGAGTGCCGAAACGCGTCAGCGTTTAGTATAGTGGTGGTGGTGATAGTTGGGTCTGTGTGGCATGTGTTGATTCGTGTAGCAGTGGAGGTGGAGGTGTTGCATGGAAACATACATTTGCCGCACAGATATAACTATTTGTCATTAGTGGTCGCGGGTGAGCAAAGTAATTGTTTTTTAGTTCATAAGGTATTAATTGTTTTTCCTAAGTTTATCGGATTATATTGGCACGGTTCTTAACTTTACAGAAAACACGTTAGTTTAACTCATTTTTAAAAAAGCCTAGGCCATAAAGGCACAGCGCACCGCCGATTAGTAGCTCAAAAAATATGGTACTGTACTAAATAAAAACATCAAAATTTGAACAAATGGTGTGGGTTAGTACTTTTCACTACAACTGAACTACATTTAACCTAACTCGGTCATATTTTTTATTTCAAATTGAATGCATTGTCTTAATGTAAAATATCTGACATAAACAAATACATAAAACACTGGGGATAAACGGGAAAAATCTTTGTACAGAACCCTCGGTGCGCGAGTCTGACTCGCACTTGCCCGGTTTTTTGAGTTATATCGCATTTTCCTTAATATGACACTAAACTAAGCACTTAACTTATTATAATATTTTGGTCTGGAGAAAGTGCTCGAGGAACCATGATTTCTAAGGTTCATTACATGGTTTGCGTGGGGTTACTCCTACTGCACCGGAAGTCATGGACGAAAGCGGAGTTTTTCACCGCCATCGCACAGATGGAGCCACTGCTCGAGCTTCATAAGAGAATAATAGGTGTTCTGGATAAATATATTACGAAAGAAGAGAAGAGAATTTCCATTTTGAACGGGTATGTTTATGAGACTTGATTGATAAACCGCAAGAGAAATTTAAATGAAGTTTGGTAAACGGAAGTGTATGTCCATCGAATTTTCTCATCAATGTACTATGTAGATGTGTTGCAGATAAATAAGGGAAAACAGCGGTCTTTCCAATCATAACGTTCATAAATCATAATACCTACATAAAATATGGCTATTAATTATTACCACGGTTCTATTTAAATCGTTTGACTAATATGCTAAAGATTTAGAGCTAGGTCAAGGGAGATATTTTTAGGCGTTTACAACTCTACAAAATTGAACATAAAAAAGCAATGGAAGACATTCCGAATTACTTGGGGAATCCTATCAACGCGTTTATCTTGATCAAAAGACTGACGACCGATTTGGACGCCATAGACGACAGTATCAGAATCGGAATAGGTAGGTAACTTTATTTATGTTGAAATAAATGCTATGTTTTCCCTCAAATCGGTAAAATTATATGGGTAAGAAATTGTAAACGATAAAAACATACCTACTTACTTAATTAAATATTTCTTGAATAAAATTTATCGTCACTCTTTTCAAGCATCAGGTCGTAAAATAATTAATTCATAGTACTTATTTATTAATTACTTTGAAAAATATCGTGTACCTATTATTAAACAGTACTACTTCACTGGCCTGGCACTGGGCCTGTGCCCAGCAGTGGGACTTAAAAAGTCTGGTGATGATGATGATGACTGCTTCACTGAGCAGAATTCTACAGTGAACTCTGTTCAGTGAAAACATTCACCGCGTTATGAAAAGCGCTCTTAGTATTATCACACTGCATGACTAGTGATCATAATTAAACAAAGCGTTAATTCTAGAATACATAAATAATACAACAATACGCTTTGATGACGTGAAATATCCCACTATGGAAGACCTAACGGGCGCGGCGCAGGCGCTGACGCGGCTGCAGGCCACGTACCGGCTCGACGTGCACGACCTCGCCGAGGGCGTCCTCAATGGCGCCCAGCACAGGTGGGTCCCGCGGCGCCCCGTGGTGCTGGTGGGTGCTTCAGGACGCTCGTCTGTACTGGTGTAATGGAAACAATATTTCATAATTATCATCCTTGACAAAACTTATCACTTTCTTTTGTTTTAGTCATTCTATGACAGCAGCTGATTGCTTCGAGCTCGCCCGCGTGGTCTACAATGTCAGAGACTTCAACAACACAATAGCGTGGAGCATAGAAGCGCTACAAAAAATCAAGAAAGAAAAGAATATTAGTCACACGTTGACAGAAAGCGACATACTTGAATATGTTATCTTCTCGCATTTCTTTATGGGTTAATTTTAGTATATTTTTCGCCTATGGCCCACGGTTTCATGTCCGACCATGCCTGACACGAAGAGTGATGGATGGGAACCAAAACTTATGACTATAGGAGCATCACAATATTGCCAGTTGAGTCACACAAAACGGTGGCTAATCCATATATTTTTATGTATACAGGAGATGTAAAAAGCGCTTTGGAATGGACCAAGAAACTGTTACAATTAAATTCCCAGCACCCGCGAGCCCGCGATAACATATCGCACTTTGAGAAGACTATCAAAGAACGAGAAAAACGAAAAGAGAAAAAACAAATTGAGGTAGGTGTGAATGAATTGAATATTGACGCTGCCAAAGAAGGTTTTAACTCCACAGAAATTAGTTTGGCGATTTAAAATTGAATAGGTGCTTTTTAGGCCACTTCTTTGCTGACGTGACAGTCTGAATTGATTGTTATAGGTCTAACTATAGAGCGAGTTCGTTTAAAGCGTTGTTAATCACAAAATGGACTGTTGATAGAACTTATCCAATTGAATTTAAATTTTAGTCAGATTCACACCTACGGACATTGCTTGCATGATAATGCAATAGTAAAACCACATAGTAAAAAAATCAGATGAAAAAGCTGTTATTAAATACAAATAAATACGAGTATGTTTAATAAACATTCGTCTTTGAATTACTTAGGTACTTTAATGTTATCAGGTTAAGAGTGAAAAAAATAAGGCAGATCTTATCAATGACATGAAGACCTATACAGAGGACTACTATCGAGCCCTCTGCCGCGGTGAGGTGGAAGTGCCCAGCGAAATCACGAAAAGGTTATAATAATAAAGAAGGATGTCAAGCACAAATCCATACTTTCATATTATAAAAGCGAAAGCAACTCTATCTCTCTGTCTCTCTGTCTGTCTGTTTGTTCTGTGTCCTCTGCCTTAGTCGTGTCCTCTTCACAGCTAAACACTTTATCAACCTTTAGTGACATTTGGCAAAAACAAACCTGTTATAGTTTGAACATTGAGGAAAATATTGGCTTTCTGTTTATCCCGGGAAATGGTAGGGATAGCGCTAACAAAATTTTGTGCTGACGAAGTCGCACATCAACATTGTCGTCAATTATGTAGTCAGTTTTCTCTTCTTTACCTTAGGTGAAAATAAATTAAAACAAAATACGCACTTTCTATCCCGTAGATTAGGTTGCCACTACTTAATCGAGCACCATCCGTTTCTGCGCCTGGCTCCGATCAAAGTGGAGCAGGTGTACATCAACCCGGATGTGTTCGTGTTTCACCAGGTCATCAGCTACGACGAGATTGATTTCATCGTAAACATATCCTTGTCTAGAGTAAGTATAGTTTATCTCCGCAAATCAGGTGAGTTTTGAACACAACTACCGTGACTTTTCAATGTTTTTTTCCATGCCTCTTCAAGATAGTATTTAATATTTCCAAGAGCAGACATTGACCATGGAGGTATTTTTTCTTCTCACAGTTGCGTCGCGACGAGGTCCAGGATTCAAAGACAGGCGAACGGGAAAAAGTGCTCTACCGCGTAAGCCAATCGGCGTGGCTGCACGATCTAGAGAGTGACGTAATAGCTCGCATCTCGCAGCGAGTTGCAGACATGACAGGACTCTCCATGCAGTCAGCTGAAGGGCTGCAAGTGGCCAATTACGGGATAGGCGGCCATTTCGAGCCGCACTACGACTTCGGCCAGGTTGGCAATACAACCTAACCGTGCAGCAACTCTATATACTAATCTTTCTTTGCCAGTTGTATTTTTTATTTCCCTAATGTGTGAGTCTGAAAGTAAATTACGGAACTTTTGTAGAAACGTAAAAGTAGTACCTAATTAACTTTTTGTGAAAATTAAAAACAAATGCTGATCCTACCTTGAAAACAACTTCTTAAATTTTTCAGGAGTATCAGAACATGTTTACCGTGTCCGAGGGTAATAGGATCGCAACAGTTATGTTTTATGTAAGTTAAAATTGTATGTAAAAATTTAAGGGTTTTTAAATTACCTATTAAAAATGAGTATAAATTTAATGTATTGATAGCGATCGATTAATTCTCTAATAATGTAATGATCAATCGATAAACTCTGTTCGAAGTCTTTGACACACGAATTCAACTCTCTTATACTTACCGGCTTAATTTTCCAATGTTTAAAAACGATACTTTTATTTTGGATAGATGTCAGAAGTGGCGCAAGGGGGCGCCACCGTGTTCACCGAGCTGGGGCTGTCAGTGTTCCCGATAAAGCACGCGGCCCTGTTTTGGATGAACCTGCATCCCTCGGGCGAGGGGGACCTGGCCATGTTTCACGCTGGTTGCCCCGTGCTCAGGGGCTCCAAGTGGGGTAAGATCGCCCGTGTTCACGAGCTCATTGCTAGTGTCAGAGGGTAAATTGCACACCGAGAGTGGAGTTTTTGCCCAGTGCTCACTACGAGAGAGGGATATCTGGAGACTGAGACACACTATGAAAAAATTGGTAGTTTATTGTTTGGGAGTTGCTTTGAACTTCCTCTAAATTAAATGAGTAACATTTTATACTAAAACAAATGTAGTTACTTTAAATAGAAGTTCTTATTCACAATTTGTCCAATATGAGCATAGGCACACTTATTGCCTATATTTACACCAAAAAGTAAATGGAAAATATTAAATTTTACAGTGGGTAATAAATGGCTTCACCAAGTTGGTCAAGAGTTGTTGAAGCCCTGCAATTTAGACTACCAAGAAGAAGGAACGCGAAACGTTCTGCAAGGCATTCCTAAAACACCCAAGTATAAATTAATAAATGACAGAATCGACAATTGACTGAATATCAAAAATGTTGAAGGGTAGTAGTAATCAAATACCGTAACTGAAGGTGAACTGGAACTGAAGGTAACTGAAAAACCTTAGATATTATATTGGCACACGTTGCACACGCCCCATTGGAAGAAATATCTGAATTATTTTACATGCGTCATGTACGCTGCAGCGCGCCGTAGGGGGTTACATATCCTTATAATGTCTAGTGGTACTTTCAAATGCAAATCTAAATAAATAATTAAGTAAATTAATAATACCAATGCTGCATCATCTTTAGCTTTTATCACTAAAACTAAATTAAATTATCTTCAAGTTTACTACACATATAATAGAGCAATTACATGCACATACACAACTTAAATAGGTAGGTAATGTTCAATTCACTGCTGGCAAATCATAATTGAAGAATTTAAGGCACTACATATAAGTATCCCTTTGAAATTAAATTTGACTGTTGTTAAACGTGTCATTAGACTTTCGTGTTTGAAAAGTGTCTCATAAGCCACTTTTTATGTCCCATGATCCCATGTCTCGCTTTTCCTTGGACGTTTACGACCTCTGACGCTGCTTACAGTGAGCTCAAAAATGGCGATACCTAATTAATGTCTTCAATAATATAATTTCGTAAATAGACAGTCCAGACTAGGAAATAAAAAAAATAAATAACGATAACAAATAAATAAAAAATAAATTACGATAACATGGCCCGCCCCTCCAAAATTCAAAACGCTTCAATGTATTAGTGAAAGTATTTATAGAGCACCACCAAGACTCCCAACGAATGTGTGCGAGCTGAGACAGCCGTCAAACAAAAAAAAACCGGCCAAGTGCGAGTCGGACTTTGCGAGTGCGAGAAAGATTTTAACGCTTTTCCCCAGTGTTTTAAGAAGTCCAGTGTTAGCAAAGCCTTGCTCCTAAGCAAAATGTAGGCAATGTGGGGTCAACTTATATTGGTCTGCGAAATCTACAGACAGACATAGAAATTTAAGATTTTGAAACTTTTTGGAGTGGTTGTGCTGTAAGAGCTACCTTCGTACCAAATTTCAAGTTTCTAGGACAACTGGAAGTACCCTTTAGGTTTTGGATTTCGGCAATTTGTATGGAAATAGCCTTTTTAATTACTGTATCTTTTGATTGCGTTGACTTAGAAAGTTGATTTTTTCACAGCTTCATGGGACCGCAGGCTTAATTGAGTATTTGATATTAATTTCAGCATGCTACCTCCACGCGTTCCAGAGAAAAAGGGTCTTGACAGACAGACGGACAACAAAGTGATCCTATAAGGGTTCCGTTTTTCCTTTTTGAGGTAAGGAACCCTAAAAATACCTACCGCATAATACTTACACACTCTTTCGTAATCATAAATCATAAATCATTTATTTGCATAAAACATGGTAAGTAGATGAAGGACAAAAACATGACATGTAGGTAAAACAGTTTCACATGTTTAGTCACAATATGACGTACAAATTTAAATTTTAATATAATATTTATCATATAACAATGAATAGGTAATGTAATGGACAATGATAATGAATGATTTGTATATTACTAATCAATAACGTTGAAACTTATTATAATTAAGTATAATATTATAGGCCTTAATGATTCAAACTTTAATCTTAAGCTTCACGCATTCGCGGGCAGTGCAAGTTTTTAGGGGATCATCAAATAAATAATTATTTTAAAGAATCCTGTTAGAGGTTTGTGGGCAATCACTTCATAGTACAAGAAAACTACTCGTTCTTCTTAACTTTTGACAATAAGTAGGTAGTACTTACTTGGAATTATGAAAATAAGCTTTGGCATTACACGGAAAGAACATGTCCAGGTAGGCCTAAGTGCCTAATCACTTTTTTTTAAACGAGATTTTAATATCAAAATGTAGAGCACTCAATAGATAGACTATAATATAAGTTACCACTCAGTTTTACAGATACAAATACTTATTTTTCTACTCCTACATTGTAATCTGTCAATTAAATGGTAAAAAAGTATACAATAATAACTAATGTTATAAGTCTGTTTCAAGTTCTATGCTCTGTGGTAAAAAAACTGTAACATAATAACCCATACAAATTTCATTAAGATACACTTATTGAGTAAAATCATAGCATTTGAAAAAAGAATGCTAAGTTCGATTCTGATATCGAGTTTTTTTAAACATACATGTGCCTCGTGATTGGTTGCTTAAACATGAGTAAGAACAGCTGTAAGCCAATCATAAATAAGGAGTATTTTTACACGCTAATATCCTAGCTCTGCTGTGATCCTTGGTACGGATGCAAATAAATAAAAAAGAGTCAGCTGGCGAGTTTCTGATAATGCAAAACGTAGTGATTATATTCTCTTTGATTGATGCAAAAACTGCACTTAATTAGTTATCGGATTGGCTTCGGTTTAGTAAAAGAAATTCTAAATGAGCCATGAAAATCGAGATAGGTACTGTGTACTACCGAAGAAATTAAAATAATGGCGCAAACAGTGACGGAAAATGTGCTGCGGGAAAAGTCCAAAAACTTTATAATAAAACAGATAAGTAAACAACTTCGTGAAAATGATAATTAATATCCAACGAACCATTTATGAGCGTTTTACGTTTTGTTATCTGTTAAAAGCTACTTAAACACTTCAAGGTCAAATTACTTTCCCACTATAGTGGATAAAATGCGTTTTTACCCGTTTGTTTCAAAGGATAAAAGACGACTTTCCGAGGTAGTGAGGAGAAAATGTTATTATTATAAAATGTGATATAAAATGACAACGATTCTCTGATAAATATTTTTATAGCTCTACATTCATAGATATAATAATTGCTACCTATAATACTCATCCCATGTCGTATTCCCCGTGGCGTATCTTCTGTTTTCGTACATTGTAAGGCGGAGAGCAATTTAAGACAACAAAAACGTTACATATAGAATTATACGTATACTGTACATAACATTCCTGTTGTTTATACATTACCCTAAAGCTTCATACTCGTTGATTTCATCGTTTTCAGCTCCCAGTCGACGCTCAGGGTATTTCATTACAAACAAAGTAAGTACATGCATGTTTCAACTTTAGCATTGCACACTACTGTGTTTGCTGTGAAACATCCTGATTATTCTCTTCAAAGTGAAGGTATCCGGGACTTCTCTCTTCAAAACACTTAGCAAGATTACCTAAATACATAAATACATCATTAGGCTGGCACTTCATTTGGCCGTGTTTGCCGAATGTTCGCCATTCCATCAAAAACGATCGAGAGGCAACACGAATGTTTATCAAATATGGCAAAGTAAAGAATCAGTATCAGAAGAAACCAGATACTTTTTTTACTTGTTGATCACATTATTCAAAATTTAGTAAACAATGTAACTAACTTAGAAAAAAGCATCGAACTAGATAGAGTCAAAGCTACTGGGTAACTACAAGAAACGGTTGAAAACATTGGGATTTGTAACGTCAGTGCCCTAAGCACGACTTGTCGAATCCTGCGTTACGTTACGGTTATCGTGTCGAGATCGAGAAATCTCATACAAAATTTTAGTTCCAAATACGCTCACGGGCGAGCGCTGTTCCAAACGTCATACAAACTCGTTATAGTTTACTATTCGATTTTACGTGACGCAGGATTCGACAAGTCGTGATTAGGGCACAGCGCCATGTTACTCGGTCAACTTGCTGGTAGGTAGTAGGTAGGACAGTTACGAATTTAAAATTTAAAAGAGGACAAAACCAAAAGAATGCGAAAACACTGAAGAAGCAGTCACGAATAAAGGACCAGGACAAGCCATGAATTTGGCGAAAAACTAATGCAACGTGTCAAAATGCAATCGCAATGATTCGGTCGTACCTAAAGAGGCTTTAATTGAGGCTTTACATTATTTACTGTAAATCGCAGTTCCAAGATCTTTTCTCATTCGTTTCAAAAATAAAGAACGCCACCAAACCGATTCGTCTAAATTCTAAGCAGGGCACGTCATATCAAATTCGCTAAACCCATACTGTCATCACGAAGCATGTAACCTTAGGTGTTGTTACGTAACACAGCCAAAGAATAGCTCTTTGTTATGAGGTCAACCGTTTGGTTGGAAATGGTTCTCGTGTTGCTTCAATGGATTCCTGATTCATGGAAACGTATCGCCGAGCTCCTATGAGAATGGACGAATCGGATTAAACAGTAACCTAACACTAATTAGCCCGTCTCCATTAAAACACATGCTTTTTAATGTTACGGTGTGTTTCTGTGGACAAAAGTCTGAGACTTGGATTTCCACAATCAGGCGATTGCGTTGCGAGGCTGTCAAGGTTTACGACTTGTTAACAGGTCCACTGCTCCGCGTATTAGGCACTGTTATAATTGTAATGGTCGTATGATATTACAGGCAATGTGTGACCACGTGACCAGTAGACCAGTTCTCTCGGTTCCATCGAGATTAATTAGTCTGTAACGTGACATTGTACGGACGTCGAACATTGAAGTATGGGATCTCAAATGGAGATGAGTGGGTGGGGAAACACGTTATTTCTCCGTTTTATATAAAAGACCAGAGACCCAACAGTACTTATGGTTTCGATCATTTTCTGTCAAGAAATAGAGACTTTACATATAAGTAGGTATGTTTTTTATGGGTAGGTACAGTTTTTTTAAATGTCCACGACCACGAAGGTGCTTTTTCACATCAATAAGTAAGTATGTAAAGCATTTTTTTCGGATTCATTGATATATCAAAATATGAAATAAGTAGGAAAATCTAGAAAAATCTTGATTATAGAAATAGAAATAGAAAAATATTGATTCAACGTACACAAGTGACAAGTATAATAAAAAACAATTAAAGAAGTAAACTAAGACGTTGAACAGGATCCCTCTCAGCATTGTGCCGCGGCTGGGGCCACGGCGCTGGTTTTCAGAGGGACCCCGATTAAAACTAAACCTTAAAACGAAGAGAAAAACAGTGTACACATGACGGTGAAAAGGGAAGAAGTAAGTAATTTAACAATAAAGACAATAAGTAGACAAAAGACAGTTACACAAGAGAAAAGTAAAGTTATAAAACAGATAAGAAAACCAAAATTATTTCATAAAACAATAAGGTTCAGCTATTCAATTGGCTGCATGGACCTTGTTTCCTTTGCCTATCCTTTATGGGACGAACATAAAAATTAAAAATAATATGACAATAGGAAAGACATGGGTGGGATTTTTGGCGGGAAACCGATGAGAGTGGATCGTGTCGTTAATTGAATTTTAGTTTCTGTGCTTAATGTTGTTTGGTGGATAATAAAGATAGTGTATTATACAACAAAATAACGTGAAAGTGCTCAGTAAATGAAGAATTCAAGTGAAAACGCGTATTCCCTCTGTTTGTGACCCTCAAGTAACCGCGGGCTGCTGTTCGCCGTAGCTCGCCGTAAAGTACACTATCGCTTTACGGAAGGCATGAGCAGCTGACAGGACGTGACTAGGACAGACTGACAACTCTGACGGTGACAGGACTTTAATATACAGAAATTTACAAAACACATCAGACGTGGCTGTATGGACTCAGTTCCTTTGCCTATCCCTTATGGGATGAATTAAAAAAAAAAAAAAGGAAAGACATGACGCTTGACCAGGGGGACGACCACGAAATTCGAAAATTGAAGTTCGTATCGTATCGTCCCGCTCGCTCTCGTATTAAATCATATTAGCGTGAGCGGGACGGCACGACACGAAGTTCGAATTTTGCACTTCATAGTTTAGGGCATGGATATGGACACGGACGGAAATAGTATCTCTTAGTAGCCTGTGGACGGAAACGAGGCACATGATGCACAACAAAACAGTAATTATAAGAAAAATAAATATCGTCTTAAACTTTGTAAATCATTATAAATTAGGTAATTAAATCCTAAAGTATGTGTGCCAAGCCAGCCAAACGTAGACAGAGTACAGAGTACAGACTTCTTTGCTCTGCCCACACTGCCGAATAACAAGCATATTGACTTAATACCTACTTAAGCTTTATAACTTTATTTAAGCTTGTATATGTTTGGCAGTGGCGAACAAAGGCCAATAATCACGATACTTAATTATATCGTCACTAAGTATTTTATAAAAAGCTTTTACCTATCTGTGAACATCGGTGAGTAAAGTAAGCCATAGGCAAAAATACTTAAATAGAAAATGCTACCTATCCCCTTTTGAAAAAAACACAGCCCCCCGACTACGAAGTGCAAAATTCGAACTTCGTATCATGCCGTCCCTCTCAAGCTAATATTATTTAACACGAGAGTGAGTAGGACGATACGATCGAATTTCGATTTTAGAATTTCGTAGTATGGGGGCAGGCACCTAAGTAAGTATGGATAGTATGGATTTTAAGAGATTTTTTAAGATTAAGTGTGCGGGAATTAGATTTTATGCACAAAAAATATAACGATGTCTCTAAGTAGCACACTGTTTCAGAAATCGACAAAATTACATTATTTCACTTTAGACAAGAGATGGCGTTAACTGCCTGTCCGTCTATCCCACTGAACGGACCTTACGTAAAGCAGCACAATATAATTATCTGTGGCAATTTTGTTGGTTGATGATTTATGTAAATAATTATAAAATAAATGTTTATTGTACCGTTTGTGCCCGAATAAACATTAAAACATTACGACTCGCTCTTGACTGTTTTTTTTATACTGCCAGAAAAATTTAATAACAATAATAATAATAACTGATAATTAATTCAGACCACAATTTTTTATGACTACTTAAATGCATGTAGTTAGGTAAAACATCTTTACCAAGGATTTGAATTTGATGAAATTTTCAGGTGCCTGTTTTTTTGCAAAGCGGTTTAAACTTGTAATTAAATAAAAACGGATCACTCACGTATATAAGTCGAGTTTAGCCCGACATGTATACTTACGTGTTACGTGATGTGTATTCGTGTGTACTGTACGTGTGTATACGTGAGTGATCCGTTTTTATTTTATTATGATTGAGTCTCACGGTAGTTTCATGTTAAAAGTGGGTTTAGACTTTACAGAAAAGCTTTCAGAACAGAAGAACAGCTTTCAGTAAGTATCTCAAAGCAAAATAGTGAACTGTAGGGTATGCAAATTTCATACCTACGTTGATGTATCTTAGGTAACTTATTATCTAACATAATTCAGAATTGAGTTCTTAGTTTTTCATTTATATTATTATCATAATGCAATATAGCTTTTATTCGCTAATTAAATCGCGTAACACTGGAACCTTTTCGCTGCAAATAATCATGTTGACATAATTATAGGTAACTAGTAACTACCGTACATTTGCGAAATAAATTAATCTGCAATTTATTGAGAAAAAGTTCCAAAAAGGTAAAAAATTCCGTGTCTACGATTGTATGTGAAATTTCAGTAAAGCTAGGTAATTAAATGAAGTTATGGTGTGGCTACCCAGATTACATCAGTAAGAAATAAAATATGCAGGTATTAGTAGAAGGAAACGTTAAATGTGTAATTTGAAGACAAGAGAGCTTGCCATCATTTTGCTGTCAACAGTTATATTAGTACTTCGTACGTTACACAATTGTGTAAAGCGAAGTGTTTTAGAAGCAAAACCTGAAATTTAATGTTCCAATCATTGTTGTAAAAATTTGCTTCGGCTGTTTTGGAAACCGAAGTTTTGTAACCAATTGCAATCGAAAACTTCTTGTACCTTGTTCGAAACTGCGTTTCCGAACTTACAGGCCCGAGTACAAATCCGAATACAAATCGAATCCTGCGTAACGTAACGTTATCGTTTGGAAATCGTGAAACTTCGTAATAAATTTTAGTTCCAAATACGCTCACGGGCGGGTGCTGTTCCAAACGTCATAAAAATTTCTCGATAGCGTTATACTCGATTACGTTATGCAGAATTCGAATATTCGTACTCGGGCCTCAGGCCCCAAATCGACAAATTTTCATCACTTGTGAACGTAAGGTTAATACCTAATAGTGAGTAATTTAAGTAATTTAAGTTCGTTAGATTTAATCTAAAATTCAGTTGTTCCGTAAGCCAAACCGCCCAAAGATCTGTACCAGAATATAAGAGAATTTGTTACACGTAGCTAGATACAGCAACAGAAGTAGCTAAGCAACCGAAGCGGTCACAATGATCCAAGCACGGCTCTTTTATTATAGACATAAGAGCTTGTGTAGATCATTGTCGCAAATAAACGAATTTGAATTGTGACCGCTTTGGTTGCTTCGCTACTTCTATTGCTGACTTTACCTACCAGCTGGTTCCTGTCAAGGAAGAAAAAGTCTTTGATCGCGACTAGTTTCCTAAGAGTACTTACCGTATGACGACTAATTTCGAAGATGGCCTAAATAGGTATAAGTTCCGAATCATCTCCTCAGATAATAGTTATTAGGCAAGTACCTAAGTAGGTAATATAAAAAGCTTCTGAATACTCGGTTGGATTTAATCCGATATATTAAGTACTGAAAGTGGCTTTATAATAACTAAATTAATTTAAAAGACAAACGCTTGAAAAGTGACATTTTCAAAAACTGTTTTGTGTGAACGAAGGTAGGTATCGCTACGCTTCTGGTTGGTTCAGTCCAGGGATTATGCGTTAGAATCTAACGATTAGATTATTGTCAAGACTCAATTCAAAATATTACACTTTAGAACTCTGTCATATTATACCTAATCATACTGTTGTATTATCAAACATGTCGCTAGAGATTATTAATAAAAGCTCAGGTTCAGATATAAGTAGGTAATATTATACCTAGCAGCCCTTCAAAAAATTGTTTTGATCGCATCCATGGTCCACTACACAGTAGTTGCTACCTGTGTATACGTACCTATATTTTGACTAATAGCAAATTCGACATTGCATTTTTTTCAAGTTTTTTAATTTTCAGCATAAAGTTTCATTGTTTGAATGTAAAATTCACATTTCCAACATTTACGGACGAATGCCAAAAGACTATACAATTTCACCGACGATAATACTTAATTGCCATCAAACATCATCATCATTATGGCGAAATAATACATTACACTTTTTTTTCCAAAACGTCAAAACTACCGAAAATCTTGCTCTCCATATGATACATCACTGAACTCTTATTACCTGCTCTTTAATTAACTTGTACAAGATATCACTAAGTTTCCACTATCACTCGCATCAGCCAAGTGCTGGCAATGGACTGGTGGCTGACGAGCTCGCCGTCGCTGGCTAACGACGCAACCGGAGCCGGCGACTGTAAACATCCACCGAATGGAATCCTCGCAACGCGGGTAGGTACAGTGCGCGCGAGTCGCCGTCAACTCGTTTTATTCTCGATTGTAGTTTTTATCCGGAATTTTGAGATGTGGGATTTGGAAGCAACACAGATCGTAGATTTGTAAGAAACTCCATTATCAGGTTTTTTTCATCTTGTGGTTTTCAGAGCGAATGTCTCTTTATTAACCGACTTCAAAAAACGAGGAGGTTCTTTCTCAATTCGACTGTATATATTTTTTTAACTTTACTTGGCATAATGTGATACATTGATAGTAGGTATCATCATCCATAATACTTATCTAGCAGTCCTTTTGTATTTTTATTTTACTACACATCTTCTTCCTTGACTTAAAATTAAAAGAGACTGGAATTCGACTCTTTTTTCAGTTATGTCCAATAAATGGTACAGACTATATAAAAATAAGATGGCGGGAAAATTTCTTGAAATGTTTTGAGTCGCACTAGAGAAAACGCGCGTGCTAAGCTCGGAGACTGCTCAGCAGAACCAGCAGGTTATTGGCCCAGATTGACTTACCAAGGAGGTGAAGGATCCACTTGATTTTCATACTTACCATGAAACTTCAACATTGCTTTCAATATGTTGGCAAAACATCAGTACCTATTGGCGCTGAGAGCATGGTGGGTACCCACCCAACCAGTCTCTTAAATAAAAATTTCAAAAATGTAGTCGAGCGATTTTTTTACAATTTCTTACTGAGTAGGTACATCTTAGTGTAGCTAGATAAATCGATCGTAATTATGATTAGTCAACAAAATTGGATGAAACGTGATGAAACCCCTTTTCAATTAAGTTAAATTTGGAAGTTCCTACAAACTGTGCAATATGTCCTCCCAAAACATTTAAGGGCACAAAGTGACAAAAATAATAATACGTTATGTAAAATATGATTTATTTTTTCTATTATTGTAATTTGTTTTAACCGAATTCAAAAAAGTTTATCCGATGTGTTCCATTCCATTAGATCTACTCTACTTACCTGGTTAAAAATGGCACAGCAATTATAATTTTGTTCACATTTTAAGTCGGTTTCTGTTAGGAAAAAGTTATTTGACGCTTGTTTTGTACCTACTCTCTCACTGTGATGACAGGTTAAAATCCAAGGACACTCCATATCAAGGAATAGGTAAGAAAAACAAAACATCCCCACTTTATGTAGGGGATAGGGTATTGACCGGATAGCCTAGTGGTTAGAGACCCTGACTATGAAGCTTGAGGTCCCGGGTTCAAATCCCGGTCGGGGCAGATGTTTGTATGATGAATACGAATGTTTGTTCTCGGGTCTTGGATGTTTAATATGTATATAAGTATGTATTTATCTATATAAGTATGTTTATCCGTTGTCTAGTACCCATAGTACAGGCTTTGCCTAGTTTGGGACTAGGTCAATTGGTGTCAAATTGTCCTGTGATATTTATTTATTTATTATTTAAGTACAGTCGGCAGCAAAATCAGCTAAACAACCGACGCGTTCACATGATCCAAAAAAATTAATAAATTAAAAATCTTTTATTTCGAACTCAGGGTCCATAATTAAAGCACGGCTCTATTGTTATAGACATAACAGAGCTTGGGAAGATCTTTGTGACCGCTTCGGTTGCTTAGAAGTATCTGCTGCTGACTGTACCTACCTACAATATAAAAAAAAAATGCAACACTCTATTATACTAATTTGTCGGCGTGATTAAGAGTAAGCAATTTACTACATGAAATTAAACACAATTCATGGTAAAATTGAATTATAATAATTGACAGCTCTCAAAACCAACTTTCATAAACATGCGCCAAAAACAGGGGCCGTGGCTTCCGGCCTTTTGGCCCCTACAATTTGTACTTACAACTTATACTTACTTATGCCGCGGACAGACGGACATACGGGCTGGAGTAAGTAGGTATGTATAAGGAAGGGATCCTTGTCCGCTCATTTCTCATTACGTCGCGTCGTTAAAGTAATCGAAAATGAACAATCTATTAAAACACTTTTAATCCTTAAATAATTAAATCCATATATGAGAATGGGTCGACTTAAAGCTTCATAGTAAGAACTCCCGCGCTAAATAAGTTGCGCGCACGCCGCCGAAACTGCAATACTTAGATCTAAATAATGTACCTTAACACTTCAAGATAAAGGTAATGGCTTTGACCACCATGACGAACGTTACGATAACCATGATAACGGCTCTTGACCTTAGACATAGAGACTTGTGGTGTCTGCAGGTACTTACCTACCTACAAGTATATATAGGTCCCTAAGTATATCCTGTCTTTGTCTTGGTCTAGAGATATCCCTACTCTGGGTGCGTTTCAAGTTTCTAACTTTGAAACCACTTTCGTTTTGTTGCCGATTAGTTGAGACCAGGGCGAATAAAAAAAATATCCAGGAGGTCTACCGTGATAAAAGTACCTACGAGTAGATATCATTAATTATTAGATAGGTAAGCACATTTCAGGGGAATCTTTAATTTCTATCTAGTATGCCTACCTTAGTCATTTAGAGGTACCTATCAGAAGGTATACATAAATCCGACCTAACTGTACTTAACTGACTACCTCTAGTGTCTAGTGTTATCAACGACCAAAAATACCTACGTCACGATCTCATTCGCGTTTACGTCAGAATTAGGTACTATGGGCAAATTGGCAGCGCAGCGCCACTAATGGTACGTATCGGCAACAAACAATTCTTATACTATTTGACACTTGAACGCAAACGCGTTTGGAGATGTATTTTTTAGCCGATGATTACACTAGAGGCTCTGGTCATAACATTAGAAGACACTCACTTTAAAAACTATTATGGTTACAATTAGGTAGTTAGGTATTTACTTAGTTCATAAATGATTGGCGCCTGCGTCGAACTTTTTCCTGCTGAAGAATCCCCGGAATTCATAAACAGGACAGCTGTGTGAAAACATATTGTTTCTTTTCTGCTAAGGTATTTGGATGTGATGTGTTTTGTTTACAAAACACTTTCTCTGAAATGGGCGTATGGACGCGTGACTAAATGTATGACTACTTACTTCGCAAGCTGCTCGGGGCAGGTACATCAGTAGGTACTTAGTTAGGAAACCAATTTGACTGCATCTTCAGGTTCAAGCGTAAGTACGTTTGAAATAAATGTCCTAGCCTAAGCAATTGCATAAGTACCACAAGACGCCTTAGAGTGAGCGGTTAAAACGCGCCACATTGCACTTTCAGAATAAAATCCGCGAGTTGTAGTGCCGACCGACCTACACATTAAGAAACGTTTGCCTGCCAAAATAAAAGACCTAGGCAAGTGTAGAGTCTCTAGTCATTTATTTGGCCGCCGCGTGAAAAACCTTTTTATGGATAATCTCCCTCTATAAGTATCTAATCGGTTCGTTGACGATTTTATTGATATATAATCTTGACATTGTACTATTTTGTTTGCTATAAGGGAACGTCATAACCAATGGAGATACATTTCATTTACCTACCTACAAGGTGTTGCGTGGAAACATCCTACATTTATGCATTATTTTTCTCGTGTGGTCACAGGTGAGCAAAGTATTTAGGTAGCTCATAAATAAATGACATCAAAAAAAATAATTATCGGTGCAATTAAGTGCCATTATAATGCAAGTAATCGCAATGTTACATTCAGGTAAAGGTGCGATTCCTGCGCTAGAAATCTAATCTAATGCTTTCGTTGTTCTTCACCGTCTTGTCTCGATCGAGATAGACCTTTAAGGGCAGCAAAAATTGGGCCTTTGCAAGCTTTGTCTTGCAGTTCGACTGTCAAGCATCCAGTTTGTATACAACCTGTTTATTATAATCAATAATTCTTCTCAGTTTGCGTTAAGAATTACTTAAGACCAACTTTCATTTACCTACGCCTTAAATTAAAACAAAAAAAATCATATACGGTATACTTTATTGTTTCAAACGTGGTTTTACATCAAAAATAAAAACATCTTACACATTTGGCATTACTTTTGATAGAGATTCTTATTGAGATAAAACATTAAAAATTTAAACTCCTACTAATTAGTATTTCAACTATTTAATAACACTGATTTATTAAACATTTAAAGTAAACACTAATAAAAACATTTATAACATATATCATTATATGATTTATTTAAACTCTACACAACTCTAACATGGGAACACAACACCTATTTTAGGACAATCATGAATGTCAAATCTTGTAAACGAATGAGAAACTTAGAAGACGAGGTTTAAGAAACGAATCGAACGACAAGTAACAGAAGCGACCAACCTGCCTTCATTATACCCTGTACGTGTCTCACAACAATACATTTCATATACTCCTCTCATTAAAGTAATTTAGTTCTTATACAGTAAGATAAATAGTCGTAAAAGAGGATCAAAAATATAAAATCTTCAAAATATCATAGATTATTTAGTAGACTAACATATTGTTCTACAGCAGAGATGTTTCATATTCAGACTCATAAGTTTTAGGAATGTGCATAGCTTAAAACTAAACATATATCGCTACGAGTGTCAAACACTAGCCACTCGGCAGGGGACGGGGCGCTAACGTCAACATGCTGCCTACTTACAACGAAGTACATATAATACCATGAAACACATCAAACACTGAATAATTCCCAGAAAAAGATATCGAGCCACATTCGAGTAACATTATTTTAATGAGCTGACATGATGAATATTGTGCCATTTTAAATCTAAATTAATTATTACTTAAATTTAAGCTTACTTGTAAAATACGTTAGGTTACAATTGGCAAATGTTGTTTAACAATCAGCCGCAGCCTGGTGATCACAAAATAAACGGGAAGGTTTTTGATATAAGTAGTTAAATTAAGTGCATTTTGAATGCATAACAGTTTAAGAGATTAGGGCACAAGTAATCTCTTGAACGCAAAATATATAAATACGGCCCCTGAAGTTTAAAAGGGTTAGACTTTAGATTTCATAGTTGCGGAATTTGGATATGACTTCGGATGGGGGTTCCTGGGTGCCGCCCCAGCGGCCCCACAGGGCGGCGCCGCCCTCGGAGGCGCGCCGCGCCGCGGAGCCGGCGGGGCCCAGGCTCGCGGGGCCCGAGGCGCGCCCCGCCTCGCCTTCCAACATGCGGTCCTTCAAAATCAAAGTGTAACATTAGTTAGTTACAGGCAAAAACTAATAATATTCGAAGACGAAACACGAAGAATCACTTTCATTTGGAGATGAAACCTAAAAGTATTAACCATGTTGTTACTATTTATTAATATTTTGAACTTGGGACAATTTTTTTTTTAGCATCAAGGACTACAAATGTTTCTTCGAGGGTTTATTTTTGGAAGGCATGATAGTCAATTAATTCAGCTCTCTGAAGACTTAGGCACAAGGGAAAAATATTCCGTCGGGGGAGTCCTGTGATACTCAGGTAGGTTTTAGAATCCATAGAATTTTTTTACAGGGCCCAACTAGTTCTGCCTAAGGTGTAGCACCCATGCTAAATACGCCACTGAGAATACTGTAAAAAAACCGGTCAAGAGCACTTGCACTTGATTACGACTTCGTAATCACGCACCAAGTTTCCGAGCCATCATTATCAATATTCGTATTTACAGTCTGTTCAACGTACGATAAACGGACAGGCCGACAGCACCATCTCCTGTCCGCGTTTTTTATGATTTCTGAAAAACTGTGCTATTTCGATAGCATTACTAGTTCCTGAGATAAACAGCTGTGACGGACGGACAGAGTCACACCATAAGTGGTTCTTTGTTACCATTTTGGACCAGAGTCCTAAAAAGTGACCTCACCTTAGTGTTGGGCTTGGACCAATGCATTGACTGTTGCACATGGTCCTTCATGCCCAGCCACTGCTTGTAGCCCATGGCGATGCCACTCTTCTTCCACTTATCGTAGAGCGCGCGCTTGGCCGGATCGCACAGCGTTTCCTTTGCCTCCTGGGAATTTTAAAAGAAAAAAAAAGTAGTTTTACCCTTTATTTAAACTGACATGTTTTACTTGAATTGATAACATGTTTCATCTTTTATAACCCGATTGTGCAACATTCTCCAAGTCATATTTAACACTGATTCGCGTTTAAATACATACAAAAACTCTAATAATAATAATGTAACATTTAATACAATCAAATCGGACGGATTTAATCGAGTTAAATGTTTCACATGATTAACAGGATGTTGAGCACTCAGTAATTAATTCATTTATTTTTACTAATGATTGTGTAGTGGTCCAAATTCAAGCATAATTCAATACAACATTGTTTAATCTACACTAATATTATAAAGAGGAAAGATTTGTACCTATTTTTGTATGTTTGTATGTTTGTAATGAATAGGCTCAAAAAGTACTGGGCCGATTTAAAAAATTCTTTCACCAATAGAATGCTACATTCTTCCAATTTGACATAGGCTACATTTCATTTTGAAAAAAATTAGGGATCCTTGGTAAAATTTGAACAATGTACCCGAAGGTGTAGAAAAATGAGTCTTAAAATGTCTTTCGTCGAATGCGCTGCCGAAACTATTAGCGATAGAACAAAATAATGTACAACAATATTGAAGAACATCATAATGTCTACAAAAAACTCCGCGGTAGCATATGTCCAACTATTGTAGTTATGTCACTACAACAACTTTTTTCATTTTATAATTGTCTACCCTGTGCGAAGCCGGGACGGGCTGCTAGTTTCATATAATTATATAAATTCTTCTAATTTGATATTGTACAAATTTATGATGCTTGATGTCATTTTTATTGGACGAATTAATAGTCTAAATATAATCTAGTAAAACCAAAGGCCTCATTGTATCTTGTTTCAGTGCACAAAAAAGTTTATGATGTCTTGCTACAAGTGGCATTCGATATTTTTTTAAATGCCATATGCATATTAATATGTAAATAGAAAAGAAGTATATAATTATTTAGTATATATGCATTCATTTATTATTGCAATTTTTTTTTTTTTTTTACAATTTTGTATTAGAAGAATTTGTATTGAAATTGTTAAGTGTTTGAATATTAAAAAAATAAAAGAAATTAGGATAAGATAAAAAAATAAATTGAATGTTACTAAATGGCAAAATGGAAAAAAAGTTTACTTTGAAGAAATTAAATGTTTAATGTTTTATAAACTATTCACTTTCTCATCTCATATTTATATATACATTCCAAACTTGATCTTATTCGAGACAGTTAAGGGCCATGTTTTATATAAAACTACAAGTTACAATTTACGAGCAGAAGTCTCTTTCTTACAACAGGTGATAGAACGAGACTTCCACTTGTAAATTGTAACTTGAAGCTTTATAAAACACGGCCAGTAGTGCAGAGGTTGAAATATGTAACAGCTCTTACCTTCAGTTTTTGAAACTTGGCTTCGGCATCCTTATCTCCGTCGTTTTTATCAGGATGATGCTGCAGAGCCAGTATTTTGAACTCTGCTGTTATTTGCTCAGCCTGTTGTTATAAAATATTAACATTGTAGTAGTTATCATTACTTTAAGTTCGTTGTATTTATTTTTTATCTATTTATATTTTTTACTACTTACTAACTTGTCTTTTTGTACTAGGTAACTACTAGAAATATCTGTAAGAAGTTACTGATTTTGATAGAAAAATTCTACCTATAGGTTAGAATTATTTTAAAATGACTTTAAATGTGGGATTATAATTAAAATGTATTTAAACCATAACACAGAAATAAATACAAGTTCATTTGTTATACCTAATTGGTACAGGTATTTAATTACACAAAAACAATTCCATTAGTAATAACTAAGTAAAACAATGGTTTTGATCTAATTAAGATAGACTAAAATGTTAATGTCACTTTAATACCTTTTGTTGGCAACTAAACCAAACTTGTTCTGCCTTAAATCTACCGTAATGTTTAACTAAACATGTTTACAATCAGGTTTTCCCCCTAGCATTTATTATTATTATGTTATGACTCATTTCCTAATAGTTTTTCCTTCTAGCCGGTATCTCGTCATCTACGTAGCGCGCAGCAATCCCTTTCCATTAAAAAAAAACTTTAAAAATGTAGGTCAACAGTAACGACCTCGAGCAATAAGGTCAACAAGCAGAGCAATACAATCAATACATTTTCATGATAATGAGTTTGAGAATTGGAGGCGTCAGGTACTCACCGATGAGTTTTCATCGCACCCCAACAGCGCGTAGAAGTCGTCGTCGGGGCTTGGCTTGTAATTGAGTATTTCGTCCACGCCCGTCATTTTCACAACCCTCCCTTGCGACTCCCCAACAGACACTAGCTGGCTAGGTTTCCTTTTGTTTGTGTTGTAACGTTAAGTGATATTATGCCTCACTCACTCATACTTCGCAGCAGCAGCAGCCTCTATACGTTCACAAGCTTGCCTCAATATAGCACACTGCTGAATGAACCACCGCTCGCGCCTGCGCACAACCTTCAATCAATAGTTTCTAGGGATCGGAGAGTTACCATTTAATTATAAAGTTGGTATAAAAAACCCGCGTCGCATTTTAATTTTATGCGAACAAAGTGAAGGGGATATAAATTCTTGCTTGTTTCTTATTCTACGAAACGTCACTTTGACAGTTCTCACAGTTGTTTTCTAAAATGTAGAGTAGACGCTAATACCGTTTTAATTGCGTATTGTTGTCGTCCGCCTAAACGTAAACCTTATCTGAATATAATTTAAGATCTTTTTGGCTTGTCACTGCAGACATTTGCTTTAGATTCTATGCCAATGGTATCAAGACCATAATGAAAAAAAATGTTAATATTAAAATTATATATTTTTTCATTTGTTTCAATAGGTAAGTAATAAAATTACAAATAAAGGAATAAGACTCTGAACAATAAAACCGTTTCCTATTTAGACCGTCTTGAAGACAATGCAATGTATAAAAATTTTGTGTAGGGCTAATCGAACCGCGCTGATTTGGTGCGCATTGTTTATATCATTGCTTTATGTTTAACTATATTATAGCACTTCGTAGTGTACCTACTGTAATTGTAATTTGGTGTGTACCATAAGGGTATTGTGTGTCATTTGACATAACTAAGTTCCTACAGTTAGTTAAAGTTAAAGTAAATATTTGTTGACATTGCCATGAGATTGATTTTTGCCTGACCCGTGGGAAAGGTTTTTCTGCTATGTCTGTACTATACCTAGGTAAGTATTTATTTTATACGACGAGGAAGGCAAACAGGCAAGTAGGTCACCTGATGGTAAGTAATCACCACTGCCCATAGACACCCGCAACCCTGGAGGATTGCAGATGCGTTGCCAACCTAGAGAGCTGAGATGAAATGCCTCTTGTGTCCGTAATTACACCGGCTGTCTTACTCTCCACATAGGAACACAACAGTACAAACATTGCTGCTTAGCTGCAGGATTACCGACCGAGTACTGCTTACTTAGGTACTACTTGTAGTACTGATGCTAGGTACAGTATGAAATAAATATTCCTACAAGTATTTTAAGTAAGTACTTATATTATAAAGCTGCACTTTTGTACTTACCTTGCCGTGCCACTGCTCGACACGGCAGTCGAAAAGGTCGTTTTTTCAGCTCATGAAGCTTATTATTATCGAATGATCCTCTTCAGCTCACTGGCTGACTGTGTAGGTGTTCACGTAAACAAAACGCCACTTTTATCTCTACACAGAGAGTAAAGCCTCATTTGCATTTCCTTACATCGTTTTTTTACGGTTCCGTATTTATGGCAAAATGTATGTATGAATTTTGAAATAGTGACATGGTGTTTTAGCTCACGTATTACCAGTATATTACTATTTACTAATGGTAGGTATATGGAACTTTTCTGTTACGGATGTAAACATCTAATCCTTACGTACAAATACATATTATATAGGCAAGTATTTGGAAAGGGTATAATTATGTATGTATTATACATGTAAGTTTGGCACTAAAACTTCTGAGGACACATTTCGATTTTATTGCCTTGCTTTACATGACTACTTATTTGTCCCATTTTGCGATTTTATCTACCTATATAGCCATACTGGCCCCAATTTTGCAATCTACATGACTATCTATTTACCTAAAGCTATCTACCTAACCCAATTTGAAAAACACTATAATTATCTAGTAGACTCGAGTATCAAGACAAGTTGTCGCTAACTGCACATAAGGCCGCTAGTGCTTACAATTCAATGACTAAGTAGTTAAGTACCTGCATAGGCTCTACGTTTAAAGAGGCGCGCAGGTGATTTACTCACACACAACGCCCCAAGGCTGACGACATTGCATATTCAATGCATGCTCTAGACATTGGCGTCCCAACGCTTTTGCATCAAAAATAGCTTCTGAAGACAAACCGAACGCAAGTTTACGCGGATCACCGGCCGCTGCGGCCGTGCCGCGCGTGAAAATTAATAAAGACCTTGTGCTGTGATATCGATATATATATCCGTGGGCCGTGCTTCTATTTCTGCTCTCATAATCCCTTTATTTATTTTTAATTTCGTATTGGGGACGCTCGTGGTGCTGTCAACGAACTAGGCGGCCGATCTTCCATCTTTGGAGGCGGAAGTACCTACCGGCGGATGTCCCGACTATGGGTGAGTCGAGTGGCATATGAATGTTTGACAACAATGCTCGGAGCAGCGTTCCCACATTTTCTATGCGTCCCGTGTCTGCCGAAAGTTTGTCAACCTCTAATTTTTTACAAAGGTACCCATAAAGACTTAAGTAAGTACCTATCCCATCCTTATTTTTACTGAACATTTTGCTAAGGCTCACAGCCAACTGTTTTTATTTGGATAGTAATCAATGGAAGTACCGTCCAATACATGCCTATAACGCGGTTTAATTAAGATTTCTATGTAGCAAAGGGATTAGTTTGGCAGGTAATAACGACAAGCCACTTTGCTGAGATAGATATTGATTCCGAGGATAGATGTTTAAGGATGGGTGTTGTAGACATTGTAGCGTCGATATTACATGCGAACAAATAGATTTGCGGTTGGGAAGATACCTACCTACTTACTACTCACTCGTATTACGTGGGTGGAACTATTTAATAATATGCATGTTAGTATTAGTAAAAAGTGTGTAATTGCCATAACATTTAATGCTAGGTTATGTATGTAGGTTATCGTGTTCAGGTGAAGCGTACGCCTATCTTTGGAGAGTTGCCAAAAACTGTCTTCAACTCAGAATAATTATGTTTATCAGAATAAAATGTTATTTGTACTCCGGTTGTTAAGGAAACGTTTTCAAGGCTGCAAATTCAGTAGCACGTCGCTGTCTCCTTTAAAGCGAATTATGCAGACACCTGTCCATTCGGTACTTCTCTAACTAAGAGAGGCGAAGCCATAAATCCTTTTCAAAGTAAATACTGGCTGTCACGATAATTCGGCCCTTCGTTAATTTTTCATGAGCGGCACGGTAAGTAGCAGTCACCGGCAACGTGAAACATTTCACGCACACTTACCTCGTTCTCTACCTAGTTAACGTAATGAATGTCGGCTATAATGGGGTCGGAAGGTGGCAAAGGGAGGCACAGTTGCTCGGTCGCGATCCAAGCCTGCCATCAATTAAAACTTCAATTAGCCTGTCTTTGTTTGCACTGCAAGCGAGCTTAGCGACCGGAACCGTTAATTTCCAAATTGAACTTGGCTCAAAGCCGTGTGCCTGTGTGCACGGCTGATTTAAGTCAGTTAGAATTATTAATTCTCGTTTAATTTGACTGACTTTTGTTCTTTGCTTGTTGCATTGCGAAGATTTGAAAACTTTTCTCGTTTTCCGTTGTGGCGCAAGTATTTAAACTAGGTATATGTGTAGGAAAGATAAGCAAAAAACTCTCTATTGGACTCATCTGAAAATGAGATTGTAGTAATGAGAGCAGAGGATCGAGCACGACTTTACGAATGCTGCGTAACGTTACGGTTATCGTGTCGAGATCGAGAAACCCCATATTAAATTTTTGTTCCAAATACGGTCACGGGCGGGCGCTGTTCCAAACGTCATACAAACTGGACAACGTTTACTATTCGATTTTACGTGACGCAGGTTTCGAAAAGTCGTGCTCGACCCTCTGTAGGGACCTTTCAAGGACCTTCTCGACCTTATAGGGACCCGTAAGAATTAAGATTAAGTAAATAATAATCTTGAGCAAATTTTCAAGATGCTAAAAATATTTACAACTCGCGAACGCCCGTGACAGTAGAGTCGTATTCACATTCACATATTTTCACATCCTCTGTAGCTGAATCGTGGCACCTGTACCAACCCTAGCAGAGTAGAATATGTAGGCGTAATAAACGACTTTTATAGAGATGAAAAAGGGTAGCCGACATTAACCAAGGTAATATCTTAAAAGCCGTACTAAAACCCCCGATATGGCATATAAAATTACTGCTTTTAGCTCTACTTCCAATTCCATGTCAGTTAGACCGTATCGAACAGGGGTTTGATTTATTAGAAAGAGCTTAAGAAAAGAACTAAAGAAGGTCCTGTGGTGAAAATACGGCAACAAGATTCAGATTTACACCAATCTTACTCTAATGTGCATATTGCAAGCAAACGAAGTTGCATCTTAATTTATTTGCGGTTTTCTGAATCATCATCTGATTAGGTTTATGTTGTGCGATTGAACAAACGAATAGTTTTGTAGTAGCGTACAGGAGTAAAGGTTAATAGCCATTACATGTTTGTAAATTGGGAGCCGATGATCTGTGCTCTTCTGGCATTCGTCTGTTATGAGTGCCAGGGCAATGAACTGGATTCTTTGGGGTTAAGAGAATAGAAGTTTAATGATTCGGATTACCTCTAGTACTTATAATTGTTACGTTGTTGATATATTGTTATTACGTTGTTAATGTGACAGTCTTGTATTTAGTGTCTATGGTAAGACTAGAGAACTAAACCTATTACAATCAGACGACCGAATAGCCTAGTGGTTAGAGACCCTGACTATGAAGTTTGAGGTCCCGGGTTCGAATCCCAGTCGGGGCAGATGTTTGTATGATGAATACGAATATTTGCTCTCGGGTCTTGGTTTTAATATGTATTTAAGTATGTATTTATCTATATAAGTATGTTTATCCGTTGTCTAGTACCCATAGTACAGGCTTTGCCTAGTTTGGGACCAGGTCAATTGGTGTCAATTTGTCCCATGATGTTTATTATATTATTATTATTAACTGGAATTCAAGTCTTAGGACAAGGCTGAAGTTTATTGTAGCAATAAAGCTTTCCTTATTTAGATAACTTTATCAATAAAAATGAACCCTGAATGTCAATGCTTTAATGTCGGCATACTATAGGGCTACGTAGTACGCACTCGTAGGCGTTTCTAGCTAAGTAATACAATAATAAACAGTAATAAGCTCTACCGAATGCACATAATAAAAGTTTTTGCTTCTATTGAGTTGTTTCTCATTTTGTTTAACTATAACTATACGTTACTTAATATGTAGTTTAGAGCAAAATAGTTATTCCCATGTATACTGAATTCTGTGTACAAAAGCACCTTGGCTACACCCCACCTGTTGCAATTTGTTCGTATAGAATATTCCCGGGTCAGCCCGGACTCGACCGCGTATCTACCCATGGCAACATAATACGGGTCAACAGACAATGATGGATTTGCCGGTCGCCACCGTAACTCGACGCCACAATTGGCTACTTCCGTTTCATACGGAGTGAACTGTACCTAAACAGCCCATGGACTGTACATAGACGCTACAAGCATACAAAGTTGGTCGGGTTTGTATTAGATGAATTTAATGCGCGGTGATTTAGTTTGAAGCGTGAGCGCATGTACTATTGTACGAATACGTAATAAAGATTTTATTTAGTGATTGGTATTTCAAGCTGTCTCATTGTGTTTTATAACTAATCGGTGTCTCTTAAAAAATAATTCATCGTAATTAATGATGGTGATGTATATTTGGCATTATAATTGGTATTAAAATGATTACCTTTTCATCCTAAACAGGCATCTAAAAAAGGTATGCATGTGGGGAGTGTTTTATTACTACACACCACAGTGCCGCTCAAGCTGCATTCTGTCACATTCTGAAGCTTAAAATATTCACTGCAAAATGTAAGTAAGAAAGAATTTTACGCCCGTTAGCTCTATTATTAACACCAGCGCTGAGCATCTCTCGGGGGAATGCAGTTGGGACTACGGCATTGTTTCAGCTCACAAAGAGTCGCATTAAGTATGCAGTTGTTCCTGTCAGTTGCATTTGAAAATAAACAATTGAGCAGCTAAGTACTGCTACTCTCACTTGGTCTATTTGACTATTTTGTTGTTTTTATTCAGATTTACGTTATCTCATTCAACGTCGACGCTTGTATCATTTTCGGTTTTTGCGATACCCAGAGAAGAAAAAAACGTTAAGCACATAAAAAGGCTAAGCTAATTAGAACTATTTAGAACGTATGTATTGATTTAAACTTTCGCGATTTTCACACATTATCATGATACTCCCTTCGAGACCATGGACGCAACGTCGCGTCCGAAACGTCGAGGTATTTAAATTCAAATTTAAATATGTTTTTTAGGCTATTAATATATTTATAATATTTAGAACGTAAGCGTTAGAACACATTAGACTAACAGTTAATTTTTAAACTTTAATTCGTGTGGGATAATTTCCTATTCTTATGTTTTAATTAACAATTAGTTAAATATTAGGTGCAGGTATTGATTGGTTGTGTTTATCTGGATCCCATGCGAACGAATCAGCAGCTAGCGCAGCACATCGTCAATTTGGGTGGGTTCTTAAAATAATAATAAGAAACATCGCAGATTGTGATGACTAATGAAACGTTATACCTAATTGCAGTGCGTGAAACATGGACCGAAAATAAATGCATTCCTAAAAACCACGGCTTTTGACCTCGATGTAACTTGAACACTTTTATTACGATGCTCTGTTACATTCAACATTCATCATTTGTCATTAGGTTTCCATTACCCAAGACGTTTTTGCCGTCAATTCAATATTGAATTAATCTTTCAAAGCATTCTATCAAAATCTGAGAAGGCCCCAAGACGTTATAGGTATATAAGTATACTGTTCTACATGTTTATATAAAAACAACGAAACAGCATAAAACTTGATATGATAATAACATGTAAGTACAGTTTACGTATAAGAAAATGGTTCGGTAATTATTTAAAATTAATTTTATTGATGATACAAAGTTATTATAATGTGATTTTAGCATCGTTAAACTACGTTTGACAGTTTTTCATTTGTTAATTTACTTTTTTAAGGTTTGGGGTCTTGTAAGTAGGTACGAAATTTGTCGAATTACTGAAGACATTCAAAATAAGTAATTTAAAAAATAAATGTATTTTTGTATCATCAATGAAATTTAAACCACAAGCAATGCTCAACTTTACTGAAAAAGTAATCAAAGTAGGCCCGTGGGCCGCTCGCGGTTCAATGGTTTTTAATATGAGCAGTAAGTAGGTAAGTATGTTGTGGTAAGTAAATTATTTTCATACCATATTGAAACTCTGAAGTGTTCATATTGTATAGGTACCTAAGCAAATACTAAGTATGCAAGTAAGTACTAGGAAGGATATACCTAAATCGAAAAATGGTCCTTGCACACCCTCAATATTTTTGAAAGACCTATTCAACGTGACCCAACACCAAGGGATAGGTAGGTAAACATAAGAAAAAACCGGACAAGTGCGAGTCGGACTCGCGCACGAGGGTTCCGTAGAAAGATTTTAACGCTTTTCCCTAGTGTTTTAAGAAGTCCAGTGTTAGCAGAGCCCTGCTCCTAAGCGAAATGTACGCAATGTGGGGTCAACTTATATTGGTCTGCTAAATCTACTTTTGTGAGTGGTTGTGCTATTAGAGCTACCTTCGTACCAAATTTCAAGTTTCTAGGACAACTGGAAGTACCCTTTAGGTTTTTGGATTTCGGCAATTTGTATGGATTTTTTTTAATGACTGTATCTTTTGATTGCGTTGACCTAGAAGGTTGATTTTTTCACAGCTTCAAGGGACTGCAGGCTTGATTATTTGATATTAATTTCAGCATGTTACCTCCACGCGTTCCAGAGAAAAATGGTCTTGACAGACAGACAGACATACAGAAAGACGCATGCAGACGGACAACAAAGTGATCCTCTATGGGTTCCGTTTTTTCCTTTTGAGGTACGGAACCCTAAAAATATCACCCTCCACTTTACGTGTAGGGGAGAACAGGTCAGGTATCCTTTTTTTCAAGATTTTATTCTACCATTGTTTCGACGGTATTATATTATAATGCCAAATTACAGCTTTCTACTTAGTACCAAGAGTCTCCGAGCTAAGCCGCGAACAGACGGACAAGCAGATGGACATGGGAAACTATAAGGGTTCTTTGTTGACTACAGATAACCTATAAATACCTATTTGGTCCATTAATGTCAATAATAGATCACCCGACTACATCAACTCGCGTCTCTAAGTCTTTTCTTCACTTGTAAAGTAAAATGTTGTTTATCAAGTTGTGATCCCTCGGCGGTAGGTAGGTACTGTGTTGTTTTACAGCAGATGCAAGTAAACACAGCCGAGCCGACATCTGGCTTATTTTTTTTGCTTCCAGTGACGGAGTTTGCTCCTTAGGGTTACTTTTAAGGAGTTTGGTTCGTTCATAGCTGCTTTTAGTTCGGTGAGTCTCGAAATGAAAACAAATTGTGCAATGCCTTTATGTTTATCATGAAATGTGACTGAGTGAGAATTTAACTTATATTTTCTGCTGAGAGAGCACGCATTAACTCTCCAGGATTTATTACTTTACTTGAGTATTTTCATTACCTTTCTACAGACATTTAAATACCTAACATCGAGCTTAAAGTAAAATACTTCCATACCATTTTAAATATAGCGTATTTTTTTTTTGTATTTTTCTGTCTTAACTCAGTATACCTTAGCGTTAAACTGTCATAATGCTGTGTAAGTTGTTATAAATAAAACAAATACCTAATACTTAACGCGTAATTCGTATTACACAATACAATCCAAAGTTTATAATCATTCTGATATTTAGAAATAAAGGCCATATTTAGGTACCTACCGATACATATACATATTCTTCAACAAAAATGTCGCCATAGCTCATAGTAAGTAGCAAGTTGACACAGAAACCGACAGAAAAAGTTTTTGGAAATCGTACTACGACGCGGCATGCATTTATTCAAACAGAATGTTCGTTCAACACTCTCGTTGCTTGAGCAAATATGAATTTACGATCTCTTCCAAGAAGCTGTCTATAAAATAATATTTTAAAGAAATATAAAATAAATTTGTTTGTTTTTCTTGCCAAGATAGACGTGCTGCTCTGTAACGATGGGTTTTGCCTAGTGACTAGGCTAAGAGCAAGCTCCACTTACGCCGACCTGGGTTAAATAACTATTAATTCTGTATTAACATTACTTTTGGAGATACAGATACGTTAAGTTTACCACGAGCTAGTTTCTAATAAAAGTCGGCCTAAGATTGAGATAGAAACTAGGCCCTATTCCTATAGTCATTGCGCGATTACGCATCTCACTTTTACCCTCAATATCTGTAAGTACCTAAGAGCAAAATATATTACCTAACCTACCCTAAAATTAGTTTAACGCTGGCCAAATAAAAAAAAAACTTTTTCTCGAATCTGAGTAACACGTTAGACATGCACGATTGCCTTTACCAGCTTTAGCGTAGCTGATGAGTTCTTTGGCCTTCGAACTTGAGAGCTCCCAAAGGTCTTTTCAAGTTCGGCTAAAAATACTAGGAGGTAAACGTGAGCACGAGATTGATTATTCTCCAAGGGCAAATAGGTGTAACTTTTACTTACGCGTAGCTTTTACCCTAAGGGAAGATTAATTATTATGCTCTGATGATTTTGTGATTATACCACTGAATCATTGTAAAAAATGTGCTAAGTAGGTAACAATAAATTCCTATGAACTAAAAAACAATTACTTTGCTCACCCGCGATCACTAATGACAAAAATTCATTTCAAAAATTTTTTGTCATTAGTGGTCGCGGGTGAGCAAAGTAATTGTTTTTTAGTTCATAAATATGGACCTCCGCAAAGTAACGCCTGATTCAATAAATTAATAAATTCCTAAATGTTATCAAAATACCATTGCTTGTAATTGTTTAATTTTGAAAAGCGACTCTATATCTTCATGGTTTTCTGAGACTGAGCTAAAGCTACAAAAAAACCACTTACAATAGACTGCTTCATTTTGACTCAAGACAAAAAGATTAAGCATCAAAATAATTCTATAATTAGTTACATAACCGATACAGGCTCCGAATATGAATGGACGTCAACATCAACACTGTATAGGATGTATTTACAAACATTGACGCCTAGCGTGTGCTACCGAATCCCCACATGCACTAACACATAAACAGAAGCACTGAATTAAATCGGGGCTGACTCCCCTAGTCCCCTAGCTGTCGGTGCCGTACGCGATTTCCAGGGATCCGTATCTGAAAAGACCTGAGGGGTCGATTTTTGAATCTCACTTGGTGACTAAATTATCACCCAGTATGATATCGATATCACTATTTGAATCTTTGAATGTCATACCCGTCTACTAGCACACAGCTAATTTGCGTTTCCATCATAGAAAAGCATGTCGACATAAGAGTTTGAGGTTAGCTGTCACTGCCAGTGGTCAAGAAGTCACTCAGTGATCTCGTTTACGAGTGGGTGGGAACATTCGTATTTGATATCATAGGTACGAGAATTTTAGTCACCGCGCGGTGAGATTCAAAAATATTAACTTTTTAGAAATCAGTGAATTTAGTCACCGGGTGAGATTAAAAATTCAACGCCATATGAAAAATACTAACCGGATTTTGTTGAACACTTTGTATGGATTCAGGATAAAATTCTGTTAATTAATAAAACAAGAAAGTAGAGCTACTAATATTCGATGAAACGCTTTTATTAATGGAAAATAATTTTGTTAAACCAGTACTTTTACGGAGGGAGGATAACAGTCGTCAGTAAATAAAATGATGTCATGTTTTTATTGAGAGTTGTTTTCATATAAATCATGTTTTCAGTTTGTAAGCCGAGTGTTGTTATGATGTTTTGGATTTATTTCGCTTGGCCGCGTGCCCGGGCCGGGCGCCTGTCAGTCTATTATACTGGTTTTATCTAGGTAAGTACTCAAAGATTTTATTATATTTTAACGTTAAAATTGAGGAATTATATTTACAAAAGAAGGTTAACCGTTCCTTTGGGGCTTCCTTTGGGTTGGGCTTTGGTTTTTCCTTTGGGGTTATATGAAATCGAGCAACACATTTCCACTTGGCGAGTGAATTATGAGGTCGTGAGTTATTACTTACGCAGTTACTTATATAGGCCTTATACTAAATCCCTATTTTGTCAAAAGTTGATATTAGTTAGACAAAAAATATTAAAAGACAATGTTAAACAATTAGCTATACCGACTCTACTTCACTTAATTGTCTTGATAGAGCTTCTAGAAATCTATTAAACTATATACACATATTATATGTTGTTCGATCAAACTTCCATAAACGAGCTCTTATACAAATCAAATAAAAAATACCCGAGCTATTTGTAAGGAACCCCTTACACCAACAAGCTTACGTACCAAAAGCTCTCTTCAGCCTTACGACGGGGCGCTGTTTCCGCTCGTGCTAAGAAAGCTTGCTTCCTTATGAAAGCTCCGCACGTGTGCGCTAACGCCGCTTCCACCTGCGCCCGCGTCGCTCACGAGAGCAACAGAGCGCCCCAAGCGCCCGACGTGATGTGTCGTGCATAGTGAGACAAGCGGACAGTGACTACTACTATGGGACCCCAATTTGACTACTGCCTACGAGCCACTAGTGAGTGAAAATTGCCATTTAAAATTTTTAGGTTACTTTACATAGGTAGGTAATTATAATCCTCCAGTCACTTAAGTTTTAAGTTAAGACGTTGTTAAACGAGGAAATTATGAAACTTTCCTAATTTCCTCGGTCCTTTGCGTAAGAATTTCCTAAGTTATTTCAATTCGAGTTTAAGGATTTAAATTGTTTCGGAGTATGGAATAATACGTGTTGTCAAATTAGAAAACTAAACAATGTTTACTGTTCTTAAAAACATATATAAACAATGTTCGTTTGTTTTAGCGTCGTGTAATTAAGATAGTAACCGAAAATATCCGTACTTAATGATATCTACGTTTATGCGTACGAGTACAACACTGTAGTAGACGCCGCACGCCGCCGCCTGCGTTCAAAGAACGACGTTCAGCCAAAATACTGGGAACGGCAAAATTAGTCATTAGCTCGAAACATCTTAAACAAATTATGTTTATAACATATTTAGAGATTCCTTTCATGCCTTCTGAGAATAATGATTAATTCATCACCGCACGGACTCGGCCGAGAGAAGTTCATGCTTAGCTTATTACGCCTGGCTTGCTAAATCGAATAATTACTTAACTTCATTAATAACGTCGCGATTGAAGATAAGAACTCGTTTATTTTTACGATGGTCTCAAAGTTGTTGTTACCAATTTTTTTAAAACCGGACAAGTGCTAGTTGGACTCGCGCAAGAGGTTCCGTAGAAAGATTTTAATGCTTTTCCCCAGTGTTTTAAGAAGTCTAGTGTTAGCAGAGCCCTGCTCCTAAGCAAAATGTACGCAGTGTGGGGTCAACTTATATTAGTCTACGAAATCTACAGACAGACATAAAAATTTAAGATTTTAAGACTTTTCTGAGTGGTTGTGCTATAAGAGCTACCTTCATACCAAATTTCAAGTTTCTAGGACAACTGAAAGTACCCTTTAGGTTTTCGGATTTCGGCAAGTTGTATGGAAATAGCCTTTTCAATTACTGTATCTTTTGATTGCGTTGACTTAAATGGTTGATTTTTTCACAACTTCAAGGTACCGTAGGCTTGAGTATTTGATATTAATTTCAGCACGCTACCTCCACGCGTTCCAGAGAAAAAGGGTCTTGACAGACAGACGGACAACAAAGTGATGCTATAAGGGTTCCGTTTTTTCCTTTTGAGGTACGGAACCCTAAAAGCAATCAATTAATAATGGACTGGACTGGACGTTACGAAGTTACGATCGAATGTGCAGACGTAAAAAATCTTTGATTCAAATGTGTCTTTAGATACAAGGTATGAACTAATTGGTATATAGACATAGTAGAAAAACCTTTCCCACTGGCCAGGCAAAAATTAATCTTATGGCAATGTCATAAACATTTTGACTGGGGGAAGCTTTTCTCACTTTAACTATAGGTAATTAATTCTCTTATGTCAGTACTTACCACAACTTTATTGAATTCTTATCGTTTGTTTTGGCGGGCCTTATTGTATACAAGCGCTAGATAATAGGCCATCAATAAAATTTGTGTCACAATGCGCTTTAATACCATCCATTAGAAGGTAATGTAACCATAATTTATTTTCAATCTGTGTCGCTACGTGGAAGTACCATTGTTTGTGACACGTTGTTGCCGCCACATGTTCCCATGGACACTTTTGTACCGCCCTCGTCTCCCGAGTGCCTAATACACATGCGGGCTAAAAAAAACAACATTAAAGCTTCGGATTTTATGTAAAGATACTATTCCCGGGTGTTTATTCGTTACGGAGATAGCTGAATGCGAAGTGGAGATAGAGCACGGTACCTAGTTTATAGTATTGTATAGACTTTATACTGAGACATCTACGCACTATGTGTTAACATAGAGTCGAGAATGCCCGGAAAATACTAATAAGTAAAGCTTACAAATTAAGTCACTCTAATCGTATATTGAAACTATTTGAATTATGTACAGCTAATGGTAGCATTTGCTTTACCTGTAATTCAATTAACGAGTAAGAATATCCACCCACCCTTTTAGGGGGTGGTTATTGCTCCAATGCACAGTCTGGCGTCTTTGAAGCGAGTAAGCTTTGTATCTATCTACTTGTATATGTAATATCTTCAGTTGTGCTGGGATATGTACGTTAGGGATGCTTATGATAATCCGGGTAAATCCAATACTTGTTAGCGCTGGAATTCAAGTGATTTAACGTAGCTTATAAGTGGATCGACTTCATATACTCGAAGCCTACAAAAGGACAAATAAGCAAAGATTAAAGATACATGAAGATACATGATGAATATAAGTGTGTTTTTGTTTCTGTGTAATAACTATATTTAAAAACTAATATGGTAGCTTTTGTTTAGACGCCGCCAAGCGGAAAACCTATACGCTTGTCTTAGGCGGGTTACGTCCGAAGATTGCTTTCAATTCGCATTTTCCGGCTCAGGAAAGTAGGTTGCTCCACTCGGCCCGCACTGGACGTAATGGAGAGCCGTTAGTTCATTGTCGTTATTGAATAATTCCCGCGAGCGCAGTCGCGGAGTGTCTGGCACGGGCGACGCCGTCCCTGCGCGATGATCGTCGGTAAATGTTGATTGGCTTGCCCTTTATCTTAATGCAATAGCTATATTTACGTTATACTTTTGTATTTTTACTTCTGCGTAAAATGCATTTAAGCATTACTTGAACCTCAAGAGTCGCCCAAGAGCCACGGCCAGCAACCGTTGCAGCGTTGGACGTTGGCATAAAATTTCGGGAAAATACCGAAAATAAAACATTAACCTTACGTGTTGATGTCTCGTTTTTGCTATTTTACAAAATTTATTGCTTTTATGTAGAATTAAACGTATGCAACAATATAACTGTACTCTTCTTTCACAGATAACCCATCGTACTTCGCGCTTCCGAACGCCGATGTTTTGGACAGCGCGGAATCCCCTGCGCCGACCGCTGAGCCGTGCTCGCGTTCGGCGCCGGGTCGCGTCTGGGCTGACGCCAGGTCGCTCGGCTCTCCGCGGCGAAGGGAACCCGAGAGCCCGAGACGAAGGGAGTTCAGGGCGTTACTCCGGTCTCTGTCGGCTAAAGAACCTGAACAAGCCGAGGCGTTCCTGCGAGGGCAGCCAAGGCCGGGAGATTGCGGGCCAGGAGACATGAGGCACAGTTCTACAGCACCGCGAATTAAGTAAGTCATATTTTTTTACAACTTCTCAAATATGCATAGTTAGCAAATTGAAGAAGAGCTTAATAAAAACTGCCGTCAAGACAGTTCTTATGCTTCAGTTTGTGTCTATTTGCATATTTTTTAACTTTTTGAGTCATGTAAATATCCCCGTGTAGGTATATAAAATATATGTTCCGTACAGCACCTTTGTTGAATATTAGCTGTAAGTAGTGTATTTTTAATCTCAAGTATTTTCACAGGAAAGGCAAAATCAGCACAACAGTGGTGACAGCAGAAGGACCTGAGGAGCGCGAAGAAGTGTTCTACACCATTCCTCTGCAGGGTCGCCGAAGACACTCCGTGGGGGGATACTTAGCGGCCGGCGCGGTGGGGGCGGGGGAGGTCACAGCCGTTCCCAGCGAAGTGCCCAAGATGCCTCCCCCGCGATTCGGTAACAAGGAGGAAGAGGTCGTCAAACGAAGAAGACCAAAAAATTTTCCGTTTAAAGGTAAGTTTTATTTTTATTTTTCGACTTTACTTTGATGAATTATCTTATCTTTGAAGGTGATACGTCCAACAAGAGGTATTGTGAAGTACAACCACAATTCAAATATTTATTCTGAGAATTTATTGAGCTCATCGAAAGCACACAACGTTTTTATTTTATTGACCTCCAAAGATAAAATCGAGAATAAAGGAAGTATACACAGATCTATTATTAGGTAATAGTTAACGATTAGGAAGATGATAGACGGCCATAAACATGTCAGAGGAGACGTTGGGCATATATCAGAGTCGTTGCACCCGCGGCGCCCTACGGCCCTGCGCGGGCGCTGATAACTGCTCCGCCAAGAAACACCCGAAACAAGCGGCACTTGTGATGTTCCTCGTATCTCTAACCTTTAACCGACAAGCTATCTCACACAATGGGAAAGTTAAAAAATATAAGCACGATATTATTATCATACAATAACGCACTTCGATACCAATTATGCACTGACAATACGTAACTGTAATACATGCATGCGATCTAAGGAACTGACAATAAATTGCAAGCCATCTGCCATAACAATAAATATGAATATTTGTATTCGTCCCATAAGTATAAGCTTAAATATCTTGAAGAAACCGTAAGGCTTAAGTAGGTGTTAGACGCGAGTCGCATAACGGACGTATATTTATAAACAGTTTACGGGGTTGTATTTGGCGTTAGATAACGTCAGGGGAATATTGAGTCGGGTCCGAATTTGTTTAGGTTGTGGGGTGAGTCGGTTCGCGATTAACGCGTCGCGATTTTAGTATGCGGAGAGCGTGCGCGCGCGGCGTTGACGCCAGTCGCTCAGTCAGGTCCTGCGCCGCCGCCGGCACACATTATCACGATCGCGAATCGCTCTCGGACACTTCGCAGGACACTGCAGCTGAGGGCAATGGTACACTGTTCTTGTTCGGTGCAGCTTTAAGTTTGAGTGACAATGGAGCTGGATGCAAGTAAGTTACAATTGTACTATTTCTTTTCTAATACATCGATAAGGTTCCTTCTGTAACATTGACAGTACAGTTGTATGTAAAAAATACATCTTACAATGGTTACTTAATAAAGAGCTTCAAGAGATGGACAAACTATCAACAAACTAACTCGATATTAAGATAGTTTAATCTCTATCTCTACGCCTAATCATTAATAAAATAATTCCTGAGTAGGTACCTCTAAAAAATCTGTGATTTAGTATTTTTATTTTACTGTCACACAACAACAATTAATTGGTTTACAACCTAATAAAAGAAAACATATTGAAGTAAACTCTTTGTTTCTTTAGATAATATTATTCCGTTCGTCACCTTTGTGAGCCCTCGCAACCTACTGAGCCCAACGGACAGCGCAGCACTTTGTAGTTCCACGACGTCCCAGACCAGCCCAAAATCATTGTCAAAGAACGTACACCACCAAATTAACGTCACACATGTCAATCTTCACTCCAATCAATTGAGACTTAAAAGACTCAGTTACAAAGGCGAGATTGGATTGGAGAGGCGAATTTATATTAGTTACACGGTACACATTACCTTTGCAGGGTTGTAGCATGGCTGAATAATCATAGGATAATTTACATGCATCGATGCCTCTCCCGTAATGTACGTGTGTAGGGAATTTAAATGCGAGGAACAAGAGTTAAAGCTACATGCAGAATCGCTGTCGTCGGGCTTGTTACATATGCATGTCTGGATCTTTGTCGCCAACGGCTTGTTTTAGAGGCTAGGATTTTTGTGCACGAGGCAGTCTATTTATTGGTTTCGTTTTAAGTAGATATAGAGCCGTATATCACTGGCATACGACATGACTAGCAAAAAGATAAGTACATACGAAACCTAGAGTCGGGAGTCGGGATATTTTAATTTAAGGGTTAGTAATTTATTGAATCAGGCGTTACTTTGCGGAGGTTCATATTTATGAACTAAAAAACAATTACTTTGCTCACCCGCGACCACTAATGACAAATAGTTATATCTGTGCGGCAAATGTATGTTGTAATGTATGTTGATTCGTGTAGCAGTGGAGGCGGAGGTGTTGCATGGAAACATACATTTGCCGCACAGATATAACTATTTGTCATTGGTGGTCGCGGGTGAGCAAAGTAATTGTTTTTTAGTTTTTAAGGGTTAGTGATGAAAAAAGTTTCTTAAATATTATACTAGTATACTTATATATTTCATAAATACAATACCTACTTAATTATAAAAATACCGCTCTTCTGCTCTACAAAGCTTAAAAGAAATAGCGGAGTTTTAAAAGTTGCTTTTAGTTTCTCAGTAAGTTATTTCAATATAATGTAGGTAACTTCGTTTCATGAGCTGCACAAAGCTAGAAATTCAAGAACTGAATTTCATTTTCCTTAGGAGCTCGAGCAACTATAACAAAGCAAATAGAATCGCTATTGTAAATCGGACAATTCTTTTGGATACGGACTTCTTAGGTAGGTAGGTATTGTCTTCCGGGTTGTAATTTTTAAGACAACATTTTTTAAGTACCAGACGAGTCTGAACATACAGGAACATAATTTAAAATTTAAATTGGATCGTTCCAGAAATTTACTTTTGAGCGGACACAATGAAAACACATTTTGACATTCATGAAATTATTCAGCCGCTTACCTACCTACTTTTACTTTTGATACTTGATGTAAAGCAACTTGAAAAAAAAAAGAGTTCAGTAAGGTCTGTTACATAAATTTCAGCGATTTAATGTTTGCCTAACTTTGCCTAACGATACCAAATACTTACTTCTTCAGAATTAGTCACACTGTACTGTATTAATTAATACATATTATCTTTGCTGTATCCAATTAAGGATATACTTTTGGTTCCGTGGCTTTAACTCGGTCTAGAAGATGTGCTGAACAGCACACACAAACATCAGGCAGCTCTTATATATTTTTAAACTCCGACGAAAAAGAGGGGTGTTACAAGTTTGACCTGTGTATCTGTGTATTTGTCTGTGGCATCGTAGCTCGCAAGTGGATGGACCGATTTCGATGCAGTTTTTTTATTCGAAAGCTAGTTTAATCGAGATGGTTCTTAGCTAAGTTTCATTAAAATCGGTTTACCCGTTTTTGAGATATTAAACTTTTAAATGACTTTAAACTTTTGAATGTCGGGGGTTTTTTAATTTTTCTAATTATTTGTTTTTGTTTCAAAAACTAAATACATATTATTGTTATTATTTTTATTAGATTTGACATTTTAAAACAGCGGTAATACTATCAGTCTCCTCTAAGGCGCAAGACGCAATTAAATCCACTTAATAAATCGATCGACAAGAAAATTGACAATATCTGCATCCTCTACGCAGCGCCCGATATCTAGTTATATAGTTCCTATAGTTCCATAGTTAACGTCCTATAGTTCTATTGTTACGAGGTACCACGACATTATCACGTTTGACAGGCTAGTACAATATTGAATTATTGCAAACGATTGCGATCCGTCGTCGCGGCGACGCTACTTATCGGTTCTGACCGCATTCAAGGCTGATTTGTGTACATAAGTTTATTTACTTACTTCCTATTTAGTAATGAGTGCCTACTTTAAACGCTACAATAATTATTTTTCTCACGTACGGGATCTGTCGAGGAATTTTGCTTATCTAAATTTTGTGGAGTTCCGTAATAAGGGAACCGTGCCATTAAGTGTGATTAATAGCATAGACGATAAAATAAATATTTTGACCGAGCCGTATTGGCTCCGTAGATCGCCAGTAGTTACTTTGCTATGAGTAAGCAAGAGTTAATTGCCGGTAGAGTCGAATGCATAACAAAGTTCCATGATAAACTTTTAGTTTGAATTCAACTTTATTTATTACTTTATTCGCGTTGACATAAAATACAACCACTACATCATCATTGAAAAAACTAATTTTCTGTTTAGTTAGTTAGTTTATTCAGAACCCTTCACTTCAGTTAATAGTTACTAAAAGCTCGTCGGCGCCTTTAGGTACCTACTTCGCGAAGGTATATATTACCAAGACTGCGCTCAGCGGCGACAGTTAATTAATTAATGGCTTTGCTAATTAAGAAACTTGGCTACCAGTATTAGCGTTAGGATAAAAATAAACTTCATTTGATTAGGCTCGTTGCTATAAAGCTGCTTTTTAGTAAAAATAAATTTCGAGATAAATGGATAGGTACAGTCGTCTTCGTATCGATATTGGTAAAATTATCTCTATGTCAACTCTATTCTTCCTTTACAATACTTACCTACAATGTCCTATGAATCTGATAGTGATAGTGAGTGATTATAAGGAGACACACAGGCCTTAAAAAATAATCAATGATACGAGTGTAATGACCAATTCTCATGCGTTTTGTTACGACTCAACACATTTGCAAGGAAAAGATATTTTATTAGCAAAAATCAAGTAAGCGGATTTCAACTCACCTTTGCCTTTGAGCTTCCTTTAAGAACTTTCTAATTTTCCTGATGATAGATTTTGGATTTCTTACTTTTATAATAAACGTTAATCGTTAAGAACACAATTAAATTACACAGTAGGTACGTTTTGATGTCGATGCCTTTTTGGTCCGCACAGTGCTTTGCAACATTGAGTATATTACAACAAACTATAATTGTACATGTTTGCCAAATAAATAACATAGTTCAATAAGCAACCTATTTAAACACATTTTAAGAAAACAATCGCGCATTTTTGTATTTACTCTTTTCAACTTTCGTCGGCTAAGATGTAGGTACTTAGGTAGGTCTGTAGGTGTATTTTAGTTTTGATTTAAATGGCAACCATTCATTTTGACATATTGTGCTACACTTAGTATTTTAGATTTTGAATTGAATTCTATTTTTTTTTTATATTTGTGAAAGATGAATGGATCAGATCAGGTATTTTTTTTGTTCCGCGCGGTATATAACGTAAGTTATCATTTGTAGTCATTTGTAGTAGTCATTTGTAGATAAAATAAATTGTTTGATGAAATGAAATGTTTATGTGTAAGTACCAAATTTTTAACCTAAAACAGTTTATTTAATCACAAAAAAAGTTCACTATTTTTAAGCGTAAAAACACTTTGCTAAGATATAATAGTTATAATAATGTAAAAAGCACAAGCGTGATAATAATCATGTACAACTAAAGCACACATGTGTATGTTATAAGCGGTATTATGAATTATGAACCTATAATGCCGTGCAATAAAGCCACTTTACGACCAATAAGTTCAATGAAATATTTTTGGGCAACTAAGCTACTCCTCGCTCCTATAAAACCTAAGCACAGTAACAGTAGGTAAGTAGGTGCAAATAAGCATACTCATTTATTTTAAAAAATGTGGCACAAATTACCCGTTACAAGATAATGAATCATTATTTTGCACGCACTGGCGCCAGATTGTGTGATTAAGCGCCAACAGAAACCAAGGAAAATAAGGGATGTTTATTTTGATGTCGTGAATCATGGCCATCGGATGTGGAGCACTCAATGGCGAGTTCAATGTTTGTTATTGCATGGCTCTTTACCCACCGCCGCCTACCTCTTTAATTAATCGCTGACCTAAATAATTATGATGGATATTGTTCAGTGTGTGAACAATCGTTGCAAACAATGAAGTATAATCAGTAGGTAAGCGCCAGATAATCTTTTAGCGGCGCAGTGTCGACGGGGTGCTCTAAAATCAGGCATTTTACAAGTAGGTTGTAGATGTTCTATATAAAATAAGCGGGACCTATATACCTGTATTTAAGCACTGAAAGTGTGCAATGTAAGCTCAGTTGTTGCCTTCCCTTGATACCCCAAGAAATCTTAGCTCCTTAAACCAATACAACTCAGCACTGATATAAATGAATACCTACTTATTTAATAAGTAACAGAGTGCCGCTACTCCCCAAAAGGCGCTATACAATCCAGAAAAATATTGGATATACTTAATTCCGACTTTCCCATCAGAAAATTCTTAACTGCCATAACTAATTAAAACTTTTTATCGCGAGATTATCGCGAAATACAAAGTTTATATAACATTTTACTTAACTGCTGTCTAAACAACGCGGCTAACGAGATAAAGTAAAGTTTTAGTAGGCTTCTACGAGCTACTTCCTCCGTTCCTAGAACGACTCATCAATTCAAATGGGTCACATCCTCATACTTGGACTAACTACATTGTTTGATATTTAGGTAATATGCGTGCGACTGTGCAGCACTTAATCGTCAACTCGACCAACATTTTTGGTCTAAATTAAAATTTGTTTTTCGTTGCTCTCGTATTAGGTATGTAAAACAAAACCCACAAACCTCAACTGGCCCAGCTGAAAACGCCAGATCAAAAAGCTACCTGACACATGGAAACGGTTATAGGAAACTGTAATATTTCACTCCGCACATCAAACGGTCGGCCACTGAACTGTAGCGTAAGGCGAAACAGATTTTATGCCCGAAATGGTACCAACACTACCTACATGATAGGTACCTTTGGTCTGCTCTACTTAAAATCTTTGCGCAACATCCTCCTTGCGTTGAGTGCGGGTAAAAATAATCTGAAGTGCACCTTGTTGCCGCAATGAGTTTTTAGATCGAGCTGAAGTAAAGGTGCTAGAGTTTTTATACGAGCAAGTATTAATAATTATTTGCTTAGAGGTGTTTTCTTTAAACCCAATCCCGACAAATCTTGTTTTACTTCCTTGCAAATTAAATGGGTATGCAATTTTATTATTTTCACTTTATGTTCTTAGGATACGCTATAAGCCAACTTAGAGGCCGCCCTCGTTGAATGCAAAACGGTCTTTAGATCACGCGTTGTAGTAAGGCAGCGGTTTATTTGTCTGCACTCTATCCCACATTCCACCACCAGTCAAACGTTTAACGGCTGCATATTGAGATTGCCACGTGTTTCAAGTTATTCCAAAATTGTTCGCGCGTTCCCGGTGCATCGCGCGTTAGTTATTCCCGGCGACGCTGATAGACGTTTGTCTATTTAGGAAACGGATATTACATTTAGTCTCGTCTGCATTTGGCGGCAGAGGTGGGCAAGTATAAATCCGAATGGGTTTCCGGCGCGCGCGGTGCATAGCATATTTTGTAAGCAGCCGATGCGTATGCGCTGTGCTTGGGTGCAATAAAAAAATTAACAGCCAACGTATGTTTTCATTCATGCGCATGGGATATGGGAGTATGTTTTTAGGACAATACCTTATAAGCCGATGTTATTGAACGTTTTTATTCTTAAAGCCCGATACGGGTAACTAACGGTTTTCCTTCTATAGTACAATGATTATCGATCGTTCTTCAGTGTTCTTTACGACGGCACTGTGAACTGTGCGCACTCAATCTTACTGTGGAGATAGTGGAAATGTACCAACGCATTATACTAATGAATCATTGGTTATGCTCAATTAATTGATTTCAAGTGGCATAGTCTGAAGTTGTTCTGTTCGTCTGATAACTGTTCCTATATGCGACGAACTTTTGTTGTGATAACTTAAACATTACTAAAGTATTCTTTTTAATAATGTGAAAAATGCATACGTATATTAAGTAATACGATTCGATGACATATTAATTCTAAATGCCGAGCCATAAACTTGATCCGACCATATAGGAGTGAATGACATCCTTCATGCCCCATTATCCCTTCTCAACACATCGGTCAATGATATTTTATTCCAATTCAATGGAGAGGTTACAAGATCACGACAGTTCAATCGCCAGATTGTTGCACTGGAACGTGATATTGTGCATCAGATCCGTTACAGTAACTGTGTGGAATCTTTGTTTAGGATTTTTCGTACCTATAGGAACCTCTAAAGCGTAGGAGTACTATGCCAGTTTCTTAGAAACTACCTCTATCACAGCAGATGCTCAATTTTGGATACACCGTAATGACAATTACAATCCAATGATACTTTTTTTTTATATACTTGTAGCAATTTTTAGAGTCGTACTCTTCGTAGTCTTCTGGTCCAAGTCTACACGGTGAACTATCACGACCTATCGACCATCGAAAAAAAAAACTTTTACACGTACTCGTAAGGCGAAGAGGCACAGTAAAGTCAAGTAGAACATCTTGTAAATATTTCAGCCCTTTCATATATGAAGACGAGATACGTAATAAGAGAGCAGCAAAATTTTCTTTTGCCGATGTGCCACGGCATGATTTTTTTTTAATGCATCTACCTACCTTACTAGTACTTACTTACAGGTTTTTCTGTTGTTACAGAGATGGAAGATATCGCGATACTGTGGAGTTCAGCTTCTCCCGAGAGCGGGCTGTGGTCTGACTACCTAGTCGCCAGTTTCGATAAAATCATGTCACAGAGAGCTCGTCATCATTACAGGTATATACCTACCATTGTAACCTGAAACCCAAAGTTGTACCTATTAATCTATTAAGACCTTTGTCATACGGCGAACCTTCCATCGAAATCGGATAGGGCTGTGTGGTCATCAAAGTTGGGCAATACGGTAATCTGCCTTGGGGTATTGCAGTTTCCGAATCTAACCCTTATTTTTTCCCTATAGAGTCACGCCCATAACGGTAGAAGAGCTGATGTCAAGCGATTCACAAGAGAAACTAGAGAAGTTGTCTAAATCACAACTGCAGATAGTGATACTTTGCCCGAGCCTCGCCACGAAGATGGAAGACCTAAAGACTGAAACCCAAGAGGAGAGCCTGTTCAAAATCGATAAAGTTCTGGTGATGCTGTTAGGTGTGGACAAGAACCAAATCATAGCTAGTAACTGTGAGAGTAAGTTGATTAAACATACCCACTTTTAGTTACTACTTATATATAACATTAGGTACCTACCTACTCAATTAAAACTATTGTTTACGTCAAACAAAATCGTGTTCTTCCCACCTGTGAATTCGTCCATCATTCTCAAAATTTCATTTAGGAAACGAGTCTAACAACTTCACTTTACCTTTTTCTCAATTTTTTTTAAACTTTAAATACTTACTGAAACAAGAATACACAGAAAACAAAAAAAAACTGGCCAAGTGCGAGTCGGATTCGCGCACGAGGGTACCGTAGAAAGATTTAAACGATTTTCCCCAATGTTTTAAGAAGTCCAGTGTTAGCAGAGCCCTGCTCTTAAGCAAAATGTACGCAGTGTGAGGTCAACTTATATTGGTCTGCGAAATCTACAGACAGACATAAAAATTTAAGATTTTGAGACTTTTCAGAGTGGTTGTGCTATAAGAGCTACCTTCATACCAAATTTCAAGTTTCTAGGACATCTGGAAGTACCCTTTAGGTTTTTGGAAATCGGCAATTTGTATGGAAATAGCCTTTTTAATTACTGTATCTTTTGATTGCGTTGACTTAGAAGGTTGATTTTTTCACAGCTTCAAGGGACCGCGGGCTTGAGTATTTGATATTAATTTCAGCATGCTACCTCCACGCGTTTTAGAGAAAAAGGGTCTTGACAGACAGACAGACAGACAGACGGACAACAAAGTGATCCTATAGGGGTTCCGTTTTTTTTCTTTTGAGGTACGGAACCCTAAAAATATCCTACCAGAGAATCGAACGCGGATCTTTGATATTCCTTGTCATGTGCATGCGTATGTATACACTAAAACACGTTTTTTTTCTTGTTCAAGTAAGAGCTTTTTTTCTAAAAACCGAAAACCGTAAAAAGAAAACGGGAATAAACAGAAAGATACACTATCGAAATTATGAAATTATGAATTGATTGATGTCAGCCTAATCTCTCTGTCCGGGAAAGCTGTGATGACTGATCGTGGTTGTCATTTCATTGTGAGGTGTTTCACATAAATTGCGCTATTGACCCAAAATGGTGACAAGCTGTTTTGTTATTTAATTTCTAACTAATACAAGTTTTTTATTGACCGTATTTTAAAGCTGTTACTGTATATCTCTTCCTACTGTAAAGTGTATGGATATGCACGTGACACGGTACGATTCCCGGAGTAGACTATATTTTTCTGACTTTCTGAGTATTTAAAGTTTAATAATACGTTATACAACAGTTTCATAAACTACTATTACTTGTTCAGATTACCCAACGATAGATCAGTGGCAGATGATGTCGGTACGCGAAAAAGACACGTCCTTCGTGGACACATTCCTGACTGCCGCCGTTGGGATCCTGCGGACCAAAGACTGCAAGGACACAGCCACTGACCGAACCAGCTTCTCCATAGTGCCCAAGAAAGTTAAAATTGTAAGACTTTTAACCTGTTATTCATAAATCTATTTTAACTAAAATGCCGTTAAAGTTCTTCTGTCCTTTTTTGTCACATTGACAATTCCGTTAGCAAGAAGAAGACAAAACTTATTTTTTTAGCTAATGGAGGCTTGAGTGACGTTTATGAATAAGGCCCTTATTCTCCAAAATTCTTATTCCTTAAAATTGTACTCATATAAGTTATGTCAGCAGTAAAAAGCTCCAATGAAGTGCTTCGCCTATAACCCACCTAAATTAGCCTTTTCATTTTGGTTCATGTATTTTCGTTGTCAGTAAGAGACCGCTTTTAAGCGATAAGACCGCCTATTGTCTACGTTACCGGTTGTTTTTGTAATCTCCTTGTACTGTTTTGTGGTGTTCAATAAAGAGCATTTGTATTGTATGGTATTGTATTGTAACCCAAGCCCTCTCATTCTAAGAGGAGCTCTGTGCCCAGCAGTGGGACGTAAAAATAGGCTGATGATGTGATGTGTGAAGTGCTTCGATCTAACAAAACTGATTTTTTCAGGGACATAGTCGTGTGATTGCTCTACTCAACGACCCTATCAGGGAAGAGGACAGCATAAAGATAATTGTTGACAAGAAAGGAGAAGCAATTAATATACCAACGTTTAAAAAACGGAATCCTTATACACTGCAATTCGATATACCAGGTATATTCCCTCATTTACTTATCTCTAGTACATTCAGCAAACGGTACCACCGTGCACCGGTGTGGTTACCGCCGTTACAGGGGGCTTACCCTTTCTCTGTAGCCGACTGTATCGTCAATATTTACATTATACTCGAGCCAAAAATTAGAGGAATGTTTATGAGGGAAGGCCCATTACATAATAAGCTTTCTTCTAATTTGGCCTTGAGTGTATAATTATATAAATGCTACTTCCTATCGAATCCCTGTTGTGCTAGTGGTTGTTATTAAAATAACGAATTTATTTACAATGTTCAGAATCGTGCCTGGATGTGTCGATGCTTGTGTGGGTGCGTGTCAGTAAGAACGGCCAATCGTTGGGTCGCAGACAAATCAAATGCGAAAGTCGATTAAGGGAGCTGGATCAACTGCTGAGAGCATCTGACCACCCGTTGGAATTCATGTGCCAGGTAAGACTTAAATAGATATAAATAAAAACCTAAGATCATCGTAAAAACATTGGATGTCTAATATAAAAAAAAAACTGTAATTTTTCAGACTTTAGGATTCAAAACAAGCAGCAAAGAACAGTTAGACAGTTGGATGCTTAGCGCATTCCAGAAGAACATTCCTCCACACTTCAACCTGCTGGTTTCCAACGAACAGTTCAATCCAAAGGCTGATGTGTCAAGTACGTATACCTACCAATATATTTAAGAAAGCTCTGAATATTGCGAAGAATACAGGACTCAAAATTATTTGGTATTCTTCAGGTAACGAAGAATATCCAACGCTACTGCACTGGGCGGCGCGATTTGGCTTGGAGAGACTCTGCTGGCAGTTGCTTGAATGTCCGGGAGGGGCTGCGGCGGTAGCGCTGAGAAACGTGCGGCAGCGCACCCCCACGGAACTGGCCCGAGATCATCACCACAACAGATTGGCTGATGTCCTTTCAGACCATATGGTAAGCATCTTCAACAATTTTTTTTTGTATTGCCACTTCGTTGATCTATCTTAACTTTAACTTTTTGTCATTCCAGAAAATCAACGAATTTTCCAATATGTATTACTATTTGAAAAATATGACGGAAAGCGACAAAGACGAAGATCCAAAGGAAGCGAAGCCAGACGAAGAACTGCGTATCGTAGAAGCCTGCGACACCGTCGACTCTCCTACACGAACGGACCCAAAGACTGCAGTAGAGCCAGCCCCTGACCCGTTCAGTGAAGCCTGTACGCAGAACTTGGAAGAAAACCTAGACAAAACTGACGACAGCAAAAAGAAACGACCCGTACTGAAAATACCAAAGATGAAAGAGCAACTGTATCAAAACGACTTCCAAGTCCACGACGACACAGCCGGCAGGATGCAGCAAGCGATAGAACACGACTACTTAGTGCAACCGTCGAACATCAAAGTAGAAAGCCCCAAATTCAGACCGAACAATTTGTACGCCAACAGTTCCAGACTGATGCCGCAACAGTCCGACATTTTCTTGTATTCACCCACCGAAGAATCCAAAAACTTTACCATAGATACTCCTACTAGTGACATAAGCCAAATAAATCTGAATGCCAAAGATAGATGTAGCAGTACGAAATCCGGAAAAGAAATCTTCCCTCTGAATGGACAAGAGGAATTAGCAGAAATCATAAATGACTTCAAGAATAACGTATTTTCTATTTCTGAAGTAGAAAAACTAGTAATGGAGTGGAAAAACAGAAACGAAACGCAGCAATCGCTGAAGGAGAAACAGGAGCAACTGAACAAGATGCGAGAGGAGTACGACAAGATTCAACAAAGGATTAAAGAGAATTTGAAGAGACCGACACCGTTCGAGAGAGTGAAGAAAATGTTCTCGAAGAGTAAAAAACGTGAGTTCTCTTGCTTTGTGGCTTACTATAATAATGCCTATGTACTTCCTTTGAAGTAATAATGCAAAATACTCAGATGCATCTTTTTTTTAGATCATGATCAAAATGGATCTGTGGAGAAGAGAAATGGAAACACACGTCCAAATAGCAGTCTTAGTGACAGTAAGTACAACCATCAACTTTGTACCTACTGTTCTTGTAAAAAATACGTGTATATTAATTTGTAATTTTTAAAGGTTCGTCTTCATCCGGACGCTTGAGCACAGTCAGCGGCGGCAGCGTGGCCGAAACCAACAGCGTGCAGTCGGAGATTGACGACAAGGCGAGGTCCATCGTAAGTGTAGAATAGTTTACATTTATACATTTAAGTAATTTCCAAACTGACCTGACTTATCCCTGAGCTTACAGCCAAAATAAAGGTTATTTCAATATTCTATCTAATTCCAGTTATCGGCTAGCACGTTAACAATGCACTCTGCAATGAGCGACCACGACAACAGACTCGACGACTATCTGATTCCGCCGCCGCCGCGCCCGCTCAACGGCTGTCCACAGTTCACCACGTTCGGACACCCGAAACACGATCAAATGAATAGGTGAGATAGTTAAAGCAAAGTTTTTACTTTTGGAAATTACATAAATCCAAATAAAGAAAATAAATAATTTATCACTTAAGAGGGTACAGGACGGATTTATGTAATTTCCACACTAGGCATACAAACATAAGTAATTCTCTGTTTCCAATCTAAATTATAATAGGATATGTTTGAAACCATGAGGCTCCAATTATCAACTTGCAAACAAGCTTCACTTATGACACCCATGCCATTGTAATTTTCTGGATATCGGAAAAAAAAATATCTGTGTGAAAATAGTAACATTTTTCGATCCCTACGCATTACTAAAATCAGTTCCTTTTACAGAGGGCAGCACATGGCAACGATAGTAGAACGCGACGCGTCAGCGTCTCGAGAGCGATTGGACTGCGATTCGGATACGCACAACGGCACGCACATAAAAATGAACTTTGGGTCCAGAGACCGCTCGACGGTGTCGGGTCGTTGTGACGACCGCGACGGCGCACACATGTACATGAATATATCTGCGACTCACACATAGTTTAAAAAACTTAAAAGTATTTAAAATGTGCCAGTACTTCACAGAGCCATATATTTGAAAGCTAGAGAGTCAAACCATTAATAATTTGTTAATGTAAGCATAGAAGTCTGTGGTGCCTGTACTATGCAGTACAATGGACACTATACAGTTTTTGGAATCTAACTTATCTGGTAAGTTAGAAATAGGATGAATTCAAATGATCTCCATCCCGACTACAATATTCTAGTACTTACATAATACCTACCAGGCATTAATATGTATACACATAAGGATGTGCCCTTTGGAAAATTTTGAAACGAACGGTGTTGCGAGCCCGCCGGCGGGGAGCTCGTATTGCTGGCAACAAAAACGGAGTACCGAAGGGTCCGTTCATACGCTATGTATGTCTTAATTCCAGTGTCCAGGTCTATTTACAACATCTTAATCTTTTCAACGCCAAGGACGCTTAAAAGCGTCATGAGCCGACGTGCCTACGACGCCACCAACGCTTATAGGCGTCCGGTAGCACAGTGCAAATGCGACCTACGAACGTATGCTCAAGGTTTAAGTCTGCGTTCACGTTATGCCAACTTGGCGTGTGGATGACAACTTTTGTATGCGTCGTTGGCGTTGAAAGGGTTGGACTGAGGCCCGAGTACGAATATTCGAATCCTGCGTAGCGTAATCGACAAATTTGTACGACGTTTGGAACAGCGCCCACCCGTGCGCGTATTTAAAACTAAAATTTAGTATGCGGTTTCTCGATTTCGATACGATAACGTTACGATACGCTGGATTCGAAATCTCGTGCTCGGCCTACAGCATTTAATTTTAAACAGTTGCTTGGAAACGTAAATTGAGAACGTTTTAATAACAACTTAACACGGGGAAAAATTTAATTCTGAGCTTATAGTTGTTACTAAGCTGTAAGATTTATACTCCGTTTACTTTTAAAGGTAAAATTTGCACATCTTTTTAAATAAAACGATGAAACCTTCTAATTTTAACCTCTATGAGTAAAACATAATAAATACCGCTAAAAATGTTGTTAGTTATTAAATATATTTTCCCCATTTGTCTTAGGATTGCCGAAAACGTGTGTGATAATTTTACTGTTAATTCAAATCAATGGAGTTCTAGAAATTACGTGTAGGTTTGGCCTTACAATACGAATTTTAATAGCATGATGATCCGGTTGTTAAGTTACAGATATTTATTTCTATTTTGAAATGATAAATTAATTCATTTACTGAACAAAAATAGATAAATTAACACCTGTTCTGATTAACGTCAATGTTGCAATGGTTAATTAACTTTGGTATCAGTTTCAAATTTGATAACGTTAAGTACACAGATATAAATTATCCAATGAATAATAAAGACTGAAAAGTTGAACATACCTTGATGTAAATATTATGTAAGTATGCATTTTGTAGTTTACGTCTGCAGTTTTCTATTTATTTTTAATTATTTTATGTAATAATCGTATTTAGTTTTTAATTAGTACAAATTATACTCTTTAGTTTAATTATTTTAAACACATTAGTGTTACAAGTGTAGCATCAATTAAGATAAAAAATAGTAGACAAAAAATTAAAAGTAAATAACTGTAGAGGTAAATTGATTGGGCAATGATAGATATTTAGTTATATATAATTGTTACTACACCTGTGAAACCAAAAGGTATCTAATGAAAAAATACGAAGGCTTTTTTTATACATTATTTGTATTAATGTGACAGAAATCGCATTTATTTTTACCTGCATAATCTTCGAAATAAAATAAGTAAAACAAGGTTACACAGCATTTTATTGCATTCTATACCAATTTCAGAAGATCAACAGTGAGTAGGAAAATACAAACTTAATTACATGATTTTTTTTAAATACGCCAATACTTGCTTCCTTAAGTACATTTATAAACACGTTGTTGTAATAATAAAAAGTTTTTTTCAAATAAATTATTAGAATAATACAATAAAACATAAATACAATACTTTCGTTGCAATTCATTGGTTTAACAATTGGTAAGTAAATTAAATTAAACGCATAATATTATAAAAATCACACTGATACGAAATTTCGCTCTATTGTTAATAATTAGCACAAAATATCACATTTATAATATCCATTGTTACCTTTAGTCTATTTTAACCCGATTATAATCTGGTTAAGGAAAGCGACGAAGCAACTAATGAAATAAAACACGTACCTGCTCGTTCTACGTACAGTCCTGCATTTCCATCTCTCGTTTTCCCTAACCAACGCCCAGATCAATATACTCTTAAGAGCCAATGTGTTACTCGACCGCAATGAATGAGATTCAAAAGTACCGTTAACACAACAGTACTTATAATTCATGACGTTCTCATTAATATAATACGTTCATTAGTCAATCAATGATATTTTCATATTCAAGCGCAGATACGCATTATGTAATCAGTTTACAAAATTCAGCATAAACAATTTAAATTATAATTTCAACTCTTTCCTGGTAAATCTTGCGTCACCAATATTATATTTGACAAATCTATTACTCTTATTGATTTTCGATGTTAGTTTTAATAGTAATTATAGCATTTGTATTTTATTGAAATAGTTAATATAATTTGATATATTTTTTCATGGTTTTAGAACTTCGTCGTACTGAAATAAGAGTTTTCGTTTATCTGCACGCTCTATCATTGACTATGTCATTTCACATACTTATTCAAAACTAACATATTATGTGCTCAATCCCATTCCGTGGTTTGATAATAATATATAGTTGGCACATTGAGAGAAAGAATGCGCGAGTTACGATGTGTTTACTCCACGAACCAGTAATCAGTAATGTAATGCTAAGAGAGTTTTAAACAAGCATAATACTGGCGGCAAAAATGTAGAGAACACAATTTGTATAGTTATTTTAAGTTTTTGAAAAAAGCAAGAAATGACATATAAGCCTATCGAATGTAGAACCGATTAAATTAGATATAAAATCATATTTTTTTTTGGTAGTACCCAAACCATTTTCTAATTCCCACTTTTTAAAGTTACCTATATTTTCCCATGATAATATTGTTAAAATTTGAGTAAAAACCTTACGTGCACGTAAACACCTACTAGAGAGCTTGGTGTTCTTTTAAATGAAAATGACAATTTAAATACTTATACCAGATGATTCACTTCAGAACGTATGTATATTCAACAAATATTAAAATTAACTACTGTTTTTCAATTGTTACATTCCTGCATAGTTCATTGTAAATCTGTAACCTCCATCACCTAGCCCTGTTTACCTATCCTTCCAATCAATATAACATTTTGGTAACTTTTGGGTTCCAACGAACCTGATACAAGTTCGATCAACCATAATAACAATTTCAACACGCCAAACGCACATGTGAACTACGTGCCTATCAAAGCTAAGGTAAGAACTCCACACCGCCAACCGGCATCTAAACCGGCTTACCACAGTACTCAAAGACGTCAATTAATTTTAAGTATTCCAGAGATTACCCCTACATACAAACAAACAAAATGTGACTACCTTCTTATATTATAAGTACATTAAAAATTGAATGAGTTCGTAATGGATTTCATACATTTCAATTAATTGACGTCCGTCAGTGCGCCGGGGCTAATCTCTCTCTAAAACTCACAGAAACGCAATAAAGTGCGAAAAAAGCCACCATCACACCGTCAACTCCACCGTCTCTCATTAAATTTGTGAACCAACACAACCTTGTGTCTCGAGTACAACATTGACTATAAACCATTGACGTGGTTCTCTTTGGCAACTTGCCCGTTCGCCTTGGGCTTGGGGGGCGGCCTGGCTATTATGGCTTGGTACATACCCCATATGGCCAGGGGACGCATGTACGCTATGGACCGGTGATTGCCATTTTCGTATAAGGCCTCAGGGGTTTCGAAGTTGAGACCCATCTGATTGAGCGTGTGGTACATGCGGCCCGCGGTTTGGAAGGCTTCCTCGTGCATACCTGAATTAAATAGAGAACTGTGTGAGAAAGTTTAAACGCTAAATTCAATCAATTATAAAGATCTAAACTAGATTTCTCCCTCCTGTGATACAAAGATAAAGAATACCTAAACGAGGGTGACTTGATTAAGAGAGTGCACTTTATCGGTGCCTAGCAAAGTTCAAGGAGAAACTGCCAAAATACGAGTATGATAGACGGATATTTCAATATGAAGTTACAAATTGTAGTTGCAGAAGTTTGCTGTTTTACATTCAACTCAAAGATTTAATACGCCCATCAGCATCGGAGCGAGATTTTAACAGCTTTACATCAAAAAAGCCATTTCTACTGACAAAATAAATACAACTCGAAAAAATTAAGAAACGCGACAATTTATTTCAAAGTTCCATATCTTCTTGAGGCTGAACTTAGCTAAGAACCAATGCGATTAAATTCTGATTTTATTTGGAAAATACGCATCGTTAAAATACGTCTAAATGTTGCACCCTCAGGGGGACTACTACGAAATTCGAAAATCGAGCGGCACGACACGGAGTTCGAATTTTGCACTACGTAGTATAAAGCCAGATTAGATTTTTCGGTTAGATTTTTTTTTTGTAAAAAATCGCGTCCAATCAAGTTCATCTGTTTGAAGCTGCTATACCAAACATATGCTTATACCATATTTGGTTAAAAAATAATGACCTTCATAGATCATTAGCGCTGACAGCCCATACGTGACCCCGACCCACATTTCCTCGCTCTGCAGCGCGGTCTTATCGACCTTGCACCGGTCTTCGGAGAACCCGTTGACGGCGCCCATCTGGCCGCTCATGAACTTGAGCACGTTGTTCTGGTATATCGCTGTCAGTGCTTTCTTGACGTGCGCTTCGGGGAACGCTTTTTCGGTTGAGCCGGAGGCGCGGAGGAACCTGAAAATTGTTGTTTGGTTAATAAAACGGAATGAAGTCGATTCTGTACACTGAATTTTTAGGAGTTAAGAGTGGTAGACACTGGTGGCTTCCTAATGTTGCATAATCACGTTTACACTCAGCAGCAAATTAAAAAAATACTTTTTAATACAGTTGCTCAAAAAGTGGTACATTTTGTAGCTACGTTTCATGCGGAAAGTTGTATTTTTCGTACTAGTGCTTTTTACTTTTCTAAGGCGCCGGCGGCACTCCTCCGCCTTCCTCCACCAGGGAGGCTAAGCACGTGTGCCATTTTGTCGCTTGTCGCTCAGGGCGTTCTTCGCTGATTCCATCACTATGAAAGGGACGCACTGCGCGACAAACGACAAAATGGCGCGCCGTGCTGCACGTGCTGGATGCCGGCGGGTGGTGGTGGGGCGACCCACCTGATGTATTAAAAACGTCGTTTGGTACACGTGCGGAAGTGTCATTTTCACTCGTCCCGAGACTCGACCCTCGCACCTCGGGACTCGTGCATAATGACATACTTTCCGCATTTATATCAAAAAGCACTATTTCCACACGCGTGTGGAAAAAATATCCATATATCTTTTCCACACACATGCGGATTCGTGCTAAAAAAACTAACTTTCTATGAATATGTTGACCCACATCAAGGTGCACTTTTCGAGCATGTACATTGTAAAACAATAAGTATAATACCAGGCTACGTAACATTTTTCTCTCATAATTTACCATTGGCCAGCCAGTTGGTCGGACATGATGACGCGGTCATTGGCCGGCTTGGTGTCGAACCGGTAGAAGGACCCGTTCCACAGTTTGTCCTCGAAGGCGGCCCGCGCGCGCTCCAGCAGCTTCGAGAACTCGGAGACGTCGTCGTCGAGATTGAGCGCTCGGGCCATGCTCAGGACTCCGCTCACTGCCGCTACGTATAACCCACCGCAGTACGCACTGAAGAAAAGTGAGTTGCTAATACTCATTCATATTTCGTTTACATTTACATTTGTAATTTATCATGAGCTTTTTCGGTGAAGGAAAACATCGTGAGGAAACCTGCACACACCTGCGAAGCAATTCAATGATGTGTGTGAAGTTCCCAATCCGCACTGGGCCCGCGTGGGAACTATAGCCCAAGCGCTCTCGCTCGGAGAGGAGGCCTGTGCCCAGCAGTGGGACGTAAAATAGGCTAGTAATGAAAATGAATGAATGAAGAATCTAATATTTAACAGCAAGCAACCCTAGCAACACGCCTTGATGACAGAGGGGTGTAACGACGTAAAGGGGGAAGTAGGTATATAAATGGCGGCGTTTTGGACTCGGTCAAAAGAGATTCCGTTCTACTATGTTATTATTTATTCTTATGATTATGCTTTTAATGTCGTTTCGATCAGTCTGAACCGATGGATCGTACCGTAAATGGCGCCCTTTAAGTGCTGTAATAACTTACCTCGGCCCAGTCATGACCCAAGCGTCGTACGTCTGGTCGGGGAACCCTCCGTTTTCAATCAGTCCGTCACCATCCGCGTCCCACAAGTCGACGGCTCGCCTCAACAGCGCTGCACAAGCGGGGTACATATCCCCTATGTACTGCCGGGAGTCCCACACAGCCGTCGCCAGCTCTCTCGCTTCGTTCCGCTCTTCGACGAATTCTTCTATTTCGACCTCGGCAGATCTGGGGAACGAAAACATTTTTTTTCTACTGGTAAATTAAATGCTGGTACCGTATGGATGGCCAGTGGCACAGATTGAGTCGTAATCGTCCGTTGGATTCAGGTCTTGTTTGCAAAATAAAGGAAAAGTATTTTTAAATGGGTGCAAACAAATAAAAAAAAATTAAGAAAGCTATTTAAATTTCAAAAAAAAGTTTTCAACGCGCATAAAAAAATTGCAAAACAAAATTCGAATTAAAAAGTAAAGACGATTTAGACTCGAGAAAATGTCATTTTTTTACTATTAATAAATAACCAATTGACCGCATAAAAGCTGAGTGAAATGGAACATAATTTAACAAATCAAACGTAAAAAGCAGATAAGTGCAGTGATATTTGAAATGCTTTTATAACCAGATATTTAATTGATTACATTCTCAACTTGTCAATAAAGTACCGAGAGCTTATTGTACAGAAGTTTACAGAAAAATACTGATATCACTTTTGATCGATACAAGACGGAGATGAAACTTATTTGAGTATATATTTTACTGTTTCTACGAGTACTTAGGGTCCCATCAGCGAAGGAAAAGATGCCGTTAAAGTAACCAACATACGCGTCAATAAAAGGTCCCATACACCCATTTATCGTTACGAGCCGTCGTTTCAGACTGATCGAAATGACAAATCGATGGTGTTAAGTCAATATAGCTCCATGCATTTTGCATTACACTAACGATTCGACGTTTCAATCAGTCTGAACCGACGGATCGTACCCTTAATAGGTGGGAGCGAGAGCGGAACACTAATACATAGGTAGATACTTCTCAATCTCGCCGAAACGTATATTCAACAACTCTATTAAAGCTATATCAACGTTCAAGTAAGCAAGCTCTCGGCACGCAGTTCCATTCCACCGGCCGTCCACACGGCACCGCACCTGTACAGCAAGTCGAGTATGTCGCGCGCCGGCGGCCGGTCCGGCGGCGGCGCGCGCACGTCCGGCGACGCGAGCCGGCTCCGGTCGGCCTGGCCGGTCGCTCGCGAGTACAGGTCGTCCTCCGTGCCGTCGCAGATGTCGTCGATATACGCCATTGAACGGTATCTGTCAAAGGCCCCGTGGCGGACGACACTACATGACTATCAAAGGCAATGACAAGACGCGAATAAAATTCTTTCGTGAGTAAGAGTAAGATATAATTTCGCTTACTAAAACGAAATTTTTAGGTTACATTTCAGGTTCGATCCCGATTCGATGGATACGAATGTTTGTTTTGAATGTTTTTAATGTGTACATTAGTACGTAATGTATTTATCAATACATAATAATTATGTGTAACGGTTGTCTAGTACCCATAACCCAAGCTCTGCTTAATTTAGGACTAGGTAAATTTGTGTCAATTGTCTCACGATCTTATTTATTTATTTATTCATGGCAACATTTATAAATTTCACAACTTTTACTATTGTTAATTTTGTGTACGAGTATGTTTGGACTTTCCAGCGCATTGGTTTTGTAATGTAGCGCTGCAAAACTGTTTTGGGAAGTGAATTGAATACACCATGCGAAGTTGTCTGACCTACTCCTTCAACTGGGTTGAACTGGGGATAAAAGTTGGTAACAAAATAACTTACGGCCGTTCCCAATATTCAATCCACCGAGGGTTTTCCTTACCAATAGTTACATTTTGACACATTTTCTATGGGTAAACTGTCAAAATGTAACTGGTTTTTTTTTCAGTAGCCTATACTGTGTTTTACTGCTGGGCAAAGGCCTCCCCTTTCTCCTTCCACATGTCTCTGGTTTCGGCCAACTCTCGCCAGTCCCATAAGAATAAATAATAACATAGTAGAACGGAGTAGAACGGAAACTCCCGCTCCGGACGGGCTCAAGGTCACGATATTAGAGTATTCGTTAAACAGACTACTCAGTCATGCTGTCACGGCCGGCGTCGCCGCACGCGCGTTTGGTTGTTTATAATTTGGTTGTAATAGTGAGCCTGTAAGTATTTTGTTTTATATTTGTAGGTAAGTAATACTTACTTAAATCACCTTAAATGGCTTCATTTGATATGGCACTCATAATAACTTCTTATTTAGAAGTGTCTATAATTATGTAGGTACGTAATGATTTATAAATCTCATATTTTGTAAAACTGGAATGAAATAATGATTTCAAAGCAAAAAAAAACTTATATCATAGTGATATTATCTTTAGACGTAAGTACCTAGTATTTAACAGCAAGCAACCCTAGCAACACGCCTGGATGACAGAGGGGTGTAACGAGTAACGACGTGAAGGGGAAAGTAGGTATATAAATGGCGGCGTTTTGGACTCGGTCAAAAGAGATTCCGTTCTACTATGTTATTATTTATTCTTATGCCAGTCCGGCCAAAAACGCTCCAGATCGTCCCGCCATCTCCTTCTTGGTCTGCCTCTGTTGGGGTATCCATCGCATGGGACCCAGTCGGAAGTAATTGTGGTCCAGCGATCCGGATGCATTCGGCAGACATGTCCCGCCCAGTTCCACTTCAGTTTGGCAGTTCTTGTCCCTTTATCGTCAATTTGAGTTCTGGAGCGCAGTTCGGTGTTTCTGATTCTATCAGTACTTCGAACACCTAGGATACTGCGCTCCATAGTTCGCTGGCGAACCTTGAGTTTGGACTTTTGAGCCTCAGTCAAAGACCAGGTCTGACCGCCGTAGGTTAGGATGGGCAGAATACACATATCGACGAGCTTGCGCTTCAGGGATAAGGGAAGTATTCCCTTCATTAGCGTCTTCATGGACCAGTAGCTCCTCCAGGCATTTTCAATGCGTTTGTCAATTTCTTTGCCTTGTCTGTTTTCGAAGAAGACTATCTGGCCCAAACTGTTGGTAAGGAAAATTATCCGTGGATTGAATATTGGGAACGGCCGTTAAAGAACTCACCTGTCATTGGTGAAAGGCGCACTGTGTCCCCTCAGCAGCCTGTAGTCCCGGACCACTTGCAGTATGAACTTGATGTTCAAATCCCGCCACTCGCTCACGTCGTGAATATTGTACGCATTAATGTTCGAGAACGGAATGTCATCTGTACAGCAAAAAGTATGCCAGTAAAAAAATTGTAGGTGTTTCGTTTTGTCATCATCATCATCATATCTGTCGAAACACGTGCACTGCTGGACATAGGCGTCCTCCAAGGATCTCCACTCAGACCGTGTTGTGCACTCCGTATCTACCGCTATTAGTTTTGTACTTTATTACATTATGTAGCTGTTACGATTTCGTCTGAGTAGAATTCGATTTTCATTATCCCGCGGGAACAACGTTTAATTTAATTTAATTTTGTTTTAATTCAATTTTATTTATTTAGTCTAATTTCCCGTATAAGTTGTCTTTGTCTTCATTCCAAATTTGGTCAAAATCCGCCCAGCAGTTTTTGTGTTTGACTAACAAATATTCAAACGTTCTTACATTCATCCTCACAACATTCGCATTTATAATACGAATATTATCAGAACTGTGAAGTTTCATCAAAATCCGTTGAGCAGTTTTTGCGTGAAAGAGTAACGAACATCCAAACAACCTTACATACACAATCACAAACTTTCGCGTTAATAGTATTAGCACAGTATATATATAAGCTAAAGCAGTACAGAAACTACGTACAAACATTCGTAATGGCACACGCACACAGACAGTCTTTACAAGGCTAATAAGGGGTAATAGCGGTGCTGTCAGTCGCGGGTGCAGCGTCGAGACGAGTGGCGACTCTTTTTGTTTAAAACCTAATAGTTATTAGATAGGTGGTATAATTTAATGATGAATAATGGTAATAGCATAGTGACATAACTTATTTACTTTTTATTAATTTAATTCGAATTGTAATCAGGGACCGGAACCGGTTACCTTAATACCCGGTAGCCCAAGGGTTTTGAACGGGTTTCTTATAACGCTGGGTATTAAAAACCCGTATATTACGGTAGCCCTTTAAACGGCTTACCGGTTAATACATTAACCACTTGCAATGGGTTAACCCGGGCTACCGCATAGCGTATCGAAACCCCAGGATTAGGTAGCCGCTTGAAGCGCTGATTGTGCGTGCAGGTTATTTTGAATCTTACTTCCAACGCATAAGGCTTATATTGTTTCGCCTATTTAAAAACCCTAACACGGAGGAGGCGGCATTTGTCAAAGACTTTGTAAGTCGCCGACTATTGAAACAAAATAAGACCTCAAGTCAACTGCAAACCTTTTAAAACTCATTTTTAATAATGTTATGGTCGGATTGTTAGTTTCGGCGCGAACTAGGTATTTGTTATTAGCTAACTAGGAAAATAACATCCATTTTCAATTCCAAGATGGCGGACATATTTTTTTCTAAAAGTCAACATGGGTGTCATTTTCTATGTTTTCAGGGGTGCGGATTGTGAAAATGGCATCCATTTTCAAATCCAAGATGGCGGACACATTTTTTTCGTTGAAAATCGATACGGGTGTCATTTTCTATGTTTCCTGGGGTGGTCATTATGAAAATGAAATCCATTTTCAAATTCAAGATAGCGGACACATTTTTTTTGTTGAAAATCGATATGGGTGTTATTTTCTATGTTTTCAGGGATGCTGATTATGAAAATGACGTCCATTTTCAAATCCAAGATGGCGGACACATTTTTTTGTTGAAAATAGATATGGGTGTCGTTTTCTAGTTTTCCGGGGATGCTGATTACGAAAATTACATCCGTTTTCAAATCCAAGATGGCGGACACATTTTTTTGTGCAAAATCGATATGGGTGTCATTTTCTATGTTTTCACGGGTGCGGATTCTGAAAATGGCATCTATTTTCAAATCCAAGATGGCGGTTTTCAGAATCCGCACCCCCGAAAACATAGAAAATGACACCCATATCGGTTTTGCACAAAAAAATGTGTCCGCCATCTTGGATTTGAAAACGGATGTCATTTTCGTAATGAGCATCCCCGGAAAACTAGAAAATGACACCCATATCTATTTTCAACAAAAAAATGTGTCCGCCATCTTGGATTTGAAAATGGACGTCATTTTCATAATCAGCATCCCTGAAAACATAGAAAATGACACCCATATCGATTTTCAACAAAAAAATATGTCCGCCATCTTGGATTTGAAAATGGATGTCATTTTCGTAATCAACATCCCCGGAAAACTAGAAAATGACACCCATATCTTTTAATGAAATAAAAACAGATCACTCACGTCCTTCCTCTGGGAGCGCATGACCCAGCGGCGGCGAGACGCACATTGCGTGCCGCGGCTCAGCTCGCGCGACTACTAACCCCAGACGAAGGACTACAAATTAGTCCGAAAAAAGTCGGGCTAAACTCGACTTATATTGAGTCTCATGGTAGTTTCATGTTAAAAGACCCATATCTTACTTAAAAAACCGACGAATTGAGAACCTCCTCCTTTTTTGAAGTCGATTAATAGAAACTTTAAGTAGGTAAGTACATACTGACCTATATAAGTACGGAAAGATTAAAATATAAATTGATTGTTCTCTTCGTACATAGTTCCTTTCCGTTTTCATACTAATGTACAGTTTCGCTTTGCTAAAACACGGGCGCGCGGCGGAGCGGGGTGAAAGGGCTACCCTAAGCCGAAGGTAACCGCTTAGCATATGATTAACCCAAACCTAATAAATACGGGTAAGCGGTTACCTCTTGTTACGATTAGGGCTACCCGAATATGTACGGGTTATACGGGTATTAGGGTAGCCCGTTGAAGGGGCTACCGTATCGATGCGGTAGCCCCTTCATCGGGCTACCGTTTCGAACGGCTTAGCCGAATGATAGGGTTTTCCGGTCCCTGATTGTAATCAGTGGAATAAAAAAAAATTCAATCTAAGATTGCGGATTGGGATTGGGTTTGTAATTTTTGTTAATAAAATGATCATTTGGCTGCGTTGAGCTCGAATTTGACATTATTTTTTGAATCCAAGATGGCGGGTGACAGTTTGGCATTTTTATCACTAAAAATGGTCATGGGTATCGATTTCACGTAATTTGGCAGCGGTGAGTTCGAATTTGACATTATTTTTTTGATCCAAGATGGCGGATGACAGTTTGGCATTTTTAATAACTAACGAAAACAAAGTTTTCTTAAAATGTTGATGATTATTTAATTACACAATTTTGTTGGTAAACTAGTCCGTCAATTCATTCGATTATTTGATAATTATAAAACCCAAATAAACGGTTTAGTAAATAATAAATAAAAACCCATTAATTTTATAATAATTAAGAGTGACAATCCTAATGTTCTAATTAAAACTAGCTAGTTATCTCAAAAAAGGTTTAACCAATTAACGCCCAAAATAAAAGTGGCTGTATTTTATTGGTGTTTATGTTATTTATTAAACCAAAACTAAAAAAATTAAACATTTATGAAAAAAGATAATGATAAAAAATTTGGAATTTGGATTTTTAGGGGTGTACCCACACGAGTACAATGGGCGGATAAGGAGTGAAATTGTGCAAGGCATGGTCCTTCGACACACAACGTTTCTAAGCACATTTCGCATCGCCAACGAACGCGGTTGTGACAAATATTGCAAAGCAACGGTTTTTCGATGTGTTTCGGGTTGTGTCCATTATTTATTGCATCTAATTCAACTACTGTCGAGGACGCAGGGCTAGTTTTAGGCTTTCTTGGTCCTAGGTACGCGCCGGAGATATTCGCCTGAATGATAACTGATCCATCTATATGTAAGCCACATGTTCTTCAGCCTTCGTCAGCAAAACGTGTAGTCGCCCAGCGTTGGATATAGCCATATCAAGCACGTACTTAAGTAAATATCACCCACCACCATTTCGTCCCTTTTATCGACACCCAGCAAAGACTAATCGACTGATGCATTTGATCGACTTCAACCATTCTTCTGTTATGGTTTATAGGTAAATAAACGTATTCATATATTTTTTTTGTTTTTGAATATTGCATCATCTTTCCGTTTCTGTTTTATCCAAATCGAAACTGTCTGTTATTTTGGCATACAGTTGTACTGTTATTTTTTATCAAAGACATCACAATCATCGTCAAATATTGTTTTGAAAAGCATCAATGGACTAATGAGCTTTCAAGTTTTCAACTTCGTGCATTTGTCGGTTTTGTATAGCGTCGGTGACATTATGGGTTGCATTACACATAGGTAAAGTTTTTCACCCAACAGATATCTTAGTCTGTGAAGTTCTAGGAGAATGACGCTGGTCGCGTCAGTAGGTCGGAGTCTAGCGACGTTACAAAGAGGCTCGTCATCACTTTCATCCCGACTTGAAGCATCATGAATAGGATGACGTGGAATTACCTCTAAAGTTCTGGGAACATCTCTTGGGAGAGTAGAACAAACCAGGTCATCTTCGTTGCCTTCTTTATCGTCACTTACGACGCCAGGATCGGGTGGTAATAATACTATATTGTACTCCACATCATCACTTTCATCCGCCAAGACAGACTCGAGAGCTTCTTTGAGCCTTGCGTAGTTATTTTGCCTTGTAAATACATGGCGGTTCGCCATGACGGGGCATCGAGAACAGTGGTAAAAAAAAAAAAGTAACAACCGCCCGTTGTACCTGCTTGAGTACAGCGACATAAAATTGTGTATATTGCAAAATATAAACGTAATTTAACTGTTTATATATTATCATTATCATAATTGCTGTCTAATCAAACAATTTAATGCATAATATGTCAATGTTTTGTTAAAATTATATTATGAATCACTTAAAACAACTTACCTTGAACACAATTTATTTTCACGGTACTGCAAAGTGAAAAAAATGACATTTGTTTTCGCGCCACCGCAATTATTATTATTTTTATAGACCAGTAGAGTTATTTATTACCATTATACACAATTAAATCAATAAAAATACAGACAAGACTTTTCAAATCTTGCTCCAATTAGCTGTACCCGTGCGTGTACAGAGGGCGTTAATGGGTTAAATAGCTGAAATATAGAGCTAACTACACAAAAACTTTTTCAATTTTACAAAAAATAAGAGGACAACCCCAATGCTCAATTGGCGCTTACGTCATCATCTCAACAAAAAGGCTTAGTTTCTGTACTGCTTTAGCTTATATATATATACTGTGGTATTAGTACGATTGTAGGATTTTTTTTTAATATACGACAAAGGAAGGCTAGTTAGGAGGTTAGTAATTGCAGTACTTAATAAACACATTACCCTTCTTTGCGTTTCACAGTCGGGTAAAAATGCATCATACCTGGGTCTCCCAGGTCATGTGGGATGGAGTCTTTTATCTTGAACTTGACGTTTTTCCCGTTGTAGAGCGACTTTCTGCATTTCACAGTCTCCATCGCAATGGAGTCACGGAACATGTATTGCAAAACTACCTGCAACCCAGTCTTTTTATTAGTAGGTAAAGAAATTATAAACAAACCATAGTTTTACAAGTTGTTATGAACGTCAATGCCGCCGATGGTGACACAAATCGGTAACACCAATCATACTAAGTAATATCGAACCAAATGAATCGTGACGCGACCCACTGTGGAACCTTTTCGTAGAAAATGTCATGGTGACACCGCATTGCCTGACAAGGAAAATTATTATGACACTTACTGTGAGAACGTTCTACGGCGAGTCAGGAATCATATGGTTTGACTACATTGATGACATGATGACCAAGTAAAAGTTTATGGACATTCTATAACTAACGAGTAGAATAAATAACGATGATATTGTACGGATTTTTTGTATGAAGCATGCTTACTACTAAATTTTTGCCCGTCCGCAACATAATAAAATAACTTAAATAACACAGGGAAACATACTAACACTTCAAATTACATCTGGATTGTATACAATTTGCGTGAATAATTGATAGAATCAGGCGTCGTTATAGTTAAATTGAGAAATGTTTTCACATGTAGTGTTTATGACTTGGACATAAGATTGACTTTTGCTAGACCTGTGGAAAAACTATATATTTTACGGATCTCAATATTCATGATCTAAAACCAATTACTTTGATATTTCGCGACGACATGTGCAAAAAAAACTACATAGATAGATCTATGCGACAAATATATATAAGTATTCATGCAGCTCACCCATCTCCGCTTCCAATTTGAACAATCAAGAGCTGCAATGTAATACTACGCCCACGATTTTGCCCCTATACCACACCTAGGTCATAATAAAAAATAAATAATGACTTTCTCATTACAAATAATTTAACTTACTTGTAAATTAGGCCACAGCTGCGCTAAGGCGAACGAAGCGTAAAAATGTACGTCGTAAGTATTGTACATTCTGTACTCATGACCCTCCAAATAACCAAAAAGCCCGAAATCATGTCTGAAACAACAACAACATCCTGTATAAACTTTGTCTGTCCCAAATTGTCACATCAATCAAACAAACACTATAAACATCTGTCCCAAATTGTCACATCAAACAAAAGTCTGTTCCGAAAACGAACACTAAATATTCAAAAGAAAAAAAAGTGAAGTCTGTAATATTTTATTAGGTACCTTGGATCACCTTCGGGGTATTCGTCAGGAACGTCGAACCAAATTGTCCCACCATCGGCGATATAATAAAGCTCATTCATTAAGGCACTTTTTAACCAGTCTGGTATATTACTGAAAACAAACGTACATACATGAAATAAAATTTCAACTGGTGTACCTACTTATTAAAACGAATGGAGGTATAGTTAAAGTGTGAAAAGTTTTTTCCAGTCAAAATATTTATGACTTTGTCATAAGATTGATTTTTGCCTGGCCCGTGGGAAATGTTTTCCCACTAAGTCTATAATTATTGTTCTGAATACCAACGATGTTAACGCTTGCACCAACCTGTGGGCTTATGTATAACGCACGGTACATGATCGTGCAAGAAAGAGATAGCGAATGCCAGAGTGAAGAGGAGCGCGTTACACAATACCTAAGGATTCTGGGTCCACCAACTAGTGGGGGCACCACTTGGCGCATTTGTATCGTCTGAAGTAATTTTAACCCCGGGTTAGTGCCTAACACAGGTCGATGCAAGTCGGCCTAAAAGTTATAGAGACCTATAATGTCCACAGCCAACTGGTTGTGTCCATATGTTATGGTCAGTGGGATGGTGACGGATGCAAATTACGACAAAATAATGTCGAAACGATATACTGATATACGTACATAATATGGATATGACTACAATTGATGCATTTATTTTTACACATAAATATTACTCAAAATTCAATAAAAGTCTTATCGGTCTTATGCTTACGTCACCATATTACATACATCTGCCGCCCTTTGGTAATGGTCGTCGATAGTACTTAAAGATAAAGTTGGGTTTCGATACAGACCATGTATTTTATAAAATATTCAGACTACCGCGCACAAACGGAACGGTGACATTCAGACGTGTTGAACCACCCCATTCGGAGATATATCGTTAGCATATCTTATGTACCTACTGTTGTTATTTACTAAGGACGAAAATGAGGATATGCTTAAGATTAGGTAACAAAATACTTTCGTTTCGGTTATCAGGTTATTAAATTATAAATGATTTTATCAGTCAAGTGGCACTCGAGTGATAAGCACGAAAGCAGTGAATTAAAGATTATTGGGGTTCCGTGTAAAAACGGTAATAATAATAATGAACTTTTATGGTGCGGCTCAGTCCGACTGTTCGTCTGTCCGTCTGTCTGTCACAGCTGATTATCTCAGTAACTACTAAAGCTATTGACTTGAAAGTTGAAACAGTTAAAAGAAAGAAAGTTAAAAAAGAAATAAAAATACTACTAGGTCATGTAGGATATCACATGAAAGCATTTTAATTCTTTTTAAACTTTTTTCTTTTTTTTAAACTAGAATCGTTGGTGCGCGAGTCCGACTCGCTCTTGACCGGTTTTCGCAATTTATATTACCTATTAGTGAAAATGGGATCTTGCCACTCTGCGAGTTGCTTCTCCCAATTCTTATAATTCTTAAGCGCGTACGCAGCTATGCTGGCGCCGGCTATGCCGTCACTGCCGAAGAATTTTGTATAATACCTGCAAGAATAAAACAAAAACACGTAAGGCTTTGATGACGTAGACAATGCTTGCATTCTAGGGGGCAAGCACGCGCGCCATTTTGTCGCTTGTCGGTCAGTGCGTCCTTCACTGATTCCATCACTATGAAAGGGACGCACTGCGCGACAAGCGAAAAAATGACGCACATGTGCATGATGCTTCAATGTTCTATAGATTACCCGGTACGTAACAGATGCCTTATTGTCTAACGCGCGCACACGATATAAAAACCAGCCATATCTTGCTACAGATATTTTACACGGTTTGACGTCGACGGAAAGAAATGTAGACAATAAGCCTCCTGGTTATCATATCGGGATTAAATATAACTGTTCTGATTCGCCATGTGCTTCATTAGAATGGTATGCATTTTTTGTTCTGTGTTCATTTTATTCCCTTTATTTTTAACACGAAAATACCGTGAGATAAAATAGTAGTGGTATAAACGGATCATGTATGGCAGTCGAGCATAGCCCGTCATGTTTCGGACTAACCCGTAGTCCTTCCTCTGGGAGCACACGCTTCGGCGGTAGCGAAACAAACACTCAACTATACTCGGCTGACATACGTGAGTGACACGTTTATATCATTATGTCTATTACGATTTAATATTAATTGACGTCGGCGTCGGTAAATATTTGTTGTAATCTCGTAAAAAAACATGTTTACGAAAAGACACAGATTTTTTGCACTGATAGGTACAGTAGGTGCCCTGACTTAGGTAACCAGGCATATTCGCGGTGTTGAACGCGCACTATTTACTACTACTATTACTACCACCTTCATTCACACCATTTTGTGGAACACCTTGTGTTCGAGACTCACAATGGATTATCTTTTTTGTTTATTTTCTGCTAAGAATATATAAAGTATTTTTATAGTTAAAGAGATTGTTGTCGGATTTAATTAGCTTAATATAATTATGTATTTTGATAAAATTTAATCTCCGTTCCTATTTTTTATTGCTTTTTTTTATTTAATAACGATACATATTAAATTTCACCTTTTTATGTGTTACCCAAAATATTATAAAATAAATGAATTTTCTATTTGTATTATTTAGACTCTTAAATTTTACTGTCACAAGCACCCAAAACTGCATAAAATTATCTCAACCTAGGTATAAGTTCTTCTGTTAAATAAAAGATGCAGCGCGATGGTGGTCCTATTGTCATCAACATCATCGGCCTTTTTACATTCCACTGCTGGGCACTGGGAACTTAGGGCCCTCGTGGGAACTGCAACCCAAGCAATCTCATTGTGGGTGGAGGCCTGTTGCCCTGGTCAATTTAATATAATTCTGACCGTTCGTATTTTTTTTATCATGTCCACTTTCATTGATTAGCACTAGATGGCAGCATTGTCGCTGCTTGTGCCTCAGAAACATTTTATTTTATTATTATTTCTTTTGTTACTTATTCATGTCATGTTATAAGTGATTTCATTTGTCTTGCCTTTCCTAACTTCTTATTTTTCTTAAGTGGACAATCAAAAAACTTCCATGATTAATCTGGGGTTCGAACCAGCAACCGCATGCGTCATAGTCGGCACACCAGATCACTGGACTAAGGCAGAGATCTACTGACGTTACGAAATTAATAACTGGTTGTTACAAACTGACGTCATCCCACCACCGCATAAGCATAATGATGATTTACCCGCAAATAAATTTATTAGTTAATTTTCTACCGCATTTGTTTTTATGATTCCTCGATTGCGACAAACTGTGTCGCTACGTTAAATACAATATTTTTTTAACAATGTCTAATTTAATTCCTTTTTTAAAGGCGAAAAACAGTCGTGTTATTTGTAAACAACACGCCTATTGCTTATTGGTGAAATTGCTCGTCAGCTGAATTTAACGGTGAGTTAAAATATTATGCTAAGCTAGTAGTATTATATTTATAGTTGTGTTAAAAAAGTATCGTTTAATCGTTATAAAAAAGTGTCGTTATATTGTTTGTTTATTTTTGCATTATGATGCTGGGTAATAAAATGAACCTTTGAACCAATTTAATTTTCTTTTACAGAGAATAACCGTCGGACTGGGCAAGACGGCATGGAATATGCTCTCGGCAAAGAAAAGAAGCGTCCAGGTTTTCAAACCGTCATGTTTACGGCTCAATCTGCACGTTATCGGGATATTGTTGCAAGCTGGTTGCAAGACACACTGCAGACCCTTTCTTATCAACTAAGGAAACAGCAACAAACATACCGACCAGCAAAAAAATCATATTGTCATTATGTTCACCGACAACAAAGGGTTCGTTTTGATGAAGATTACAAGAATGTTTAAATTTTGATTGGTGTGATAAATCGATAATAATAGTTATTTACACTGACGAAAAAGTCGTTTAAGGCTGACAGAGATAGTCGCAAGATACTGTGGCGGTAACACGGATATTGATTTAAGTAATGTTGTGTTTTACTAACCAGAATTAGCGGCAGAACAACCTTAGTTTATTGTGGATGGTTGTCATCAATGGGGCTAGGGGAAATTGTGAAAGTTAAAACCTTACGGAACTAGTTCCTTTAACTTCAACGGCATCCATGCAAGGTGGTGACTTATGTTAATCAGTGATCAATGGTCTTCAATAAGTAATCGACAATGAAGTTAGATCCTTGAGGTATTTATATTTAATGGACTAAGGTTCTTCTGTCCGCTTTAAATTATAAAAGCTTATTTATTTTTTATTCTTAAGTAGATAGGTGCCAATAAGTGATGGTATTGTAGTTTAGATGGAACATAATGCATGTTTCTGTCTAAATATCTGCATGTTGATTCACTGTTGAGCCTATTAGCTTTGTAATAAAAAATAACTGCCAGATTTGTATACTGTTTACTAGGGTAGTAATTATAGTTTATAACAAAATTATAGTTTTCGGTAAAAAAATAAAAGCTTTTTTATTTACCTACGCCCATTAACCCGTTATATATTTAATAACACAATTATATTTACATAAACAACATATTTAATTAAATGCTAAAAGTATGAAAGAAAAAATACGAAAAAAAAACACTCCAGTCTCGAACCCTGACCTCTCATGGCAAGTAACCGTAAGCACGTGCAACTGATCCACTAGGCCACGAGGTAAGTTACTTATCAGAACAAAAATAAGCATCTTATTTGTATTAATAACGGTAGTCTGTTCGACGAGTATTCATCGATGTTATACTGTAGAAACAATTACCCACATTTATAATATTGAATATTCAGTCAAGTCAAGTGCACATTCAAAAGCCCTTATCAGGCTGGATACCGAAGTGAGGGCACCGACTGTACGTCCTTTATTAATTTCTAAACATTATTTTAACCATAACAAGGTCAATGCTATTGAAATGCAAAAGTAAACCAGCTAAAACAAACACTTACCTATCTCGTATCACGCTTATAATTTGTCTCACAATCTATACCTATAAAACAGTACCGTGACTGACTGACTGACTGACTGACAGACAGCGCACAGCCTAGACCACTGGACCTAGTCTTGAAATTTGGCAAACATATACCTTGAGTATCCTAGAGGTGCACTAAGAAGGGATTTTTCGAAATTCCCACGGGATAGATAGGGAACTAGCTCATTTTGAAATATTTCACGGGGAAAAGCCGCGGGGCATAAGCTAGTTTTGACATAAAATTTTAACAAAAATCTCAGAACGTGACCGAATGTCGTCGTGGTGGTCTAGAAGAGAGAGGTCTTTGCCCAGCAGTGAAATGGGGGCTATCGCAAGTCAAAAATCCGTTAAGATCGCTAGTCTTATCTGGAGTCTATCTGCCAATTTCCAACAATGAGAGACAAGCTACAGGCCTATGATTGGTGAAAATTTGCAGATAGCCCTCAAGTCTGCTTACCGTCTATGAATTTTCTTTTCTTTCTTATATTTAATGACAGGCATGTCCCAAGCGAGACAGAATTCGGTCGAGCCCGATCCGCCCGGATCTAGAGTTATTACGCTCGATAGACCTATTGAGTCGCCTGAAATTTATTAAATATAAAGTTATCTACATCAAATTTGCAATGTCAATTTATTTATTTACTTCACAATAAAAATCCAGAAATGGTGAAAGTATTGTCACACAAAAAAAAAACCTAAGTTTTGTGGGTAGGTAGCTAGGTAGTTCGGTTTTAGGTATAAAAAAACAATGTCATACCTAATAATTAATCTGAAAACGAAATAACTTAGCAAAACTTACATTTGTAAATTTTCTTCGATTTCTCTTTCTTTTCCTCGACTTTAACCTGGGACTTATCGGGGACTTTCGGGGGCGGAGGCGTGAGACTCGGGTCCGGTCCTAACTTCCCATGTTTCTTAAGGCACTCCCACACGTAACTCGAAGTTTTCGCCGCGTTCCATAGACAATAACCCTCGTGTATGGTCTCATTACTGTCTTTCTTTTTCGCGACAGTGAAAGTACAGGACGTATCGTCAATCTTCTGCTCTAACGACACCCCACAAGTATGCTCTTCAGAATACCGCTCCAACTCCAATTTAGCTTAAAAAAAAATCGTAAAAATTATGTCAGTTTAACAACCGCGGGATGCTTTTTTCGCGTTTTTTTTGCTCTTTGGACCCACAACATCATCATTAGGGTTACATGCCTCTGTGTGACCAATTGAGATCTGTAGCTAAGTTCGACTCTACGAATTTATAGAGTTTTATATTTTCTTGCACTACGAAGAAGAAAATATATGGGTAAATGGCCATCTTTATTGCATCAAGTACACAATTGAAAAAAAATGGTATCGTAAAGTACGATTGCTTATTTGAGTGTGCTAACCATAAAGATTAAACTGTCATTGGCTGTTATCAGTAATAGGTGCCATTTAGATGAATGCGATAGATAAGCTCAAAACTTATCCATCACACGTGACATTGTATTTGTGTACGTGTTTGTAAAACCGTGGAGTTATCGTGAAAAATCATGTTTTATTTACCTACCTCGAGTTTTAGGCAGTATTACCCAGTATACTTAAACTAGTAACATAAAGATGCACACGCAGTCCGAACAGACACCACATGAACTTTCGACTGGTCTCACAGATTTATATTTTGCTAGTAAGGCACTCTGTTACCAAAGGAAGTTCATTGTAACCTAGAGAAATTTGTCTCTGACTGTTATTACAATAGGCAATGGGTGCCATATTCGTAGGTTGGCTTGTTGCATTGACCGGAAACACATAACTCATTAACAGTTTTAAATGATTATGTCTAACACATAACTCACTTGGGGTAAATCGCCAGTAACTGACCACCGTTCAATAACTGGCCAGCTCTTAATAGAAATGAACTCTATTCAATTACAATAGAATTCATTTTAGTATAAGGTGGCCAGTTATTAGCGATTTACCCTACTGGCGAGTAACAGTGGCTACTTAAATTGCTTTTTACACGTGACTAAGATTATGACATACTTAGCCGAAAGATTGAGCTAAAATAAATAATGATTTTAAGAATCAAACATGTGAAAAAAGGGTGCAATAGTTACCTATATCCTTCTTCTTATTCGGTCGTAGAACTATTTCGGTCCATGTTTGAGTTATGCTGACGTGGCGTTGCTCGTTGCTAACATTGGTAGCAGAGAACACGAACACTGCGCAAGGAAGACTGCTATCCTGCAATTATAATACATTACGCTACTAGGGAATTAAAAGAAAGTCCATTTGCGGGTATTGTGATGTAAAAAACGAATACAAAAAACTATTATTTATTAAAGTGATAGGTAGTAAAAGTGTTATAGCATACACAACGCAATCAAGCTTTTTTTAGGTAGTTCCCAAGTTGTAAAACCACTTGACTTTAATAAATAAGTAGCCCTAAATATCAGATTACGCGGCACTCGTCGAGTGCCTAACTGAACTGCCTATGGCCGCGATTACAACAATCTTATCTTGTAAAGAGCTAATAAAAGTAACAAGTGAAGTATATTCGGAAGCAAACTATGATATATGTAGTCTAGTCCGCAAGATTTACGAAGACGAATGATGCTAAACATAAGTCTGTTACGGAAGATGGACTAGTTAATTGTTATGCAGGAACCGAAAGAGATTTGTTTTCACACTTTTACACTCCGAGAATAACCAAGTACTTAAGTACGGATCTGGTTTCAATATCGACGACGACGACGACGACAATAGCGACGATTTAAGCTGCGTCAATCTGAAGATTAAACGAAATTGACTTTTCTATAATTTCGAATGGTATTTTCATTTTCACACGTTAGATTTGCAAAATGGGGTTAGGCGGGACTAGGAAGTCTAGGATCTTTGTTTAGCAGTCAGTACAATGGGCTAGTTAATGAGTTCATGGTACAAATTAGACCATTGAAATTATATCTATCTGCAGTAAATAAGTGATTCATCATGCTCCGATTTGTTAATAGAAGTACAGATACCCCCTTGTGTTACTAATTAAAAATTAACATGTATATTTGAAACAGAAGTTCATTCAAAACGTTAATTATGCCTATTTCAATCAACAAAACATCCTCTATTATACAGCTTTTAAAGCTACAGTCTAATTGTATAAAGACAGAACTGAGTAAAAAAAAAACTATAAAATTAGCTCCAATGTTCTCAAAGTCAAATTTTATACTGATTTTGTACCTTTCCTTAAACAAAATGGTACCTAAATAAAGAAAACGATTTAATTTAAAAACACGTTAGGGACAAGAGACAGGCGATATATTAAAGGAATTAATTGTGTAGCTCAACAAATTGAAGAGTGGAGCGATTCCATTGAGTAAGCACACGGAACCAATTAATGTGATTGTCACGAATAAGTGCCTCACCGCTCACCCTAACCAAAACGTTTCAATATTTTCAATTGCTCATATTAGATAGTAGCCCGTGAATCGTAAGTGTTCGGAGTTCATCATTTGTGTTTAGGTTCATTTCGTCGACATTCCCATTTAGTCAACTTCCTAGTTCGACAACAATCCCAATTCGACCATATTCCCAATTCATTCCCATTCCTAATTTGTCCACATTCCCTTAACCTTTATGGTCATCATGAATGTATTTGATGGCCGCTAAAATAATTTCGAAGTAGGTTCATAATGTAGTCGAGCATCGAGTACACTCCAAGTTTGGAAAGAAAGTAACTGGAAAGAGCAGTTTTGTAGTGTGCAGCGTATACTCTATTACCTATGTTTAAACAAAGTTAAAGAATTCTGAGTTAGTTGGTACGAGGGCGGGATGATAAGTAACTAGCCTAATATAAAAATACTTAGGTTGGAGTGATAAAATTGATTTTATTTTTCAACATACTCTCCATGTACCTCTAAGCACTTGTTCCATCTTCGTTCTAAAGCTGTAATGCCCTCCATAAAATGACTTCTTTCAAGACCGGCAAAATACTCTTCTACGGCGGCTATAACTTCATCATTTGTGGCAAACTTCTGTCCACCCAAAAATTTTTTTAGCTTGGGGAAAAGGTGGAAGTCTGATGGTGCTAGATCAGATCAGCTAGTGGGTGGGGCAGCAAATCATAGTTCAATTCGTTGATTTTTGCCATAGCCTTAACACAAGTGTGAACCCTTGCGTTCTCTTGATAGAAGATGATTTTTTTATTCGCTAAACCTGGTCGTTTTTGCTGAATACACGCCAGAATCAAAAATTCAATCAAAACAGTGGACTGAATCTGGGTGTTCGGCTCCTAGCTGGAAAAGTGATGGCTTCTGTCTTCTGGGATGCAAATGGAATTTTGTTTATAGATTACCCCAGAAGACAGAAGCCATCACTTTTCCAGCCGACTTTACAGCCATAGCTTTTTTAGGAGCCGAACACCCAGATTCAGTCCACTGTTTTGATTGAATTTTTGATTCTGGCGTGTAATGGTGAACCCATGTTTCATCTATTGTTATAAATCGACGTATAAAATCTGCTTTATTTCTCTGAAAACGATCCAAGCATGCCTTCAAGTTTTGCACCCGAATTCTTTGTTGATCGTGCGTAAGCAAACGCGGCACCCAACGGGCGGATATCTTTTTCATATTTAATTCGTCACTTAAGATATGATGTACCCGTTCTTTCGAAATACCTTTGTACTTTAGACACCATTTCCGGAGTGGTAACGATTTTTGGACGTCCGGGGCAGGCTTCATCTTGGACACTTGTACGGCCGCGTTTAAACTCAGCCACCCAGTTTTTTACTGTGGCGTAAGAAAGAGCTCATTCACCCAAAACATTCTTTAACTCTTTATAAATATCAAGCCCCTTCATATAAAGAAACTTAATCACCAGTCTTTGTTCAATTTTATCCATTTTGAAAAACAACAGACACAACGTATTTATTGAATCAGGCGTTACTTTGCGGAGGTCCATATTTATGAACTAAAAAACAATTACTTTGCTCACCCGCGACCACTAATGACAAATAGTTATATCTGTGCGGCAAATGTATGTTTCCATGCAACACCTCCACCTCCACTGCTACACGAATCAACACATGCCACACAGACCCAACTATCACCACCACCACTATACTAAACGCTGACGCGTTTCGGCACTCTCCACGAGGCCATTTACGAAGCACAACAACAACCGCTCAACATGCCACCACTTCCACTACCACTACTTTCTTTGAGTAGTGGAAGTGGTGGCATGTTGAGCGGTTGTTGTTGTGCTTCGTAAATGGCCTCGTGGAGAGTGCCGAAACGCGTCAGCGTTTAGTATAGTGGTGGTGGTGATAGTTGGGTCTGTGTGGCATGTGTTGATTCGTGTAGCAGTGGAGGTGGAGGTGTTGCATGGAAACATACATTTGCCGCACAGATATAACTATTTGTCATTAGTGGTCGCGGGTGAGCAAAGTAATTGTTTTTTAGTTCACAACGTATTTTCAAATGCCAAAAAATCAATAAAATATTCAAGCCTCCAAATTCAAATTTAGAACAGAGATAGCCTAAGACATGTTTTTTAAAATGAGAAAGTTCTTGTTTTAATTAAAACTTTTTAAATACCTAAGGCTAGTTACTTATCACCCCGCCCTCGTAGGTAGTTAACAGATAGTTCGAGTGACGTATACATATAGCATAGGTACGGCTCTAAATTGAAATAAAATTTTGTAGGTATTTGGGGGTTTTTGGAGGCGAAAAATCGATCTAGCTAGATGTCGTTTCTGGGAAAACGCGTTTTTCCGAGTTTTTGCACTCATCGTCTTTTTCTTAATACAAATGAAATATCTTACGTGTAGGTACATATGCTGTTCAGTGATATTGCGCCATTTCTCTCTAAGTGGCGCCGGCGCGTTAGTTCAATGTTTTAGGTATACAAAAGCCGTTACAAAGCGGTAGATCATCTTAAGTATGATTAAGCTTTGCTTGTGCCTAGCAGTGGGACACTAACCTTATAATTATGTGGGATCACAGGTGATATCTGTCGGCATACTAGCTTGATTCCGTACTTAGTGAGGTCATAAGTAGTCCAGGCTCTAGGATACAGGGCCGTGTATTCGCAGTCAGCTCCGTTCAGATTCCATTCCCATGAGGCTGGTGCTTTTTTCGGTTTTCTAGAGATTACACAATGTAATAATTAGTAAGTAAACACTTTACTGTACAAAATAACAGAGTATAAAATCACAAGTTACAAACAATCAGAATCGAGTACAAAAGTGGACATATCCCTTGAAGGGATCTCTACCAGTCAACCTTTGAGTGGTGGAGAGGAATAGTCTGCTAGGGATTGACAGAGTTCATAATAATTATGCTAATCCAAACGCAGGGCAGCTTGTGGCGAGCTGTTGGGGAGTAGCGACCCCACGTACCCGAGTGCTCCCGGGGAAGCCCCTGTCCCTCATCTCCCCCTTGCCTTTGTTGGCCGGGAGGAGTGAGCACTGACGAGGGACAGGACCCCCACCGCTGACTTGCCTTAATCGGCCGGCCAGAGTGGAGTCGCAAGAGTCGCTCGAGGCTAGATGTGGAAACGTAAGTGGCGAGTTGGCTATACGTTTAAAGTCCAGTGACACCTCTCTACCCTTAGCCCTCCGCACCGGCGTTGCTCCTGGGCCATTTTATATGTCGCTCATACGGGGGCCCGTCTAGCGGAAGGCGAGTCACAGTCTACCAATATCATTGAGACATTTTAATTCGGTAGAAGTCCGGCGGTCTCAATCAATAGCCCAGTAGTTAGCCCATGATTTTCCTCCCCATAGTCCATTACACTTTAGGTCCCATCGATTTACAATAGTCCCTACACCTGGCGGGTGCTGTCTCTGAGTGTGTCCCTATGGCGCGGTCAGGGACAGCGTCCGCTCGATGTATCCCTCACTCTTCACTAAATTGTCAAAAGGGCCTCTACACGTTGGCTTCGGCTCCGCGCACGCCTCCCAAAGGTGCGGGACACTGTTGTCCCGTGAATGGGTGCGACATGCTAATCCTATTTATAAAATAAACAGCCTGTTATTTTATTTGTTTAAATTGGCACACATAATCTAAATCAGTTGTCAATACTCTTATTGTGATTTACGGATTTTCTTGAAATTAGCGACGGATTCAGTATGGGACAAATGCCCTGACTAATGTCAACGTATCGCCACTTCACCCGACGACACTAGCAACACACGTGACGATGGACATTTGTCCTTCAGTGAATCAAGGGCTGTACCAAAAATAATAAATCCAGTGGCATAGGGCTTAGGCATGTTGAATAGATTAGATTTTTTATTTCAATTTGAATATTGCATATTGTTTGACATGTCAAAATATACTTAATTCACAAAAAGATTTTCATTGCCTTTAAGCTTTTAATAATTTGCTTGCAAAAATGTATTCTAAATAAGCACTTAATCTCCCTAAAGGATGTTGAGAGGAATTTATAAGATAACTGACCAACTGTTGATAATTTAATTTAAGTATGTTATTGGTGTTATTGCATATCATAGGCTCATTAATCAACACTAGCAATGTTAGCTTAAGTTATTATTATTTAATTATTTTAATCAGATAATAACTGATAATTAGTTACTGTGCTGTAATTATTGATGTAGAGGGTACTCCAACTCACATGTATGTTGATAAGACAGACTGGAAAATGGTTTCATTTTTTGCATTTTGGATGTTGACAATGAATTGACACTCTGGTACTGTGACATATTCGTAAATGCCAGGGTAGAGCTGGAAACGACAGAATTCCCCTTTGAACCCTCTTCCAATGGTACCACCTCCAATGCCTCCAATGGGACAACCTAAAAAATTTTTTTTTAATTTAAAAATATACAGAAAGATAGGTGATGTGTGATTCAGTATTGTCAAAATAACTTGAAACATTTTATATTAAATGTTGAATTTGAAACATAAAAAAGAAATATTTAAATTCATGCACTGATTGATTTCTCCCAACTGAACATGTGAATATTAAAATTATATTGTAAAGAGTACAACAACTCAAACTGGTGGTATTTTAGAAGTAGGTTAACCTAAGGATTTTAAATCAAAAAAACCTGAATTCAAATTAAGTCTGTCATGCACATATTCTTCACACAAAATAGGTGCAGACTAATCGTCGAGTTGCGGAAAATAGCACTTGTTACAATGTTTCTGGGAAAATGGGTTGTAATATTTTATTACTACAGCTATATTTTACTTCCAAGTGTAAAGGAATTTAGTTGAAATTGGCTGTTCAACTAGTGCAGTATTAACCCCTTTTATACTTTGACCCCAGTATTATTAAATGTGAGATGAAAAAATTGTATCAGTTAGGTACTAGTAATAATTTTAATTATACCTATTAGAGTATAACCTTACCATACATTCTTTGTGCAGAAATCATATGAATATAATTCATAATAGGCTTCTTTTTGTGCATTCTTTTATTAACATAATACCCCAAGTATCTGAAATGCGATAAACAAAACATATTTCTTAAATCGTTATTTAAGAAATAAGTTAATAAATTAATTACGAGGTAGAGTGTTTTCGAGTCAAATTGATGAAGCTTCCTTGCAAAATGTTTGCCAGCACTTACCTCGTCGTAAGAGGCATCATGTCAAATATTTGCTTAGCTCTTGGTATGATGATTTGCTTGCTTTGCAGGGGAAATTCATGATTTAAGGCCAATTTAAGGCCGTACTTTGCTACATGGTCCATATTTTGATCACCGATTGTATCCATTTCCATTTTATTACAACACACTAAACTTTAAAACAATTTGCTTCTTTTTCAAGAGCAATCAGGTTTCCGGTGATTTACGTCCGAAATGTATATTCTCAGAAATTCATCTGATAACTAACTAATAAAAAGTTTGCGAGATTTCAATGCCACGATAAGAAGGCCGGGATAGCGCTGATATCTAAAACGTACGAGACTGAATGAATTGAATTGAATTTGATTCGATTTGACAGCGAAGCAAGCCAGGGGGACTACTACGAAATTCGAAAATCGAAGTTCGTATCGTATCGTCCCGCTCGCTCTCGTATTAAATCATATTAGCGTGAGCGGGACGGCAAGACACGAAGTTCGAATTTTGCACTTCATAGTTTAGGGCCAGCAGCCAGCGTATCACCCAAATGACACTGACAGTGACAGAAGTGACAGATGACGACTACGATTATGACAGTTATAGGGATGGAGCGATGGAGTCCATGTGTCAATTTTAATATCGGGTTCCATACGTACACAGTTTTATAGTGTCAAAAGAAAATAATTAAACCAATAAGCACAGTGCTGTGTTAATTATATGCAATTATTGCTACTAAAATAAACTGCGCATGATTTGCAAAAAAATAAAAACCAAATATAGAGTTCCCTTCTTGACTGAGAGTTTCACTGCACAGATAATAAAATATAAATCGAATATCGAATCGCGATTCATGCTGTCATTTCCAAGTCATGTCGGTCTGTGTCACAGACCTAATAGCAAGTGGACCGGCGATACCTACAGAATTAGCGTGCATACCTACTAAAATTTTAGCACGTAACATGGCTGTTTTCCTAGGGTTGGGACTGTTAAACGTATGCAGATATCGATATCGATAAAATCTACGCTATAGTGGTTTATGCAACTGTTACATTACGAGTGTTTTAAGGCCTAATTATCTAGAGTAGCATACATTACTTTTATCTACACACATATTATAAGTACTCTAAGACACGTTCAGAAGCAGAAGGCATTATCATATCCATACCTGTCACGAATTTGACTGTTGTTTTTATCATAGATAAGTAAACATACCGAGCTGACGTTTCGTATCGACTGTTTTTTTTATTGTAAATTATGTTGGTTTTTGCAGATATTTCACATTTTCTACGGTTTTTGAACGCATTATAGAGGAGTTATGACATGTGTGTATATTGGGTTTGCAGATGCGTTGCCAACCTAGAGAGCTAAGATGGAATTCCTCTTGTGCCCGTAATTACACCGGCTGTCTTACTCTCCACACCGGGACACAACAGTGCAAGCACTGCTACTTAGCGGCAGGATTAGCGAGTAAGATGGTGGTAGTGATCGGGACGGACCTCGCACAAGGTCCTACTAACCACAAAAGTGAAAATAAAAAACATTTGCCTTAGGCATCTCCAAAGTTTTTATTCATTTCTAATAGTTTCTGAAAGATACTTTGTCACAACACTCACAACTTCTTTTTCCGTGATAGCGAAACCTCAAATCTATAATCATTTTGATTACAGACATTACCTTACCCTCACACTTGATGTACAAGGCAACACAGGTGACAGGCATGAGTAGACTGAAAAAGAGGAATATTAAGTATCTGTAAGTTTATCTCTAGCCTGCTCAAGGGACATTTTTTCCAAATCTCAAATCTGGTTCAGCCTGTGCGTTGTGTGTCAGTCAGTAAGTCACGGTTTTATTTTATATGTTTAGATCTAATAATTACCTGAATTGCTCCGTCACGTCATCAATCTCGTCACATTAAGAGTTCTGTTGAAGCGTGACATGTCGAAGTGCATCGAGTAGACAAACCATGTCTTATGTCGTGGGTTTATATTTTCAATTCCAATCCTTTTATTTTTGGCAGTTTCATTCACAGGAAATCTGACGAAAAAAAAAATTCAAACAATGTTTAGAATTCCATCGATACCTATGTCGATACTTAGCACCGCATAAGCTAATATGCCAAAATCATTCAAATTATTTCTGTTGAAATAAATAAAATCATTGGAAAATAAAACAAATCGTACTTAAACAGACGTTCGTACTCATTTTATAAGATCATTATGTTACGATACATGCCAAAATACAATAAAACATTCGAATTATTCAAGGTAACTGGTTGCTAACCTTTGAAGGGTCAATTCAGGTTGATTAATGTTTTTTTTAACACTCTCTGACACTGTCTGACGCAGCACTAGGGCATGATTAGGACAATCAAAAACAGAGCCCTGCACACCATGATAACTCGTTTCTTAGAGTAATCCTCACAAAAACAGCAAATATATTCGGAGCCAGCTACCGTTTGACAGCACATCTACCACGAAACTTGGCACGGAACATGGTGGCACCTGCCACGCTGTCGTAAACTCGTGACGTCACTTAGAGAGTGCTGCCAAATTTAGTAACCAACAAATACTGTTTGTCTCTCCTATTCATAGCAGCTGTCAGTAAGTTAAAAAGAGATAAAATGCCGTTTGACATGTATGTATTTTTGTAGAAGTCACGCTTCATATAGAAGAATATAGCGCCTCCACTTTCCTATCTCAATGGTCTGTGTCTGTCAGACAGTGCAGTGTGTGCAGTGAAACACAGAATATACATTATATATGAAAACAATCGATTTATTGATTATTTTTGTTTTATTTTTATGAAACATTCATAGAATGAAATTCAACATACAATGACAATGCAAAGAAAAATTCGTTAAGCAGCTGGACTTGAACCAGCAACCTCGGTAATCCGTACCACGCTCCACCAATTAAGCTACACTTAACGTTGGTGTACCTAACGAATTTTTCAATGCCTTGTGTCATATTTTATTTGGAAGATCTCTCCTCAGCGCCATCTATGAGTAGCTTAATCAAGCAGCTCACCCACTACGGAACTTCTACAGTTACGCATTAGTGGCAAGAGATGGAGCTATTTTCTGAATCAATGAAAACAATCGATTTATTGATTATTTTGAAAAATTCGTTAGGTACACCAACGTTAAGTGTAGCTTAATTGGTGGAGCGTGGTACGGATTACCGAGGTTGCTGGTTCAAGTCCAGCTGCTTAACGAATTTTTCTTTGCATTGTCATTGTATGTTGAATTTCATTCTATGAATGTTTCATAAAAATAAAACAAAAATAATCAATAAATCGATTGTTTTCATTGATTCAGAAAATAGCTCCATCTCTTGCCACTAATGCGTAACTGTAGAAGTTCCGTAGTGGGTGAGCTGCTTGATTAAGCTACTCATAGATGGCGCTGAGGAGAGATCTTCCAAATAAAATATGACACAAGGCATTGAAAAATTCGTTAGGTACACCAACGTTAAGTGTAGCTTAATTGGTGGAGCGTGGTACGGATTACCGAGGTTGCTGGTTCAAGTCCAGCTGCTTAACGAATTTTTCTTTGCATTGTCATTGTATGATACATTATATATACCATTGAGATAGGAAAGTAGAGGCGCTATATTCTTCTATATGAAGCGTGACTTATACAAATATCTGCCATATCGACACGTACATGTCAAACGGCATTTTATCTCTTTTTAACTTACTGATAGCTGCATATGAATAGGAGAGACAAATAGTATTTGTTGGTTACTAAATTTGGCAGCACTCTCTAAGTGACGTCACGAGTTCACAACAGCGTGGCAGGTGCCACCATGTTCCGTGCCAAGTTTCGTGGTAGATGTGCTGTCAAACGGTAGCCGGCTCCGAATATATTTGCTGTTTTTGTGAGGATTACTCTGAGAAACGAGTTATCATGGTGTGCAGGGCTTTGTCTTTAATAGGATAATCATGCCCTAGTGCTGCGTCAGACAGTGTAGTGTTAAAAAAAACATTAATCAACCTGAATTGACCCTTCAAAGGTTAGTAACCAGTTACCTTGAATAATTCGAATGTTTTATTGTATTTTGGCATGTATCGTAACATAATGATCTTATAAAATGAGTATGAACGTCTGTTTTACTACGATTTGTTTTATTTTCCAATGATTTTATTTATTTCAACAGAAATCATTTGCATGATTTTGGCATATTAGCTTATGCGGTGCTAAGTATTGACATAGGTATCGATGGAATTCTAAACATTGTTTGAATATTTTTTTTTTCGTCAGATTTCCTGTGAATGAAACTGCCAAAAAGAAAAGGATTGGAATTGAAAATATAAACCCACGACATAATACATGGTTTGTCTGCTCGATGCACTTCGACATGTCATAATGCTTCAACAGAACTCTTAATGTGACGAGATTGATGACGTGACGGAGCAATTCAGGTAATTGTTAGATCTAAACATATAAAATAAAACCGTGACTTACTGACTGACACACAACGCACAGCCTGAACCAGATTTGAGATTTGGAAAAAATGTCCCTTGAGTAGGCTAGAGATAAACTTATAGAAACTTAATATTCTTCTTTTTCAGTCTACTCGTGCCTGTCACCTGTGTTACCTTGTACATCAAGTGTGAGGGTAAGGTAATGTCTATAATCAAAATGATTATAGATTTGAGGTTTCGCTATCACGGAAAAATATGTTGTGAGTGTTGTGACAAAGTATCTTTCAGAAACTATTAGAAATGAATAAAAACTTTGGAGATGCCTAAGACAAATGTTATTTATTTTCACTTTTGTGGGTAGTAGGACCTTGTGCGAAGAAGCAGTGCTTGCACTGTTGTGTCCCGGCGTGGAGAGTAAGATAGCCGGTGTAATTACGGGCACAAGGGTAATTCCATCTTAGCTCTCTAGGTTGGCAACGCATCTGCGAGCCCATATACACACATGTCATAACTCCTCTATAATGCGTTCAAAAACCGTAGAAAATATGAAATATCTGCAAAAACTAACATAATTTACAATAAAAAATAGTCGAAACGAAACGTCAGCTCGGTATGTTTACTTATCTATGATAAAAACAACAGTCAAATTCGTGACAGGTATGGATATGATAATGCCTTCTGCTTCTGAACGTGTCTTAGAGTACTCATAATATGTGTGTAGATTAAAGTAATGTATGCTACTCTAGATAATTAGGCCTTAAAACACTCGTAACGTGACAGTTGCATAAACTTCTATAGCGTAGATTTTATCGATATCGATATCTGCATACGTTTAACAGTCCCAACCCTAGGAAAAGCAGCCATGTTACGTGCCCAATTTTAGTAGGTATGCACGCTAATTCTGTAGGTATCACCGGTCCACTTGCTATTAGGTCTGTGATATATACTCAGTCAAACTCTGTCTGTGTGCGTGCCACAGACAGAGTACATATAGTACATTGTGCGTACGTTATAAGTTCCTTGGTCTTTACCTCGTAGTCTTTACTTACTTACGTATCTAATCTGTGGTTTAGTTTACGGTGTGCTGTGCGTCTGTTCTGTTGATGTTGTTGACTCTGACCTGACGAAACGGAGCGCCAGCGGAGTCAGAGTCAAGACGCGAAAAATTGCCTACCGGCTGCCCACGCCATTAAAAATCATAAAATAGAGTAAAGAGTTCAGAGTTCAATGTTCGATTCTGGTGAATTTCCTGATAAAAATGTCTTATTCGTAAGATATACATACGTGATTATTTGTTAGTTTTTTTATCAATGCACCTTGGGTTGGATCAAACTTGTTATTAATTGTGGCATCTTAAATAGAAACAATGTCTCCGGAGATAAACAAAAAAGGTCTGCTGCGATAGTTGCAGTTAAGTACTTGTGTGAAAATATAGAATATCATGGAGATCCCAGTGCAAATAGCTGTGCGGTTAAAACCGCCGTGTCTTGTGGACTCCTCGCAGTGTATATTTAGTAACCCAGTGACACAAATTGTGATAACAGAAAGTGGACAAACATTTCACGTGAACAGAGCTTTGCCAGTGGATTGTACTCAAGCACACCTCTTCAATTCGTTTATGATACCACAAATTAACTGTTTTCTCGATGGCTGCGATACTTCCGTCGTCGTCTTCGGTCAACCCAAGACTGGAAAAACTTACACTTTGTTTGGGCCAGGTATGCTAAACTCAATATCGTATACCTATTCCACAGACTGCCACCAGTAAGACATACTGTAGGTTTTGTAGTTTTGTTAATATTCATAAATATAAAATTTACTGGATAAATACAGACTAGCCAAATATTTTGTATCTTAATTTTATTAATGTCTTTTCAGGGTTTGAATGTATACACAGTGAGTGTGATCAAGGAATCATACCAAGATTCCTCACTGAGATATTTCACAAATTGAATCAAATGCCTGAAAGAGAATACATATTGCACTTGACTTGGATGCAAGTTGTGAACAACAACATATTTGATGTGCTCGGGGCTGGATTAGTGAGGTGTTGTAATGTAGAAGAAGCCTTTCAGTACTTACAGTTGGGATGGCGGCAGCGCTGCCAAGGAAACAACCACACAGTCTTTACTGTCAGTATGGAACAGAAGTGGGTTGGTACCAATGGTGTTCTCAATCACAGGATGTCAACTGCCAGCTTCTGTGACCTTGCAGCTTACCCTGAACCAGGATTATTTGCTTTAGAAAACATCATTAAGGAATTATTAGCAGGGAACCCACCAAAACAAATAAACTATGATCAATGCATTCTCACTGCCATGCTCCGAGACTCATTTGGAGGTCGGGCATTCACATGGGTCATTGGTTGCACAAGTACTGAACCTGAAGACTATCAGGATACCTTGAAGATATTAAACTTGTGCTTATGCTGCAGAGGAATCAAAAACTTTGTCACAGTCAACTTATTTGCCGACAACAATACCCCAGTGTACAATGAAAAGGCAATGTTACCACCAGCAGACAACAATTTTAATCTGCAATTTGCGACTGCACAGTGGATCAAACTGGTCTCCAATGCTGAAGGGTTGTTTAACAAAATATTGCAATCTAAATCTTTATCAGAAAATGATATGAACCAAGTTAGTGAATGGTTATTCTTGAAAGCTGAATGTGATGAATGTTTGAATAGTGATATAGGATCTGATAACAAAGATGTTGGCCCAAAGCAGGGCCTACCAAGAATAGCTGAAGACACCGAACCCAGTGAACCCAGTGAGTCTGATGCTGAATCAGACTCTGAAGATAGTGACTCAGATACTGTATTTCAAGACAAGCTTGATAAATTCATGGAGTATTTTAGAGAGAAAAATGATCAATTATTTGCAGACAGATGTGAAGAGTACTTGAACCACATAGACTCAGATGACATCACCATATCAGAGACTAGTGGGTCACAATCTTTGCCTATTATGACTTCACAGTCAAACTCTGGACGTAGGAGAACCATTCAACCAGGTGAAAGTTTATCAGGAACAGAATTAGAGTTATTAAGGAAAGTGGCAGCAAAAGCAATTTCACCAGAATCTCAGAAAATTCTTATTGAATCTCATAAAAATGATCTTGATCCTGAACCAAAGCTGATTGAAAGAGAACTACTCAAAATGATTGACTCCCCAAAAACTGTAGAGATATGTAAGAAATACAAAATTACTAAAGAAAAGTATGCCCAGAAGCAGGTACTAGCTAGGAAACTTTCAAAAGAAATTGGAAGCAGTCAGACACAGCTGAAAGAACTGATCAATCTTTGTATAGCCAAAGAAAGACTTATAGATGATCTTTCCAGAGCAATGAGTCACAATTCACAAAATAAACCATATTCAGAGAAAGTCGCTACAAAAAACCAGTATAACAAGGCTAAGGCAGATTATGCAGTTACACAATCCAAGTTGATTGTTGACCAAAATAATGCAAAACTCTTACATCATCTACAGCAATGTAAGTCTATTATTGACCGATATGAAAAGCAACTTGAAGACAGTGAAGAATCAAGTGCAATAGATCAAGATAATATCAAAGAAATTCGCAAACATGAAACTAGTCTCAAAACTTATAAAAAACAAATAGACCAAATCAAGCGACAAATCAAAAAAGATGAAAAGCGAAAAAACACCTTAGATGTAGAATTAGTTAAGGACAAAATGAAGTTGGATGAACTATCTGAAACCTCTGTTGAAGTGAAAGACAAGAAAGTGCATTCATTAAAGCACTTTACTCATAGGATATCTCAATTGGACAGTATACTAAAAGAAAAGACAAATGATTTGGAGAATTTAGGACTATCTAAAGAAAAAGAATTTATGCTAAGAAAGGAGATCAAGAACTTGAGGAAGACAAGAGAATGTTTACATGAACAGAGGTGCAGTTTAGGCCATAAAAGAAAAATATACAAATCACTATCAGATTCCGAGGTAATTATACATGTACTAAGTTCATAAGCCTTAAAAAAATAGTTGTCACGTTAACGCAAGGTTAAGATATTGTGGTTGGTTTTTTTTTACATGATTATTTTTGGGAGTTAGGGCTAGGCAGTAGGATGATGATCCTCTATTTTCTTATAGGCAACAGACAATAGTAAAGTAAATACTTGGCAATGGAAAGCAAGAACAGTAGGTATAGTAGTGTTAAAAATCAGTTTCTTCTAATCTAAACCACTCCAGCAACCACTACAAGACACCACAAGTAAAAAAAAAACTGACAACTTTTTATTTTCAGGAACGTAAAATACTAGAGTGCGAAGAGGCTATAGAAGCGATAGACACTGCCATAGAATACAAGAACAACCTGATATGCGGTCGGTCGCCGTCAGCTTCGCTATCAGACTGTCCCGATAATCGCGACTCGAAGAGCCGCGGTGAACAGATGCTGATGGCCCGGCTCGATAAACTGCCGCATGATGAAATGAAGACTCTCCTTTATAGATATTTTCAGAAGGTAAGTGATGATGTGCTGAATATTTTCATATGCTCTATTATGATTACGGTAAATCAATTATTTCATTGAACTCTCCAAATCAATACAGCTACAAAAATGTTCAGTTATATTTATATGTATGTATACTCACAGGGTACAATTAATTGCCCACCCTATTTTTGGCGATTAATTGTGCCTTAACGAACCCTCTCCGAATCACAACAAAACCATTCAATACTCAAGTCTTGACTGACGTTTGTTTTCCAGGTGGTTGATCTCAGGAGCGCCTGCGCGGCGTTAGAAGCTGGCGCGGCGGCGGCGGCGGAGGAGGCGGCCGCGTGGCGCGCGCGCGCTGCCGCAGCCTGGCGACATGCGCAGAAGGCTCGCGCGCATGCTCACACCAGGTAGGATAAGACCAATATTGATTAACTAACTGTCGCCCGCGCGGAATTTGGCTATCCCTCTCCTGCTGGGACTATGCAGTTTTCCGCAATAAAAAGTAGCCTATTGTGTTATTCTGATGTATAAACTGTATTACTGTGAAGTTTCATCCAAATACGTTCGGTAGTTTTTGCGTGAAAGAGTAAAAAATATCCTTGCATCCATCCCCGCAAACTTTCGCGTTTTTAATATTAGTAGGACAGGATGGTGATAGATAAATGGTTTCACCATTGGCGTACGACTAAACGAGAGTCGGGAAATGATCCTTTTGAACCTCCCCGCGCCTAACTTCTAACTTCGTTATTACTAACTAGCTGAAAACCTGACTTCGCTTGGATAAAATGGAAAGTCGGATTAAGCACTTTTCGCCCTAAATTAAGTAAATACTAATTTAATTATTGTTATTATATGTTAGTCTGATACCAAGGGTCCACTGTAGACTAGCACAAAATTGTTAATATAATTACGATACAAAACTGTTGCTTTTGTTCCAGGCACTACCAATCGATCCACAGATTCCTTGAGGGCGGCAACCCGGAGCGAGCGCTCTCGCTGGGAATGACCACAGACTCTGAGACGTCGGACGATGCTATGCGGCTCATGGATCGCATGAGGCAGATAGCCAGATGCCCTCCAGTGAGTTGCTTTCGATTTATTACATAGTGGGCGACTTATAGAACTATATCGAGATAAAAGGAAATATGGAAACCGAGCTTGTATATTATTTCGCATAAGATATTATAGGACACAGACAAAGAGTGCCTCGATAAACGGCTTCAACTTTTTTGGTGGTGTTTGAGCAGTCAATTAATGAACAAGGCATTTTGTTTAAAAAAAATCCGTCGCACGCGGAAAGCGATCGGGAGTGGACAGAAGTTCGCGACGAGTGAGGTTCACAGCCCTTCTCTTTGCCAACCGAGGTACATACACTCTTTCCTTCTATCTCGATGTATAGTTCTATATTCATGACCATTGACTTACCATTGAAAAAGTACCAGTACAACACGGCGTTTATGGATGACAGCCATACGCCATAAGTCATAGCGCTGTCGTTCGACCAAACTAAGACAGACTGACGCTCGATTAGTGCTAAGCGAAACTCGGTCGCCCAAATATTAATACCTTGTTTGAACTAAGTTGTATGTTTTACAGGCGCCCGTGATTCCCAGCCAAAACCTGAGGCAGCTCATGCCTGCCACCAACGTGCCGGTAGCCAAAGTGACCAAGGAAAGGAACAAGCTAGTCATCGTCCAACACAACAAGAAACACTGATATTGGGAGATTTCTTTATTTATACCGTTAAACGTATTCTTGATATTCGTTTTTTACTATCTTTTTGACTACATTTTCGTCCGTTTTTCTTAAAATTATACCTAACATACAAAAATTTTATGAAATGTAAATTCGAAATTCATTTATTCGATAACAATTTACGAAGTTGTTATCCGATAAAAGTTTGTAAGGTTACAAAATCAAATCTTTTTTATTATATTAAAATCATTTATTTAGGTCTCGTAATCTAGCTTTGTAAACAATTCATTTGGTTTATTAGATGAAATTGTAGAATGCTTTTTTGAATTGAATGTAAATATTGATTACCTACTACTTTATTGTAAGTAGTATTTGTTATTTATTCCGTCTATTTACACGATATTTTAATAATTAAGTAGTTTTCTTCTATTTGAAGTTCCAAGGTATACACAGTACACCCTCCGTAAGCACCGAGTAGTAGTGAGTGACGTACAAAATGTTGCCCTGCAGATTCTGTAAAAAATAATATAATATTACATTACGTAAAACTTTTCGTCATGCAGTTATAATAAATAATCTATTTTAAAATCAATTTCAACTTTTTTTACTAGGTACTCAAGATAGTTTCAAATATGTACTCTTACGTGATCTCCGAAATTTTTATACTTACTAAGTAATCGGATTTTATTTAATATCAATTGACTTTTAAGAGTAACAATATTAAAGGATTTTAAGCCAGATTTGATTTCAGGTTGTCTACGTGTGTCTTATGTAGAGAAACAAAAAACGTCCTTTATTTTGTGAACACTGTGTCAAAAATATTTGAAATGGAATTATACTGATGAGCCAAAATAAGGGCCACTTTCCATACAAAGTTATATGGAAGGTGACCCGTTATTTTTTCTCGTCAGTATAGTTTCGACTAATTTCTCTATGTCAGTATAGATAGTGCACTAGACCTGGTACGAATGGAATTAATGAAAGTATCCGAGTAGTGAAATAAACATCCCTCCCTAATATAAGTCGAGTTAAGCCCGACATATTTTAGACTAATTCGCAGTTCTTCCTCTGGGAGCGCAAAAAATCGTCCAATCCTTTCATGCCAACTCTAGTGCCCACCTAATTACACGACTGCCCATAAAAAAGAGTATTGTTTTTCATCTATAAGACTGCTCATGATCATTACTTACCATATTGATTTTGTCTATTCGAGTGAGCAGCCTCTGGCAGCAGAGTATCATAAGCCCCGGAGTGATACTATCGTCTTTGTGGAGCTCTAGAAGCCCAAATCGCTCTTTCACTTCCTTATAAAGTGCCTTTTCCACGTGCTTATTGCTAAATAAATTAATTCTGATTAGTATATTTGTTTATTTTATTATTGAGAAACAGAAGATGGCTCCATAAAAGTGCATTACATGTTATAATTTATGTATTCATGTGTGTTTATATGGGACAAACCAGGCAGTATCTTAGAGGTGTACCTTTTTAAACTTATTTTTATGTGTATAAAACTCATCATATCCGATACATTGTTACTTCTCAGGACATAAGTTTTCTCTATTTCATTTTACCTAAAATAGGATTTTATACATTGGGTACAATTTATTTCTAATAAGGCTGATCTTTTCAGCTCTGACCAAAAACCCGAAAACAAAAAAAAACCTACATGCTGTATTCTGTCAAGAGCGTCATGGCTTCGTCTAAATGGTTGCTAATGAAATAGATCAGCTCGTCGGCGGGACACGACGAGGGCGTGATGAACTGACCAGTAGGCGACACCATCAGAGGACCAGCTTCTCTGCAATTGGCATGTTCAATATTATGACTGCAGTAGGTATCTATGCTCGAGGACAAAATTAGAGGAATGTTTTTAAGAGAAGACACCGAAAACGTTCCTCAAATTTTGACCTTGAGTGTAGTTAACTAGTTCGGATACAATTTTATGTTTAAACGACGAGAACAATGCTGTAGCCAAGGTCTGTCAATGAGGGCTATAGCTTAGGATCGCTAGTGTCGAGTGAGGTCTATTTGTCTTTCTCCAAATTTTCGAATACCTCGTTCTTGTGAAACCTAGCAGGTTATGGGCCCTTTTAACATTTAACGCCACGTCTTTGACAGAAATTAAGGAAAAAGGACCAGTAGCGTGGGTTTTCACCCCCCGCTATTACAATACAAGGTACCGGTGCGCAAGTTACACCGACAGAGCGCTTACGCGCCTGTGCTCGTGGCCGTGGCGCTTGCTGCCGCCCCCTATTGTATGCCGCCCGGGACCATGCCCTCCCCCCCACGCTACGCCACTAAATAGGAGCTACACAATTTTACTACTTACGGCTCTACAACAATTTCATATTTGCGAAGTGATTCGGGCACTGACGTTGGAATCTTCTTTCCTCTGCCGTAAAAGTCACCTATGGATGTGATGAGTTGCCTCAAATGACTGCAGTATTGGTGAGCTGATACTTTTGGCATGAATTTTCTATAATAAATTAATATGGGAAATTTAATATCCTATGTATTGTTTATATTTTATTACGACGAAAGCATTACTTATTGGCATTTAATACTTATTCAAGAAAGAAATTTACCACTTGATTTATATTTAAATTAAGTACTATTATTATTATCTAGACTTCTAGTAACCATGCAACATGATTAAATATAAATCAAATGGCAAATTTCCTTCTTGAATAAGTATTTTAATGCTTTGGCCCGCCGTAAACCAGACAATAGAATTTCTGTTGTTGACTTATAATGGCTAAGTAGGTAGGTACCTACCTTCTGCAAATGTGTATGTCCCTTAGTATGCCAGAAAGAGCCTCTTCGTAGTGTGGTATTTGCGTCAAAGCGCTATCTTCTTGACTTACTTTTTTTATGAGCTAAAATGAAAAAAAAAAACCATGAGCCTACCTAGTAAGTAACACTCCAGAAAGGATGTTTTGTAAACGAAACAAATTCTAGTTGTGGCTTTTTGCATGACAGATCTTACAATAACACCCTAAACTAAGCAATATTATATTTTTTTGTCTCTATTTCTCTTTCAAAAGTTATGTCAAATATTTCTAGTTGTAATTCTACCTACTTACCGACAGCCACTCGTTCCTTACGTCTATTATATTAAGATACACATCTCCGTCTAGGCTGACGCCAGTAAATTGACCCATTGCTATAGTCCTCCCTGAAATAACACATATTTAATAACTACTAGGAATGGAGCTCCGCCAAGCGGAGCTTCATTCACTATGCTGTTATAGCTGTTAGGAAAGTTATGGGATATACAAATATAAAGAATGAAAGTTTTGTACCAGTCAAATTATTCATATGTTGGGAATGTTGCGAAGCCAAAGCTACCAGACTTTGAAGCGCTCCTCTGATGTGACTTATGTTCCAACCACTGTCGTATTTAACCTGCGAATAAGACACCAATACTTTTTCGGGTTCTTGTAATTTATAGACTCAAATTGAAGCTTCCGAAAAAAATGTTTCTGAGTTTCAATGCAGATGAAACCTCTCTTGGGTCGCGAATTAGAAATGATTATGTAAATGATAGCAAATACATTTTATCTTATCTACACTATGAATCTCTAAAGATCAATACGCGCAGTAACCTACTAGACGACGTGACATGCTTCCAGACTAATATTATTGTATACAAATTCTTGTTAAAGAAATAAGTAGCTACTTAAATATATTTGACTTGCTACGAACTTCTTTTATACCATAAGTATTGCAAAGGTGATCTATTAGGCTTTTGACTTGATCCCTGGTGGCATTAGTTGAGTCATATTTCTGTCTTGCTATGGCACTATTGTCGTAAATCCATTCACTGAAATAAAGAAGAAATATCATAGAATATTATGTGGGTACTGTACACTAGCAAACAACTCTGTTTTAATGCAAATTATTCTTAACACTATCAATATGGAATTAGTTTAGTATGAGTTACTGCTTAGTGCTATTTGGTAAAACTATGAACAAAGTATTGACAATATGATGTAATTATAAGTAACAGTGTTGAAGATGTGTTGCAATAAAGAAATATGATTTCTAAATTCAAACTTCTTACATAACATTTTCAATAGCTTTCTTTTCCTCTACTTTTCTCTTCATCCTGGATACTTTTTCAAATTCTTCACTGTATTCTTTATAAGCTTTTGTAAAAGCCTCTTTACTGAAAAACATGTTTAATTGTTATTTAATGCTCATACAATAGATAAATTAAGGAACAAATAAATTAAATAACCAGACTAGTTCTCTGCCACCTGCTGTATAGACAATACTGATCTTCTTGTTAATTCTTTTGTGATGAGCCTGGAGTAAGTTAAGTAAGTTAAGTACTGGAAGTGAGATGTACAGAGACTAACGGAAATGTGGGAGTGGGGCTACAATACCACCTTCCATGGCCTGAACCACTTGAGACACAGTTTTTTTTTTAATTTGAAGACACCCAAATATAAATTTTGTTTTACAAAATTATTCTCATTACAGACCAGTTGCTCCAAAATGATTAATGGAAAACGGTTGGTTTATTCCCACGAAGGCCCAGTGTGGATTGGGAACTTGACACATTTCCTTGAACTGCTTCGCAGGTGTGTGGAGGTTTCCTCACAACGTTTTCCTTCACCAAACTATAGCTCAAGCCCTCTCATTCTGAGAGGAGGCCTGTGCCCATCAGTGGGACGTAAAAAAGGCTGGTGATGTGTGATGTGGTTGATTTATTGGCAGATAATAGGACTTAATATTGCAATTTTATAATAGAACCAGGTTATGCCTTTCTCTGCCAGAGGTTGGAAAGCACTGCCCTAATATAAATGCGTAGAGTAACCCTGTTATTCATAAACCTATATTAACTAATATGCCGTTAAAGTTTGTTTGTCCCTTTTTGTCACATTGACTATTTCTCAAGTAAGAAGAAGACAGAACCTATTTTAGCTAATAGAGGCTTGAGTGACGTTTATGACCTATACTAACTAATATGCCGTTAAAGTTTGTTTGTCCCTTTTTGTCACATTGACAATTTCTCTAGTAAGAAGAAGACAGAACCTATTTTAGCTAATAGAGGCTTGAGTGACGTTTATGAATAAGGGCATTAGTATTTATCCGTAGGCTAGGACCAGGTTGTACAGTGAGGTCTAATGTGATTTTTTTTTTTCAAAAATTTATTACCTACCTGAAACTACTCGAACTCTTCTGTGGGCTCTTTGGTATCTTATCTATGTACTTAGTGGATATATGACAGGCACTTAACACTTTCACAACTGTCTCCCTTACATTGCTGCTGTTCAACTGGATTTTGACTAGTTTGAAGTCGCCTGCAAAAGATAATTTGTAATAAGTAACCTGTGATTGTTAAGGTAGGTAAGTATTTTAAGATAGTATCATGTCACATGACTTTACGCCAATTTCAAGTTGCATCTTTATGTGACGGTTAGTTCACATTTCAGTGTGTAAGTATTACATACCTTCTGCCATATCTTGTTGTCTTAAATAAAATGGAAGTGGCGGAATGGACATTTTGCAACTAGACTGTTGTGCTTCTATTAGAGCACTCAACTGTTGTAACGAATTTTCATTTACTTTCTGAAATAAATAGAGATTTCAACTATACTTACAAGATTTCACACAACTTTTGCTTATGAAGTTAAATATTTTTTTTAATTATTAGCTTCATTGAAAAAAAGTTGTTTTAGTACCAATTTCACTTACTCTTTGTTCTGGATATTTTCCAAATAAATCTGGATGTACACTAAAGTAAAAAGGCCGTAATGCTGTGGACACTTCTGCTGAACTTAAAAATCTGCAAAGGATTCCTCCTGCACACTGGCAGCTTGGACTGAAAAAATAAAACAAACATCTGCATTTTGGTAAACAGTTGTCTGTTGTTTTTATTATACCAGGAAAATAGTACAATTTTCTAAAGAAATAAATTACGAAGAAACTAACTTCCTGACACACAACTTTAGAAGACCCATTTGAACTAACCATGTTTTACAAGGTATTTGCATAATAGAAAGTGTTTTACCTTATCTTTATTCTGGAATACATAATAAAAGATCTAAATTAGTAATGAAAACAAATGGTAAATAATAATATTATTTGCGCACTTAAAATTAAAAACTACTATTTTTTTTTGCATTATTATGTCATGTCAGTTTAGTTTAGTTTTTGCTCACTTCACGGTAGTAGTTCAAATGACGTGCAGGCTGACTGATGCGTTCCGTTCCGTTCCGTTTTTAAAGTCAATACACATAAAACATTATTTCAGAAAGAATCATATTTGGTTTGATTTACAGTATAATATTACCTATTCCAAAATATTATTTAGGTATGCACACATGAAATAAATTTACAATAAGTATTTTCTTTCATTAAGCATGAGTTAGTAAATGCGTAGGTAACGTAACGTATAAAAATTCGGTAAGTATGAAATGCATCATTAATAATCATTATAATTTTATTAGTCGGAGGCGGGCGCAGGTTTTTTTGAAACAAAAAAAAAACAAAAAATGTTCAAAAGTGAGCTCGCATGGTCTACACAACTCACAGAGCTCTAGGTAAGTACCTACTAGTTAATAAATTGTATGGTGTAAACTGGACCTGCATTTTGTTTCTGATTTACGTAAATTTTCCTTTGTTAGCCCTGACTATTAAATAGAGAAAGAAATTTTTACTTATCCTAGGTTTTAGGTATACCATCGGTTGGTAGAAATAGAAATCCGGTTCGAAGGACCAAATGAAATAACCATTAAATTATGAATGATTTTACTGAGAAGACAATGAAGTGGTTTTATCAAAACCCTACATAAGTATACCAAAAGTTTTTAAAATAAGTATAGATAGAGTTAAAGCCCATTTGGTTTCCATTATTTTAATTAGGTACTGTGCAGCCGAGATTTATTTACGATGGGCTTAACTAACTTACCTAAATAATAAAAGCTCTGGTACAAAGTGAACTTGTTCCAGAACGTCCAAGATAACGCAGCACCATCCGAGTAAGTTTATAAATTATTTACGATTATAAATTATAAATAAACAGTTGTAAGGTCATAAGTTAAAGCTTATCAGCAACTGACATGTGTGCTTTATATTGTAGGTTGGTGCGGCTCCGTATCGACTCCTACACTTAATAGCTATTAAATTTACTATGAATAAACATCAACTAGGTACCACGGAAACTAGAGGCAGGAAGATATTTACGTTATACATTGGAGGTTAATGTCTAAAATGAATAACAGCGGTGTGTCGGATTGGTTGAGATTTTTATTTGAAGGTTGCCGCTCTAGCATTTTACGTGTAAGTATGTATATGCATTTGTATATGCATTCTCACAGCTACTTTGAAAGAGGGATATTCCTTTGCTTACATCTTTGACACTAGCTGGCCAGAAGCCCTAAAAACACCAAAAATACACGTTTAATGTATTTTTAGTCTAAAACCTCACCACGTATGGGGGGGGGGGGGGGTTATAAGGTTGCTAAAAACATTACATTACGTGATTAATGGACGCCCCCCTAGCAGGGTGTGGTCATTTTTTTGTTAGTCGCTTAAGTGGACCCCTAGAACAATGACTATCCCACATATCGACGAAGCAAGTGATGGCCTCTAGTGGTAGTATAAAGGTAGTAGTGGTATAAAGTAGGCACCAGCGTCCATTATCTGCATTGCGGCTAGCTCATAGCCGTAAGTGAATGCGTACACGCGAGTATTTTATTACAATAATAAGAGCCTGGTGTACTTAGATCTCTGCGTAGGTACATATTGAAAACTGTCTCGCAAGGTCCTGACGTCAAATGTTAAAAAGCAAGGTTCGGGCGGGTGTGACGCAACGCACCGCGCAGACGCGGTAGCGCCGCAGCTCCTGCGCCGCTCGCCTCGCAAGCTCCATAATTGTTGCACAGACGAGTTCAATAATTAAGTGATAAATATACCAGCGGTGCTGCGGCGAGGCGGCAGCCGCAGTCGAGCAGCGGCCGTGTCTCGCTCCGCGCGTCGAGTGATGTTCTCTTGTTTCTATCGGCCGTAGGAATCTCGCCGGACTGGTTACCGCGCTAGTGCGCCGATCTGGTGAACCCTTTCGCTTGTAAATGTGCCGATATTTACATATGCGCGCTCGATCTCACGTCGAACTTTCGTTCTGCGCCCGCGCCCCTGGTGCCCGCGAGCTGGGCCCGCCCCGGCGCACTCGCCACGACGTGCAATGAGCAACGTATGTCTTTTTTTAACTTAAATACTTCTTCAACGCTGAACTTTTGACAGCTGTCAGCCTAGGCTGACAGCTGCTGTACTAGGTACAAGTTTTGGAATCTTGGGATAGCAACTCAAAAGTTAAGCGATAAATAATGCAAGTATCTACTTAACTGACGCGGGCTGTGCAATAACGGGTCGCGGGGTGGGAGAGATGCGCAGAAGCAGTTATGAGCATTGAATTGATAGTGGCACACCCGCACTCCGCACTCCATTGCCCGTCTGTTTCTTTACCTCCTTCTACACCTCAACTTTCTTGTTCCAATCCTAAACTGGTAATTCGGTTAATTTCATGCATGACTGAAGGATTAAACTGACGTCAACATCATTCGTTTGGCTTAGCTTTAGCTTCTTACCTAGAGAGCTAATAATATGCCTGGTTTTATTTCTAACTTATCCTTTAAGTTCGTCAAACTCAGAAGGATCTTTTATTTTAACATAGGTACTCGTCGTACATCGTTTCTATAGGGCAACTGAAATAAAATGCGATTCTTCATTAATCTAGAAGGTCAAAAAAATACACACAACCTCAGAAACGAATGTAAAACACGATATGATATTATCACACAACTCAGGGTGTGATAATTACCTACGTATCTAGGTGCAATTACCATTATAATTATTTATTAACAAGAAATGACTACCGCGTTCGATCTGAATCAAATAGCGACAACACTAACGTCATTATTACCTGGTTATTGACGACCAAACAGTTCTGTCTTTAACACCAGCACGTGGGTTACATGCCCGTGACCCCTGGATTTGTGGGGCCACGAACTACAGTTCACATTCTGATATGTTTTTCATTAGGATCCCATCCCATCATTGTACACCTAAGCACCACTCTATGGTCTAAAAGAGTTCGGGTCCAAGCTTCTTACAACCGAGAATATACATTACATATAGGTACACATAATGTATGTGTTGGTAGATAGTTATATGCTTAGGGTACATCAATACAAAAATGCAAATTATGTAGGTACCAAGTCATAAAGGAGCATAGTCAGTAGGTACTTAAGCGAAATGGGTGGAATCACTTATGTGGTTCTTATTAGGGTTGTAGACTTGTAGAGTCGTGCCGCATCGCGACTGTGTATTAGGGTTGTAGACTTGTAGAGTCGTGCCGCATCGCGACTGTGTATTATTTTATACCCCTATGACCTGCCTTTGTCACGATGGTTTTATTAAAAACTAATAGTGACTGCACAGTCAATGTCATCAGGTACCTATTAAATTTTCCGCCTTACTCTCTTTTACCTATTATATAGCCATTTCATGTTGCCACTGCCTCTGCTTCGGTATAGGTATCTGCGGGCACGGTATTCTTAGGGTACTTCCTGAAGCCATAGAAAGCTGAAATTAGTTACGTAAGCTAGTCTGATACACAAACAACAAAAACATTCTAACACTTTCAACTTCTACCCCTGACCTCTTAAATTAGGGAATGGAAGTTTGTATGACACTTCCGCAAGTTATGATGCTAGAGGTCTGTAAATTGATATTTGATATTAATTTCAGCCTGCTACCTCCACGCATTCCAAAGAAAAAGGGTCTTGACAGACAGACAGACAAGACTTACAGCAAAGTGATCCTATTAAGGGTTCCGTTTTTTTCCTTTTGAGGTGCGGAACCCTAAAAAGAAACAAACTAAAAAATATTGTCATAAGCAAACTTATAAAACTTCTTAGCCTACACGCCCTAACTTCACAAACTCTACACTTCGTAAAAATATGTGGCTTGGCTGTTTCGTAGCGACTTTGCGCGGTCTGCGGCGTGGCAAGCGATTTCTCAGTTCATTGCGCGGTCTAGACGCCTACCGCACTTCGATTAATTTGCAATACCCGCAATGTATTAGGAAAACGCTCGCCACGTCGCCGGTCGCGCGAAGTCATGGCCACGCCGTAAAAGAGCTTGTAGAGTTCAGGCGTGTAAAGTTAGAAGCTTGGCTCTACATGAGACCTGATGACTTTTTGACAGTTTTTACATGAACATGTTTTTGGTGGGATAATTATTTCTCGTTCTTTCCTCACCAGGTAAAAATAATATCAATATTCTCAACCGTTATTTTACCAATGTTAGGAGTTAGACCTCCTCTAGATTGGAAACTTGTCACTAACGATACGGCCTTTTATGCATTTTTATGCACTTTAAATGATATGCATTTTGATACCAACGATTAGATTTTGGAAGGCAGCCACGCCATTTTGTTGTGGTGGAAACGTCGTATGTCGTTCCATTCCGTCGTGTCGCATTTTCTGTTTTGTTACCCCCCTGGGAAACAAGTGGACTTAGGTTCACATCTTTCCTATGTATATGTTAAAAGTAAAGGAAGAAAGAAGAAACCTATGTTTTAATAATTGCATTACATAGTAGTTACTTTTGCCCACTGGAAAGATGACTTTTTAACCAACTTCTTTCTTGATGTGTTTATTTCCCTCCTGTTCTAATAATTTGTTCCTACCATATTTTTTTGCATTATAGAAAATAAAGAGCTTTTATTGCTTTTATTTTATCACATGAATCCCGCATATTCAAAAAATACACCAACCTTAACTATCGTTTGCATAAACCTACTTAAATATTTATATAAATATATTTATGTGGTTTTTATAAATAATAATAGCATAGTAGATAACTTATGTCCACAGGAAAGACAACTTTCCATTTCAGAATAAGTTGACTTCTTACTTCACATTAATTGTAAAAAAATAACCATCATTAGTGAATAACTGGTGTCCGTGTTAATTGTAATTTGTACCCACCCAATGGGAATACATTAAGTAGGGACACTATTATTTAGTTCAATTAACTTTAGCGCTAATTATAAAAAAGTCTTCAGCCGATCGTAGCAACAATCATTAGCACCGACGTAATGGCGCCACGAGCAAAAAAATTTTCCAACCGGTTCCGGACTTTGAATTATAATCATATTTTATTATGTAGGTATATGTCACACGTACCTATACGAGTATAAGCACAATAGAATACCTTTCAATTGCCAGCAGCAGGTTGCAGGTATCTAATTCAGGTCAGTTTGCTGCCAAATTGGGCTGAATTTGTCAGTACGGCATGAGCCGTGCCAAATTGTGTTATCAATACATTGTACCCAGAGCCGGATAAAAATACAGTTCTAAATTGACTAAACAAATGGCCACCTTCCATTGGTCAGGAGGGGAGGGCGGCGTCAGCGCAGCCGGCAGACCGTGGACTATGTGCGTCTGACTAGCGAAGGCCTGAGACCTGCCATGCTTCGGTGACCGCCAATCCTGAGCATATAATAGAGCGTTAGGCAGAGACGTAGGTGTTAAGTATTATTTGTTGTCGTGTTTTGATTTGAAAACAAAAAATCTTACTGCGGTTTATTTTGCTAAATTGAGCTAAGTGTATTACTAGGTATATTAAATAGTTACTTACCCGTTATTCATAAACCTATTTTAACTAAAATGCCGATAAACTTCGTTTGTCCTTTTTTTGTCACATTGACATTTCCGTTAGTAAGAACAAACCTATTTTAGGCAATCGAGGCTTGAGTGACGTTTATGAATATGGCCCTTAGAGTTTAATGAGTATCTAAGAGGTGGTAAATATAGGTCAGTGGTATTATAAAAAATATAAGCGGCTTCACACCATCCGACTTGCATTGCTGCAATTTTAAGTATTTCATTAAAAATAGGGTAAATTTTCCTGTGCGCGACACTGTCCTAATAGTAGGCACCTCAAACTTAATAAGAAGCAATAAAGGCGACAAGCAGGGTGTCAACTATTGGAGTCAACGTGTCAATCACAGGGACGGTTACCTTAACATCAACTTACATTAAATGACAAAACTGAATTAGGACACCTTTAAAACAAGTGGACATTTAATTCGTTTATCGTAAGAGCCACGTAACATAAAGGGAAGAATGGTCCTCTATTTTTAAAATCAATAGTTAAAAATAAAAATTGAACAATGCATCAAAACTTCACTGCACTATTATACTAGTCTGAATATTGGATGTGTCCCTGATCTCCGCCTCGAACCATAAAAACGTTAAAGGACTAGACTCAGTGTCGTAAAGATTTCACTATCGACCAGTGGAATGCAGCTCTCTGAGGCTTTGTCAAGTATCAAGATACACTACAGCTCTATTGTAACATGACTGCGAGGCGTGTGTGAAGACTTGACAAAACTAAGCATCAGGTGAATAAAACTAAAGAATTGGGTTGATGATTTTTGTCAATTACACTCATCACATCATCATCATCACCAGCCTTTTTTACGTCCCACTGCTGGGCACAAGCCTCCTCTCAAGATGAGAGGGCTTGGGCTATAGGTTCCCACGCGGGCCCAGTGCGGATTGGGAACTTCACACACATCATTGAATTACTTCGCAAGTGTGTGCAGGTTTCCTCATGACGTTTTCCTTCACCGAAAGCTCATGATAAATTACAAATGCAATAAAAAAACTCAGAGGTGCAAGCCGGGGTTTGAACCCACGACCCTCTGCTTGAGAGGCCATAGGTCAAACCACTAGGCTATCAGGGCCTTTTAAACTACCACTTAAATAATCAATAACCTTTTGTACAGACAAGCCAAGTGCAAAAATATGGGTGCTTCATTCAAAGAATATTCCGCTCGCACCGCACCGACTTCATATTTCTGCTACTTAGTGCTAGGCCATAAAACTTTAGGCTTTAGTTTCTGTTGTCCGAAATAAATGCATTTTATTTTACGTTTTTTTTCTAAGGTTTTTTTTGAAGGCGGTTTTACTTTTTTGTTAAAAGATTTTTGTTTTACAATTTTACTTTGATTTAACATTTTCAGAATTATCCTCCAACTCCTAACCGTTAAGGAGTTGTACCTTCCATCATCAGCTCATCAACATGAGATGATAACTACCAGACGCAAATACTTGAATAGCTTTAGAAAATATATGAAACACATAATACGTGCCTATAAAATTTGAGGGTTGCCCTCGATTTCCCTGGGATCCCATCATCAGATCATGATTTGGTAACAATGGGACCACCTCAGGAGTATATCCTTTCGAACAAAAAAAGAATTTTGAAAATCGGTCTACAATTGGCGGAGTAATCGATGTACATACATAAATAAATAAAAATACATACAGTGGAACGTAGAACCTCCTCCTTTTTTGAAGTCGGTTAAAAATAAAGAGTCGCATTACGTGGTTAAGCAGGGTAAACTTTAAAAGCTTTTTCGTCATAAGGTTTAAGGCTGCAAAAACTTTATTTAATTATTAAAAAAAAAAAAACAAGAATTAGCAAACTGTGATATGGTTCTTTAGAGACAAAATATTTTTATTAGTGCTTTTATGGTTGGTCTACTGTCATCGTGGTATCTACGAGGGGCGGCTGATAAGTAATCTCCTTGGTCAGAAATATATACAAAAATAATGCTGGCTGGTATGGATTTATATTCGTTTGTTATTCTATTTTCAAAATGTATTACATTCATTTGTTTATTGCATCACGTTTATTTGTCTCCTACAATTGTTTCAAACATGTCAGTAGAAAAAGTGAAAATGGATAAAATCGAGCAGCGTGCGGTGATTAAGTTTTTGACTAAAGAAGGGAATACGCCTTCGGAGATCAGACAGCGTATGTTACGTGTGTTTGGCAGTTCGTGTTCTTCCGAATTTGTTATAAAGTTTTGGTCAAAGCAGTTTAAGTTAGGTCGTGAGAGCCTGGAAGATAATCCTCGTAGCGGAAGACCAGTTTCGGCCGTCACCGATGAAAATGTAGCCAGGGTGAAAAAAAATATATTAGAGGACCGACGAGTGAAGCAGTGGGAGATAGCTAGAGATGTGGGCGTCAGTAAAGAGCGAGTCAATGAAATAGTTCATGAGCATTTGATCATGTCCAAGGTTAGTTCACGTTGGGTCCCCAGAATGTTGACTGCATTTGACATGGAGAGGCGTGTCAAATGTTGCGAAGAGTTTTTGGACATGAGTCGAGGGAAAAGAGGAAGAAATAATTTCTAGAATTGTAACATGTGATGAGACTTGGATTCGACAATGGGACCCGGAAAGTAAGCAAGAGTCGTTACAGTGGAAATTTAAGGATGAGAAGCCGCCTCGGAAATTCAAGGTCTGTCCATCGGCAGGTAAACTTATGGCTACAACCTTTTGGGACACAGAAGGGATTTTGCTCATAGATTATTTACCGAAGAAAACTACAATGAATGCTGTTTATTACTCAAACTTACTATATCAACTAAGAGAGACAATAAAAGAAAAACGGCGAGGTAAACTAAGCAAAGGAATTCTGATTTTGCACGATAACGCACCGGTGCATACCGCCCGCACAACGAAGCCAGCAATTAAAGACAATGGCTTCGAAACCATTGACCACCCCCCTTATAGTCCAGATTTAGCCCCCTGTGACTATTTTCTGTTTAGACTTCTCAAGAAAGACCTCAGGGGACGAAGGTTTATGACCGATGACGAAATGAAGGCTGCGGTTACTGACTTTTTTGACGACAAACCGAAATATATGTTTTTTAATGGTTTAAATTCAATATTTGAAAAAGTAATAAGTGCATTTTACTAGTAGGGGACTATATAGAAAAAAAAAAAAATTAGCCACGACAGTCTTTTGTTTCATTGTTAGGTAGATTACTTTTCAGCCGCCCCTCGTATAGTCACAGAATACATACAGTAGAGTATCAGTATTGGACTATTTAAATAGACAATCTGAAAATACAATTCTACTGAATATTTGTAAGCATCTAAAGAGAAGGAGACTGAAATATTTGTGTTAAAAGAAGGAGACAGAGGCCCAAGCTCGAATATTCGAATGCTACGCTACGTAAGGTAACCGAGTGGAATGGAAGGTAACCGAGAAAATTTGTATGACGTTTGGAACAGCGCCGTGTAGTTGGTACTAAAATTTAATATGAAGTTTCTCGATGGCGATACGATAACGATTACGTTACGCAGGATTCGAATATTCGTGCTCGAGCCTCTGTTCATATTTTTGCCGCCTACCCAAATGTATGTATAATATTTTTATGTACTTAAATCAGCATACTGCATTATAGAGTCGAATGTTAGAGTCCAAAATATTCAACGGCACCAATATTTTACTTCAAAATATGTCGATCGGAGACTTTTTAATACAATTTATTTGAGCAAATTTTATTTTTGGTTTCGTCCATTTTAGCATAACAAGTTATTCAAGGTTACAGCGTATCACTCGCACGATTTTAAGTTTTAGATGGTGGAATTGTCTTTAAAATTACTTTCGGCACGTGTTCATCATTGCTTTTAATTAAAATAAACTCACCGGCACAATTAAATATCCACATTGTTTTTCCTGATTAGGCATTGTAAAAACTGTTATTTAATCAATGACTGCTTATTAGCTCCTCATTCAGAAAATATATGGTGGGGGAATAGTTTTATTGTGCCGTTGAATACTTTTAACATGAAACGTGGAAGGACTACGAACTTTTAACATGAAACTACCATGAGACGCAACTCCCTGCTCTCAGGCGTCGTGCGCTCCCAGAGGAAAGACTACGGATTAGTCAGAAACATGTCGGGCTAAACTCGACTTATATACGACAACATACTTGCGTGAGTGATCCGTTTTATTTCTCTGTGCCGTTAAATATTACTATAATTATGATCTTCTATCTTCTATGTAGTTGTCTATTAAGATGTGTAGTTGTCTATTGCTACCACCGTCGCTACCACCATCTTACTCGCTAATCCTGCTGCTAAGCAGCAGTGCTAGCACTGTTGTGTTCCAGCGTGGAGAGTAATCGTAGAGCCGGTGTAATTACGGGACATGAGGCATTTCATCTTAGCTCTCTAGGTTGGCAACACATCTGCAAACCCTCCGGGGTTATGGGTGTCTATGGGCAGTGGTGATCACTTATCATCAGGTGACCCACTTACTCGTTTGCCTTCCTTGACGTATAAAAAAATGTAAATTTCAATTTTACTTTGATATTTTTGAGATACTGAATGAGCCGCGTAAAATATGCAAGTGTGCACGATGCAATGCAAGCGGTTAGCAAAAAAGTGCAACAAGTACGGTTGTGTAATTACAATTACCCTAAAAGCTTAGTGTCTACCTACTTACCACTACTAATGTAGCATAAAATACATCTTTAACCTTTTTTAGCGTCAGACAGGTTTAAGCATAAGCTATTAACAATTAGTCAGGAGCAAAAACATTGGCGAACTACGCAGTAGATTCATTATAGGAAAGATAAATCAATCCCGTTATGGGAGATAAACAGGATTATTATAATTACACGGCCATATCGAAAGAAATAGGTAATAAATAAACTAAATTAATATATGTTTGTTGTTGTGTTTACGTACAATTTTACACTCTGTTTGTGTCGGTATAGCCCCAATAAAAAAACAAAGCTTCACACGCTATGCAAAATCGTAATAAAAAACCAATTGACATGCTATTTTATACCTATACTAGTTTTTAAGGTGATATTTAAGATAATTAGTAGGTATGTTTTGTTATGTCGTCGTAGAGGTAGAGCAGACCGACAAACATTCTCTTGTAGTACCTACCTAGTAGTGAAGTTTTGTTTTCTTTATGTGCCTCAGGTGTTAATTGTTTGTTACGTATAGTTTTATGTAGGAACTTAATTATCTTTATGTGTTCGTTAAAACGGTATAATCAACTATCAATCTAATATTATTCTGTCAAAATTACATACCATTATGTTAGTGTTTTATCTTAAGTAATTAGAAAATTGCAGAGAGATGAGAGCAAGTCAAATTACGTAGTGAATTATCTGTTCGTCCTGTTGTAAAAATAATGCTGTTAATATACCTAGATGTCCTGGGTCTCGTTAAGCTAATAGTCACAAGCGCTCACTATTAACGATACAAATCCACCTCTCTGCGACAAAAAAAAAACATTAACGCAACGTTATCTGCTTCCTAGCCGATACAGGGTTCGGATTCGGACATTTCATAGCACGCTGAGACGAAAATCAGCTGTGGATTTTGCTTAAACTGAAGAACTTGGGAGTATTTACGAACAAAATTTCTGAATGACCTATCCGATGAAATACATAATATCGCAACGTTTGTGAAAATCCCCATAAACGTAAAAAAAATCTAAAAGCCTTATTTATGTCAGTAGAAAAATCGGATTATGTTTGGCATAGTTTGTGATGCAGTATAGTTTTAAGCGACGCAGCGACGGATAAACCGTTTTCGGTTTTTTTTTTCGCTTCCTGGGCTACTCTTGTTGTGAACTTTTATTTTTTATGAAAAAAAAAACTCACCACCGTGTTCATTATATTTAATTCATAATGAAAAAAATGTACATCAGAATAATTAAATTATCTTGTTTGCAATAATTTAATTTTAATTACAATTAGGTATAGGTAATCATCTTAAACATTACTTAGAGAAATTTTACTTAGGATGATTCAGCATTTCGGGATTAATTAAATGAATGAGTAGTAGGTAGGTACTTAGTTGAATTTTAATATCAATGTCTACTCCACAGCTGGCTTTCATCTTAGCGTGCTATTAAATGTCCAAACCCTGGATGACAATGTCACGTGCATAATAGTAGTTTATGCAGGAGTGTGGTTTTATAATAAGATCACACGAGTGTTTTAAGGCCTAATTATGTAGAGTTGCATACATTACTTTATCTACACTCATATTTATAAGTACTCTGTGATGGGTTTAGAAGCCGAAGGCATGTATCTTATTATACATTTCACGAATTTGACTGTTTTTTTTATTTATTAAAGACAAACATACCGAGCACGCCTGGTATCAAATGTTTTTTTTATTGTAAATTATGTTGGTTTTTGAAGATAATTGAAATTTGAAACTCATAACGATATCGAAAATTCATTACGACATCGATTGATGTCGTAATGTCTTTTCGATACTGGCTGTCGAAATGCTGGTCATTTTCTACGGTTTCTGAACGCATCACAGAGGACTTACGATAATGTGTGCAGATAAATACATATAATGCCACCGACTCGTATTCTTACCTAATGCCATTTTGGACTAGTAACTACGCACGTGCCTGCTTCCGGAAGCAGGCAGCGGCCTTCAACACGACGCCGCTGACATTGCTGATAGCCATCAGTACAAACACATTCGTATTGCACTTCTGCCAATGCAATCGGAACCTTTGCATGCACTTACACGATACCACTCCAAACCCAACCTTGTGTGGACAGCGAAAAGACCAAGTTACCCCAAATGACGCAAACGCATCAAATTTAATTAAAGGGAACTGAAATTGAGTCGTTCTTCAGTGAAATTGAAAGCTAAGATGTTTGTGACACATATGATGTTGCTAATTGCTCACCAATCTACTCATTTAGGTATACGCGCGTGTATCGATATCGTTAGAGGAATCTCCGACTTTTGCTTAATGTACAAATACCTATTAATATAACCTATATCTAGTAATTTTTAGGGTCTTTTACCTTGCGGATCATCTTTTTCCAGTGTTTGTCCGACTGTCCGTATTTCCTAATGGTATCCTGTATACATATACCATTAGGACATCGACTAACGATAATACTCAGGATTGATAGAGCAAGTCCATTCGAACACACCTGTGAAGTTTTTTTTATTTCAGCCCGTTGTAGTGTCCCACTCCCATTGCAGGGCAAAGGGTTCTCCTCTTATTCTCCACAACCCCTAGCTTTTTTTTCTTGATCTACCACGTCGTCGCTGACAATTCTCTGGTACCCAAATGTGGCTGCGTGAGTCCACCTGTGAAGTTTCATCGGAAAAAAGAAGCTCACTTGTATTGTCAATTATCAACCAGCAAATCAATCAATGTATGAGAGAAAGTCATTTAGGTATTTATTTATTAAAAAATCTTGGAGGTGTTCACCAAGACCTGTCTATTATTTGCTCTATCTGTCTTTTGCGTTTTATCGAGGGTCCCTGGTACACCCTGTATATGACTAAAAAATAAATCAAAACTATAAATCTATTATCAGTGATAATATTTACACTTTTTTACTTTAAATTACACCATTTAGTACAATGTTGCACCTTACTTCAATTAACTGCTTAATTAGTTAAACCGTGTAGGTAGGTACGACTATTTTTCTTTTTCCCACCTAAATATTCGAGTAGTCGGTACCTACTTCCTAAAATAAAATACGGTTAAAGTAACTAACAACAGACAAAACAGCCTATTGCATCAAAGCTTCATAATAAATAATATAATAACAGATGTGGTTTTACCATTTCACAGAGAAGTAAATACCACGACGTGTTCTTATCTCATATCGAATGCACTCTATACGGAGCATCGAGCGTTGCTATATGGATCACATTACTATAGTTAGTATGTTTATATATCTTTGTCTTGGTTTCAATGGAATGAGCTCCAATCTAACGACAAAAAGAGCATGAAAAGCTTTGTTAACAGTAAAAGCAAAATTTGTTCCCCACTTCATTTTGAACAATGTAATGCATTGCAGGAAATTTTAGTTAAAAGACTGGCGCAAGTTTATTAATTATGTACCTACATCTGAATTCGAGTCATGTCTGATTTATCTATCGCTTCTGATAGACCCATACTCTTTGAAGCTTTGAACCCTCCACGCAGGTTTTGTGTATATATAGTTATAACTATACTCACGGCGGGAAGGAAATACTAACCGTAAACCGTAACCATGCGACCAAAGAGCAAAGTATTTCGGGATTTGTAGAGTTAAGTACACAAACGCGAGAATTAGTTTCCTCACAAGTGCGAATCACGTCACGCATCACGAAATTCCTTAGCCATTCCTCTCACAATCCAGACATGGGAACTGTCAATTGCTGTCCACTCCCGTTTCATTGGAACAGGAGGGACGTAATCCCGCCGGTCGTTGATCTAATTGAGCGTTTGAGCGTGCGTGCGTGCTAATGGGCTAATTACGTGTATGAGACGGGAATTGGTGACTCACGGCTAAGGTTGCCAGCTTTTGGAAAAAAAAGATCTGACGAAGGTAACAAAAAACAGCCATTATGTGTCCCGCTGCTAGGGCCTGCCCCCATGTCTTCCACTAGTCTCCATCTTGAGCGGTCTCAGACCAGTTGTAAAGGAAGACATCTAGACCATCCGCCATCGTCAGCTGGGCCTACCAACGTCGCTGCCACGCTATCCATCTTCAGCTTCGTGGCAATTTTAGCCCACCTGTGGCCTGCCCAGTCTATCTTTTCAATTTCATTCCAAATAATGATGGGTTAGTGGCTTAATGCTTCAGGCGCCGTCGTAATGAAACTTTTCTCAGTTAGGTACTAAACTGTCTGTAAAGGATAGATAACGATGAAAACGAGGGTAGTTGTGAGCCGCCGTCAGCTGCGCCGGGCAGCCGCGCGAGCAAAGCCGCGGCGCGCAGTTTACGTCTCGCCACCGGCGTGGCGTGTGCTCCCGGAGGATGAACTACGCATTAGTCCGAAACATCTCAAGCTATACGCGACTGACATACGTGAATAATCCGTTTATGTCACTATGATTGAGTCTCACGGTAGTTTTATGTTAAAAGGATAGATAAGTCAACATTCTTGGTTCACGTGATAAATGATTGATAATCGATCCTCGATGACACCCGTAAAAGCAGCAAGATTACCTATAAATGCGATGCCAGCCTAGAGAGCTAGCTAAGTCTGAAAGAAAAAGAGTATCTTACGGTGCACTACGGTACTACGGTATGCCGTACAAGGGAAATTTATACACAGTATAAGATCAAAAGGTAAAGGTATTCCACCAACCTGATCAGACTGACAAAACGTGTCACTTTTAAGGACCATACTCAATGATCATAATCACCAAGGACTTCATGATCAACGTCAAGGAAAACTGACATCAAAGGTAATGTGTAATCAAAGTCCTTTTAAAAAGTAAATATCACTTTAAAATTGGCAACCCTAATCAGAGCAGGACGCGGTTGCCCGTGGGAGGCAGACGGCATGGCGCGTACTGGCCACAAATATTTATTCTAGGAACTTTTCAGACTTCGCCTATTTTGGTGGCAATTCAAATTTAGACCATTTTTAGGGTTCCGTACCTCAAAAGGAAAAAACGGAACCCTTATAGGATCACTTTGTTGTCCGTCTGTCTGTGTCTGTCTGTTTTGTTTGAATTCTAAATTTGAAGTATGAGGGCATGTCCAGCCAGCGTCACAGCGGAAACAATGTGCTTAATGTGTTCTAACTGTGCTTATTTTTAGTACGCTGACTCCTTAACAGCAATACCTTAATAAGTAAAATTGTGTTCAAGTGAAAAGGTTCTTAAGTGCGCAAAAGTTTATAACTCTCACTATTAACCAGAGAATTTTGTAACTGCCAGCTTTTTATATATAAAAAGCCTTGTCTATTGTAGGTTAGGTGGTAACTCCTAACTTTTTGAAACATTTATTGATAAAGTTCACTACATACACTAAAATTCAATCTGTACACCTACTACCTACCATTTAAATAACGTAGGTAGTCATAGCAAAAAAAAATTAACGTGACGTAAGTACGGGTCAATCAGTTGTACAACTAGTAACTACATTATGTTGAATAAATTAGTGTTTCGTAGTAAGTTTTTACTGAATATTTTAAATCGAATGTCTCAGTAACAGTCAACCCTTTTACCTCAATTAGAATTAAGAACTAAGCCACCAAAACGTGACGAGAATATAGAGTTGCTTCGAAGAACCTTACGTAAATAGGTAATACTATGCGTTATGATCAAAAAATTTTTTTAAAGACATTTTAACGAAATTTATTCGTCAGTTACAATCCAAAGATCTACTTGGATAGGTATTTAATTTCAAATCAAGAAAGGATTTCTTGAATGTGTCGAAGCATTTCTAGCTACTGATCCGCAAGATTTAGTAGACCGGCATTAAATGACCTCCACCCGAACAAAAGCATCGAATATGCACAAATCGCTAAGAATATATAATGCGGATACCAGTGCAGTAATCAAGATTCTAGAACCTCAAAAAACTGGTATAAATAAAGTGGTGAGCGGCTCCTAACTTTCGCTGGCAACAGAACCTCGCATAACGGCACGCGAACGACACGCGCCAAAAAAGAGGAAAAAACAAGAACACTCAGTTTCTCACACCGACCGAAACATAAACAGTCGATTACTTCATCCCACTCGCACGTATAACAGTATTGATATGACTGTAAAAGATAGCGAATGTACGAAGTTTTGTCACACCGCGAATCGGAATCGATGGCTTCGTTATGACCGCGTAACGGAGGCAGTAGCCGTATCTGCATACGGTAGCAATCTCACTCATTTCAACTTGACGAACGCATGTTTAAAGTAATTAGTTTCGTATTTACTACGCGGATGGATGCCTATCAAGTTTTTTGTAGTACATATTTGGACTGAATATATCGGAGAGGTATTATTGGGCATGCATTAAGTTCTGATTTTCGGATCGTTGTTATACCCGTTTTATCGTATTAAACTGCCCATAAGTAGGTTTTAAATAAAGGTATTTAATTATGTTTGCAGCAAAAGTAGCTTTCTTTGGAGTAGAACCTAACTAACTAACACTAGCTAGATACTAGAGTACCTTTGGTTATTACTTTGGAATGCAACGTCTTATTAGGTCTCAATAATAAAATGTTCTGGACACGAAATCATAATTCAAAACAAAAATGTTTTTTGTTGCATAAAACCTGTCCGCATTACTAGCTGTTAAATTACTTTTTTTCTAAGCACCGGAATTTTAATACAAATATTTCAAACTTGTTTTTAGTGGAGTTCGTCTTTTGACGTTTTTTTAGAACTTGATTTTGTAGCGAGTTCTCGGTTTTTCATTTATTTTCGTTCTTTTTTGTAGTAAATTATAAAATATCCAAAGTGTTAGGGAAATTACAAGAGTTGCATTTTATTGCGGGTCTCGATCGATTATCTGAGTCGTGATCCTTCTTCTTCCGCTTGCGACGGCAGAGAAACGACCGTCCAACTGAGGGTCGAGCACGACTTTACGAAAGCTGCGTAACGTTACGGTTATCGTATCGAGATCGAGAAACCTCATACTAAATTTTAGTTCCAAATACGCTCACGGGCGGGCGCTGTTCCAAACGTCATATAAACTTGACAACGTTTACTATTCGACTTTACGTTACGCAGCATTCGTAAAGTCGTGCTCGACCCTCTGTTGTTGAAAATAGCGGTGATGGTTACTTACTTAGTCATTCAAGGAGAACTTTATAGATGAAACAAATCGTCTCGTGGGTGAAAACATATCGCTCGTGATCATCACATGTTTTATCTCGAACTCAAATAAAATCTTGCACCTGATCGAAAGTTTCGATCATTGTTCAGGACGAGTCATCGCGCAGGCGCGCAGTGCTGAATGTAAGCATTTATCTCGGCAATATTTACTTTGAATAACTCTTTATTGTTATAACTTTGAAGACAGGTGCGTATGCGTCGGAAACAGGAACAAAAACAAGGTTACGATCGCACTTTATCTCGGCAATGTGAAAAAATTAACGACAAAAGTATGAAAAGAAACGACTATTGTATTTTAAACCATTTCGTGATAAAGCTATTTGTTTGGTTATCGCCGAAGTGATGAGTAAGCGAGTGGTGAAATAACGTGTGGGAGGGTTGGAAGACCAGACATCGGGGCATTCCGTTACGAATGTAAGTCAATGTTGCGTAAATATGATTCAAGGACTATGGTTCATATTCATTAGTCATTATTATCCTTAATTTAAGGACTGATTTTCCAAAGTTCAGTGATAAAGAGAAAACTGAGAGGAATTAACATGAGCCATGCCACCTGAAGAAAAAGCCAGATGTGCAATTAAAGTGTTGCAATTCCAAACAAAAAGACGACGTAGAGTGACGATGCAATAAAAAAAAAAAAAAAATTTAAAGTAATTCCATCATAGTTTGAATGTTGTCGTAATATTTTATTGCAAACACTTAAACCCCGATCATAATCATTTCATATCTGTCCCTTTTCACATTTAAGTACTATTGCAAAGTTCCATGTCTATTAGCAGTTAATCAAAACTACTTTATCCCCAAACGAGTGTGGTTTTATTTCGAGTTTAACGGCAACATATCAGTGTATAACGTGTTTAGATAGAGCTAGATCTGCGCAGGAAGCGAGCGCATGCGTGGGCTCACTCTCAGACAAGTACTCAGGGATCTGTATCAGAATGGCTAGCACAACTGTAAAGGGTGAGTTTACTGTGACGACCTATAGGTACTGGAAAACTAGAACTGGATACAAAATGTAATCTAAGTAAGACCACTCGCTAACGTTTACTACAATAGGGGAGTAACAGTTTTAGTGCTATGTCTAATAGGGGAGTATCTTGTGTTAAACATAATATTTCTAATTTAACGTCATTTAGATATCAAAAATATTGGAAATGAGTCTTTTGCTTTATCAAATTGATAAAAAAAAGTTCAGGGTGAGGGCTCGTGAGGTCACGTCGTGCTAAAAAGTGTGCCACGATGTGACGTCTCGCCAAACTTCAACGCTCTATAACTTCTTTTTTGTTTAAAATTGACAAGAGAAAAAATACGTGTCCAATATTTTTTGATAATTTAAACGACGGTCTAAATAGATCTGTCAGAACACTAGCCTATTATGTGAACTTCACTCTAACTGTGGGCCACATGGCCGTTACAATGGAGCATAGAGCATAGCATCATCAAATAAAGCTCTACTAATTAGAGCAGACTCCGTGGCTGACATCGACATGGATGATCATGATCACTGGGGATGTCACTCGGCCAGGCCTTTCCAAGCTGACATCAAATATGTATAGACTCTACTGAGGACTTTAATGTTTTCGAACAGGGGAAAATATGGCTAGATGACATTAGACATTTTTACAATTTTGTGATCATTATCGATAAGTCAGCCGAAAGACGTCCACTGCTGACCTCCCCCAAGGATCTCCACTCAGACCGGTTTTGTGCTTTCCGCATTCACCGCGATCCTGCGATCCTCACCAGGTCGTCCCATCTTGTTGGAAGTCTACCTACAGCTCGATACAGCAAATTTTGTGATACTCTTATAATTTTATCAGACAATCCCAGACGTGACAGAAACGTTAAACGGATCTCTCTGTACTATTAGCGATATTTTGTCTGTCGACTTATTGTACCTGTCCACAATCTGGGCAATTTCTGCAGGCCGATAAGTATTACAATACAATACAATACAATACAATAACTCTTTATTGAACACCACATAACAGTCAAGACAAGAAATAAGGCACAAAGAGCCCTCGGGCTATAAGTTGAAAGACTCATGATGTAGAGCAGCTGTTGTTGACCAAAGTTTAATTATTCTAATCGGCCTACTGCAATAATATGTTGATAACAGCTTAAGTTAAGTGTGAACATTTTTGCCAATAATAAAATGATTCTCATAGTGTCTTGGCTAGGACCTGTAGGCCGAGCACGATTTTTAGAATCCTGCGTAACGTTACGTTATGGTATCGAAATCAAGAAACCTCATACAAAATTTTAGTTCCAAATACGCTCACGGGCGGACGCTGTTCCAAACGTCATACTAATTTTTCGATAACGTCACTCTACTCGATTACGTTACGCAGGATACGAATATTCGTTCTCGGGCCTCTGATATATGGATCAAAGTGAGGTCATATCGTAAGTACTATATGGCGAGTCTGATTGTGTTCTATTTATAAACTTGTTTATTTATCATATTTCCAGCGGTTTTTAGCACCTATACAGCACAGAAATAAATATATGTAATACTGATAAGGTCAGTATAATGTAGAATGTTGGGAGGTAGCTAATTAGATAGGTAACAATTTAAGACAAAGGTTTTGGACAGGTGTTTCCATAGACTCTACATAAATTAATAGCTGACTTTGTTGTTAGGTGCATGAGATCTCGAAATTTTTGGTGGGGAAGATCTATGTTGTGAGACTTGGCATTTTTGTTGTCTTTCGTATGTTAACGAAATATTTATACACTAGCATTTTAAGCAGAATGCACAATATTTGATATCAGTTATTTTGAAATTTTATTGAATAACGAAAGAGTGATTTCGTGCTTTTCGTAGTTCCACGTGTGTTATACAATGAAGTTCAGATATACAACTGTACCTAAAGCACCGCTGTAAAACTACTTAAGCAGTTTTTAAATAATAGCTCGCAATGCACTGCATGCATTCACACCACACAGCAAAACCGAATTGTAGAAAAAAATACCAACAAAAATTTTCATGGAAATTAATACCATGGGGTACTGCAGGACTAATAAGTGACACCACGGTTAAATCAATCACTATCATAAACATGTATTAGTAAATTTCTCAAGTTGGGTAAATTGCCCACAGCCGAAACAAATGCAGCATTCACAGTCAGTTGTACGTAATCTCACACATGAAAGCAAAATGTCTTAAATACAACATTAACGTTAATGAGCCACCTAATGACCCCGGTCTCGTCTTATCTCACTGCAATCGGCTTAAGTAGCGAACATTACATATTTTGCGATTATGTCATTTGAGGACATTCAAAGCATTTTTTATAAAGATAATAAAGTTTTTTAGCCACGTCGGAATAAAACAAGCTAGCGTGTTGCTTGATCGTAAGCAATTACTGCTTTTTATTACTTTTCTTCGTTAAATCCATCGAAAGAAATATTCCGAATAAATAAATACTCACCATAAATAAATATGGGGTTGTAAGTAAAATTCAGTTGCGAATAAATTGAGTCAAAGTTGCGATTTGTCACGTTAAATCACGTAAATCCAACGTAAGTCCTTCTTTCCAATAAGCGGTAAAGGCCTCATAATAGAGTAACTCTGAGTTTTCTCATGCAGCTTTTACTTAATTACTTAAATTGAGACTAGCTTACTGATGTAAGTAAAAACTATGATTGCGTAAAAACCCAAACCTCTAGCTACTTAGTAGTTAGTAATTATAAATCCAATATAAAGAATCTTGAATAGTTTTGTGTAGTGTAAGTAAAGCGTCAAGCATTGTCTTCAAAGTGTTCGCAATGAGCGTTATAGTGAGGTCTATCTGTCATTCTCCACCAACGAGATACAAGCTACTGGCCTATGATTGGTGGAAATTGACAGATATACCTCAGTCGACACTAGCGATCCTAGCGGATTTTTGACTCGCGGTAACCCTCATTGCGTCAAAATAGGGCACACGTTACGTCACGCACGTAACCCGGGGTGTCTTGGCCGGCGGTGTTGACAGGAGCGGGAGGGATAAGGGTGCGTGGGAGTGGCGGGCGCGGGGCGGGGCGGGCGGGGCGCGGGGCGGGGCTGCGCAGACGCCGGCGCGTCTGGACCGCATCACTACGCCCGCGAGCCCCGCGCCGCGCAGAATGCTCGCGACCGCTCAGACCGCGCGCGCTCGCACTCTCGCGCTCAGTGATGCCACCAAACCGCCCTACTGTCATGAACTGCCTACTGTGTAAACGTGAACATGAACCCACTGTGAACAGTGACTCTACGGATTTATCACGTTGGATGCGCTAGGATTACGGGTGAGTCGGCTGACCGCAATCAAAATATTGGTAACAAAATAAAACTCTCCGCTATTATCGGATAACTATTTAGCGTAGCGATTCGACATTCCTCCCGGCCCGTTAGCTTAATTCTGGTTGCGTGTGCGAGTTATTTACGTTCGTGTTTACAAAAGTTTCCGCTGCCTTATCACTGTACGCTAACTCGTCAATTTACCCAATTCGCTACTCTCGCTACTAACACTTTCCCTAATTCGTCACTTGTGTATAATGAAGACACATTTTCATTTTTTTTTACGAAATACAATCATTGTCACCGAAATTGGGAGATTTAAATATCATATCTTAACTGTGCTCCTTTAGAGATAATTATATGCGGTTATGAGAGCAGTAAAGTAATCAAAGTGACTTTTATTATCTATAAACATATATTGCTTTAACGAAAGCTGTAAGTGTTCTCCGAATGGCGATCGCGGAGCGCGCGCGCGCCGTTCGCCCGTTGATGTCTTTTACTTTAGCCCCGTGGAAAGTGTATATTTAGTAGGTTTATACGAATTCCAAAAATATCATACACCTGATTACTTTGAGTTTAAAATTGGCTGCATTTAAACTTTTAATTGCTTCCATAAAAATTAAAGAAATCGCATATATCATACCGTTAAGGATTGTTAAGGAATGCTGTTAAGCCGACATGCGATTGTGTGTCAATATTTATTGCATAGTTAATTGATAATTAAAACAGAAATTATCCTAGATGGATCGTAAATGTTTTTACGTGTTTACTCGGCAAATATATAAATACGTTGTGGTTGTCAATAATTTAACTTGGGGTGATTCAAATCGGAATAAATCGATACAAGTATGTTTCTTCTCATTTAGTGGAATTAATAATTAAATTCAAATATCTACTTTAAAAAAAAACACGCCTTAAATTGACCTTTTTCCATACATTTTGAGCTTATGTATTGAATTTATAATTTATCTAAAAATACCTTTATAATGTCATATTGAATCGTGTCCGGCACTACCAATTAAGTATTGTCTATGTCAAAATTAAGTACTTAACACTTTTTATTTAAACAATGATAATTAATTTAATTGCCCTGTTCATATTTCGAACCATTCACATAACTATTAATTTGCATGTTTCTATGATTGAGGTTGAATTCAAAAACTAGTTTATAACAAAAAGTGACAATTAGGGCCTAATTTGATTAATTGGCGCTGCGATTTAAATTGAATTTCTTAGAACTTAGACTAGCTGAGAAGTCAGTACTAAGATCAACTCGACCTACATAAAGCAGATGTACACTTCACTGCTTGAAACGGCTCGGGGTAAAAAACGTAAGAGTGAGTTTATATTCATAATACTACTTGTCCCTATGCCCGACACTGGCACCTTCAATTTTAATACGTAGCAATAAAGGTGACGAGCAGAGTGTCAATTATTGGAATTAACGTGTCAATCATTAGGACGTTTACCTTTGGTCGAGAATTCAGCATTTATGGATACTTTCAACCACAAAAATTTACAGTTATTTCGGCATCCTACACATTTATTGAATATGATTTAAATCCTCGTATGATTTAGACACGGATCAATGCCAAATTTAGAAATAATCATATATTTTTCTATTTTTAATTAAATGAAAGATACTGGAAAGAGACGTGCTAATCGAAACTGACGAACTGATCGAAAATTCCTTGCAATTCCGATTATTTAACATTTGATTTGAAATTCAACGATCAAATTCGCACATGTTTATTAAAACGAAGACACTATTTAAAGCTGTGTTGAATTATATGAGGAAAACATAGTAAATAACGCTGATAAATTTTATTAGGTATCATGTATTTTTTCCCTATTTGTCTCCGAATTGCAGGAAAACGTATGTGATAGTATAACGTTAATTCAAATCAAAATAAACTGAGTACCTACTCACTCACTATCTCTTTGGCTTCGCCATCTTTTTCTATTAAACGGTTAAAGATGGTACGAGAAAGAGATGACGAATACCAAAGGACGGTCAGCGCGTTAGATAATATAGGCCTCTGGTCTATCTGATACCGAACAGAAATGCAACTAAATTTCCCACATTAAACCACAGGTGGCGGATATTAGTGGCAGCCACTTGTAGCGGGCGAGATGGCATCGACGCATTTTGTGCGTTCGAGCATCCTATAGCTACAGCCGCGGGAGTGGTCAGATCCGAAACATACCAAGCCACTATTGTGGCGGCTCCTTAATTCAGTGGCAGAAACTTGCTGTTGGCCCTAGTGACGTAATTGTCGACAGACAATAGGTTTCAGTGACACTGAAACCTGTAGATTAAGAGCTACATGCAACTACATGCAGTCACAGACTACATGAGGTTGCATCTTTTTATCTAGGTGCTGTATCGCTGAAGAGTAAGTTGAAAACCCTGAAATCACGTGTTGTTATAAAGGTACTAGGTCATTCATATCGTATTCTTTACTTACTTAAAAAAAACTTGCCTAGTTTTATTGTTAAGCATAACAAAAGAATGATCGCAAAAATCAGTAAAGTATCGGGTCAAAGAATATGTAAAATTCACATCTTGTCAACTTTACAAACTTGAAAATCCTTTTGTACTTTTTTACAAAGACATTATTTCAAAGTTAAATGTGTGAGATTCATAAAATTGACGAACTATGGTATTGTATTCATAAAATGACATAACGAAATTATCATAAAACAACTCTACCTATTAATTAAATAATGTTATTTGATATGCTTATGAATCACACTAAGAAGAATCATAAATGTGGAAATGAATGAACTGAACCAATCGGCTAAAGTAGTCGGAAACTTAGTTTGGCATTTGAAAAAGGGCATACAAACTGCATTTTTCATTCACAAAGCCACCCTATTCCCAAGTCTGAAAAAAGTGGCCATTAAAAAACTGTGAATAGACAGTTAAACGATCTGGTACCCCGCCTCCTTTTATATAAAACGTTGTACATATGTAAATAGCATATTTACATAACTATATATTTGGAAGTCAGACAATCGGGTGTTTAGTTTTGGGGATGCCGTGAACAAGGACGGACATACACTTGAACAGTCAGAGTCTGGCTTTAGTCGAAAAGTTTTCGCACCAGTTGTAAATTTTAGATTTTTCTTAATTTTTTTTAGTCAGTGTTGAATGGACGTTTACTTCAAAGGTTTTACTTTTGCCTATATTTAGTGCAAGTGATGGGTTGAACATCGAACATGTGTTTCGATCAATGTGTAATAATTTGCAATAGTGACTTTAATAAAGTTTTCTACGGAATTTGGATTTAAAGCAATATGGATTTATTTGTTCTACGTGCTGTCAGATATATCTGCCTTATAATAACAGGTAATGATATTACTTATGATTAAAAGTTCCAAACTTAATTTTGATAATTTAATGAAATAAAAAAACAGTTCTGTTTGCGCACGTAGGTACGTTACAGAAATATCTAACGTACAGACCTATCTTTAAATATCGAATGTGCTTACTTACAAATAATTAACTAATTCAATTTTGAAATATGGATTTTAATTTTATTAATTTAATCAACCACATTATATTCAAACTAAGGGAAAAATATGAAAACGTAAACAATGGAATTCATCCAGCTACATTAAATTACCAAATATGTAACTATAGTAATTTTAATTACAAAGCTACAATTATTATTTCACAAGCTGAAGTTTAGACTTATCCAGTTGCCAATTTTACCTGGTCATCTGTTATTTCACTTCAAAGATTCGAGGCAAACAGACAAGCAGTCTGTAATTTTAATTTTTGAACAAATTCAAACAGACATGTATAACCACCATTGATTGCCATCACAACGAATTGATTAAAATGTGCATAAATACAATGCAATTTGTGGGCATTAGTTAGAAATGTGATAAGCGGACTACCGGTCGCTCACACTGCGCCTTTGTTGGGGCGCTGGTAGCGCTTGGTTTCTACTAGTTCTCGAAATTAACTCGGTTTAAAGGCGCCTCGGCTCAAGCGACACTATTTTATTTATATGCATTTTTAAACGCAACTTCAAAAACATACGATTTTAGTGACTTCTGGTAACAGATAATTTTCAAAAACGGTATACCGCCACAACATTTACCGTCTTGTAGTTTCCCAATTAATTTATTGCAAGCAGTACCTGATTATAATGGAAAAGCCTAAACCAATTAAAATAACTACATCATTATAAATTTGACTAAAAATCGCAAAGGGTACTTAGGTCTGGTAAACTGCCGCTTAAAATTAGGTCGCAATGGGTTTGGTCATGAACAGATAATTACCAGTGCTTTGCGTGGGAATGTAGGCTTGAATAAAGGGGTCCCTCAAACTAATTAAAACAGACTGACGATTTCAAGAATTTTATAAATTTATGAAATGAAATGAAATAGTCTTTATTGTTATTCCTAAAGAACACTCGAAAGCTGTAAAAGTTAACGATATCCGTGATTTAACAATATGTAAGAAATCTGACAAAATATTCTAAACGGCTTTTCCGTCTTTACAGGTGGGTCGAGGAAAATTATGCGTGGGGCGTGCGCGTGCGCAGTGGTGTGCGCACTGGTCGCGCTGTGTGCGCTGCCGACGGGGGCGCGCGGCGCGCTGGATGACGCCACGCGCGCCGCCGCCGAGCGCCAGCTGCTGGCGCTGCTGGGCCTGCCGCGCCGCCCGCACGTCACCGCGCCCGCGCCGCCCGTGCCGCGCGCCCTGCGCGTGCTGTACGACGCGCGTGGCGCCCTACCCGCCGCCGCCGCCAACACCGCGCGCTCCTACCACCACGCGCCCTCGCGGCTCGACGACCGCTTCCCGCACGAGCACCGTTTCCGGCTCTACTTCAACGTGACCGGCGTGCCCGGCGACGAGGTCGTGCGCGGCGCTGACCTCACCTTCCACCGGGCCGCGGGCGTCGCCGGCGCCCAGCGGCTGCTGCTCTATGACGTGGTGCGCCCCGGTCGCCGCGGCCATACAGAGCCCATATTGCGGCTGCTGGACTCTGTGCCGCTGCGGCCCGGCGACGATGTCGTGCGCGCCGACGCGATAGGTGCCGCTCGGCGTTGGCTTACCGAGCCTAAAGAGAATCATGGACTATTAGTGCGCGTTATCGAACAGAACGAGAATGGCACGAACGCGCGACAGCCACACGTGCGGGTGCGGCGGCGCGCCGACGAGGGCGAGGAGCAATGGCGCGCGCTGCAGCCACTGCTGCTGCTGTACACGGAGGACGAGCGGGCGAGAGCGGCTCGCGAGCGCGGCGGCACGCTACTGACGCGCAGCAAGCGCGCGGCGCGGCGCGGCCACCGCGGTCACCGCCGCAAGGAGGCGCGTGAGATCTGCCAGCGCCGGCCGCTGTACGTGGACTTTGCGGACGTGGGCTGGAGCAACTGGATCGTGGCGCCGCACGGCTACGACGCGTACTACTGCCAGGGCGACTGCCCGTTCCCGCTGGCCGATCATCTCAACGGCACCAACCACGCGATCGTGCAGACGCTGGTCAACTCGGTCAACCCAGCCGCGGTGCCCAAGGCCTGCTGCGTGCCCACGCAGCTGTCTTCCATCTCCATGCTGTACATGGACGACGTGAACAATGTGGTGCTCAAGAACTATCAGGACATGATGGTGATGGGCTGCGGCTGCCGATGACGAAGGGCCGCGCCCGGTGCGGACCTAGTGATACTCGTGGACCCAGTGTACATATAGTTTAGTGGCCTCGATCTGTACATATCTATCTGTGTATATATACGTGTAATTATTATTTTATTAAAATGAAGATGTAATAAAACATTAATTTTATACAGCGTTGCTTTTAATTTATTCCATTTACATGATAAGTTGATACAAGACCGTTCCAATGTAATAGAATTTGATTGGTCTCAATTTCAAACATTAATATTTATTAATTGGATTCTAGACTAGTTAAAGCTAAAATAGGAAATATAGAATGGCCTTCTAAATAATCGCATCTCAGGTTATATGAGACACAAATCCCGGCTAATAGAGAATATTCAGCGTCAAAAGTAGTTTACCACCTTGTCGCTCTACAACCAGATGGAAAACAAAACTTTTGATGCTGACTGTACACAATTAATAATTGAACATGATTTTTGCACTGCTAACGTAAATGTTCAGTGCCCTACAGCTACACTGGCCCAAGAGTTGGCATCTTTAAACTTAATTCATAGCAACACAGGTGACAAGCACGGTGTGAATTAATATGATTGGAATTTAGACGCTTGAGATGTTATTCTTATTTCTGCTATAAATTTTTCACAAAAAAAGCCTTGATAGTTTAGTGGTTTGACCTATGGCCTCTCAAGCAGAGGTCGTGGGTTCAAATCCCGGCTCGCACCTCTGAGTTTTTCGGAATTTACGTGCGAAATTACATTTGTTATTTATTATGAGCTCTTCGGTGAAGGAAAAACATCGTGAGGAAACCTGCACACTCCTAAGAAGCAATTCAATCGTGTGTGTGAAGATCCCAATCCACACTGGGCCCGCGTGGGAACTATAGCCCAAGCCCTCTCATTCTGAGAGGAGGCCTATGCCCAGCAGTGGGACGTAAAAAAGGCTTTTGATTATGACTAAAGCACTTGAATTTATTTAAAAAACCTGAAAATGTAGATACTAAAATTATAATTGGTGTAGGAATACAGAAGTAAAGAAATTTACTGTCACATGCACTTTTCGGTTTCCGGTTGAGTTTGAATTTTGCATGCACATGGAAGTTGGATAACAATGCAATATTATTATGACAAGAAGCTGATTTGATGATGGAACTGGAAGGTAGCCATGTGGATTCTAAAAAAGCCAGACAAGTGCGAGTCGGACGCGCGCACGAGGGTTCAGTACAAAGATTTTAACGCTTTTCCCCAGTGTTTTAAGTTGTCCAGTGTTAGCAGAGTCCTGCTCCTAAGCAAAATGTACGCAGTGTGTGGTCATCTTATATTGGTCTGTGAAATTTACAAACCGACATAAAAATTTTAGATTTTGAGAATTTTTTGAGTGGTTGTGGTTTAGGTTTTCAGGGTACGGCAATTTGCATGGTAACAACCTTTTCAGGGTTCATGTAAGTATTTAATGACTGTATCTTTTGATTGCGTTGACTTAGAAGCTTGATTTTCACAGCGTCAAGGGATTGCAGGCTTGAGTATTTGATATTAATTTCAGCATGCTACATCCACGTGTTCCAGAGAAAAGGGGGTCTTGACAGACAGACAGAGAGACAGACAACAAACTGATCCTATAAGGGTTCCGTTTTTCCTTTTGAGATACGGAACCCTAAAAAACGACGCAATCCCATCGCATTTGGGCTCGTTTGATTCGTATTGAGAAAGTATCTCTGCTCCTAGATGATATCCAGAAAGAGTCTGATGATGAATCCCACCTACAGGAAGTCCTCAGGGGTTATTGAAATGTTTGTACCGATTTTATAATGATAACCGGTTCTATAAGATTTACCATGGCAATGTTCCTGCACTCAGGGTTGGGCGGGTGGTGTGAAGTTATCTAACTACCGTATCTTGCATTTTAGCTCTACCACTACCTACTTACTAAAAAAACTGTTAATGCGACAACACACCAAGATATAGTAATAATTGAAATATGAAACATGCAGGGGTGGTATTGTTCAATTGTATGAGGAAGTTAAACGGCTAGCCGAATTTTGAACGGAGGGAGTGGCAGGTATTCGACCAGCAATAACGGAGGTCCATGGGAGTATTTGATGCGATGGAACGAAGAAAGTACCTATTGTGCAATATTACTTTGCAGGTGAACATTTGAACCCTGGGCATGCTCAAAACTACCTTAGCAACCGAAATTGTTTTGGGTGTCGTAGCCAAAATAATTGAGGGCACCGAGTCCGTGCGTGACGACTTCCCGCCTGAGCAAGGTCACCGAAAATGAGTTCATTGAGTTAACTCAGTTTGGGTTAAGCCATTGTTGAGTGACGTCAGGTAGGTCGTGACCCGAGACCGGCAAGTCTGCACTTGTGCTTTCTCAAGAACTTAATAAACAATGGACGATAGGTAGGTCATTGTTCTTTTCAGTCTTGGAGCTACACTGAACTTGATATCCCATACAAAAAATACCATTTCCTTTATTGTGGCGATTTAAAGTGCCCCCGCTGAGTACCTGGGACTAAAGATCATTATCATTACCTAATTACCTTTCTTTAACAGAGGGATAGATCAGGCTCAAAATCATGATAATAATTACCTAAGTACCTACTTATTCCATTTCGTGATTCGGCTTTAGACTACAATTCACTTACTTATATCATTTGCGTTAAAAGGCGACAGTCAGATGGTTTCAGAATGACTTCGTAAGTATAGAATAGACTCTATATTATAGACATCAGTGCTTGGAGCTCAAGATGAAGTTAAGTTTTTGTACGAATGGGCAGAAGGGATAGCGTGTGATTGTCATTGGCGTACCTAAGTATTATTTCAATAATTTCGTCTTTCTAAATGCAATTAGGTTGTACACTTTTTAAGTCTCTGGCATGTTTGATGATAATTATGTTTATTAGTATGCTTGTGTACTCTAGTACACAATTAGTTTAATTACTACAAACAATTAATTTAATATGCACGCCCGGTCTTTAATTGCAGTTCTGGTAGTTCCTTGCAAAGACGAAGAGAACAGTAGCTGAAAGGGTTAAGGAACATAATTGCAGCTGCCAAAAGCTGCCATCAGGTGAAAAAATGCACCATTGCCGAGCATTTGCTGGAATCTGGACTAAACCATTGGATTAGGGTTTATTTAGTTTCGATGCGACAACGTTACGTTACGCAGGATTCGAATATTCGTACAAAGGCCTCAGGCGTATCTGTATCTTCGGGTAAGTCGTCGGTGTTGTGCCGGTACGAATTGAACAAGTTCAATTGCAGTGCGCAGTGCGGGTAGTTCGAAAAACTCACGCGGCTAATGTAATGATTCCCGGAACTTCAGTTTACTCGTGACCACGTACTTAGGCGGTCGAAACGTCGAGGTCATAAGGTCAAAAATATCTCAATGTCGTGATTAATTTAAGTATCAAAGTCAGTGAGTACCTATAGTAAGCTTCTCACTGAAGCTAGTAGCTAGAAGAAGTAGCCGGGTAAAAAGGAAGACGTTTTGTTTCTGCTTTCCCGTCGATTACTGAATTAGAAAAAATGCTTGCTGATCACCGATGTTGATTAGGATTTAGGAATTGTACTTTTTCAACTACAACATGTTCCGCCTCGGAATAACAACTTTGCAAACCTGGTTAGGTTAGGTAGGTATCAGATTATCAGGTATCAGGTATCAGGTCTCAGATTAGGTAGGTATATTATTGTGGATTAACCTACCATTCCTTCAATGCATTTCCCCTTATTCGTTAAAACACAAACAAACAAATACAGAAAACATTGTCCTTAAAACACTAACTGTCACTTAAACAAACACGGAGATAAAAGTTATTTACAGGAAATGACACAGTACAATTTACCTGTTTAAAGGTATTGTTTTGCAAATTGTTATTTTCTATAGAATCGTGAATTTTCAGGAGTAGTCTTAAATTTGAGACATTCTAATCTACCTTTAGCTTTGAGTACCTTTTTAAATGTTGCAAAAATTACATATTAGCTATACTGAAATGGAACATTGTCAAACGCAAAATGATAGGTACATTTTCAAATTGTTTTTGTCAGTCAACTAACAATTGTGCGCTATTTAGGTACAATAAAAATCTGAATGATTTTCTTTTGGTAATAGTTATTTATCGTGAAGACATTTTTAATGTAAAACTCCCATGAGACCATTGATCTATAATACCTTAGATAATACATCCCCCATCAAAATCCTCTTCAAAAAATGTCCAACCTATTCATTTACGAGTATACCTATCGAATAATAACCTCCTACACAAATTAATTGGAAGAATATAAATGAATAAATAAATATCATGGGACAAATTGACACCAATTGACCTAGTCCCAAACTAGGCAAAGCCTAGACAACGGATAAACATAGGTACTTGTATAGATAAATACATACTTAAATACATATTAAACATCCAACACCCGAGAACAAACATTCGTATTCATCATACAAACATCTGCCCCGACCGGGATCCGAACCCGGGACCTCAAGTTCATAGTCAGGGTCTCTAACCACTAGGCTATTCGGTTGTCAAAATGTGTGATGAATGTAGAAAGATGAATCAAAACGTAGTCTTTACTTAATTACAGTCGTATTTTGCTAGTGGCGGCATACTTCACAACTAAACAAAATATTACAAAACTTCAAAATAGTTATTCTCGTGTGTTGAAACACTCGCTACGTTCAGGATTCTATTTTAGAACCACTCGCTTCGCTCGTGGTTCAACTATAGAATCCTTTCGCTTGCTTGTGTTTCAATTCCACACTCGCTGGTAAAATACAACTTTTCACCCTTGTATAACACAAAACTTTTCACCTCACTGTAGCGATGAAGGCGCAACATGCAAAAAAACAGGTCATAAAAATAAATCTTCATCACAGGAATCACATTTTTTTTACGATGTTATAACAGAAAACTCTGGAAGTTGTGTATTTTTACGTGAGTCGGAGTCGGTGAGAAAATTTTTGTTGATAATGTTGACATTTCTGACGATGCGTTTTGAAATTGCATCGATTCAACTTGTGCGTTCAGAATTATATTCAACAACATTATATAAAAAAAAAAATGTTTCTAATAGAATTATAAGGACTAAAGCTAAATTTCGTATTTTTTATAAAATTCTCAAACCATGTATCATTTATTTAATGATAATTAATATCCAACGAACCATTATTATGAGCGTTTTACGTTTTGTTATCTGTCAAAAGCTACTTAAACACGCTCCACTCCAAGGTCAAATTACTTTTCCCACTAGTGGATAAAACGCGACTTTACCCGCTTGTATTAAAGGATAAACGCCTTTCCGAGGTAGTGAGGGGAAAAAAATTAACGCTGTTTTACCACGCTTCGGTATACAATTTGTCAGCGGTGGTGGGTACCTTCATACCCTACACTCTCCTACACTCCTCCTACACTCCTTCCTCCTACTTACTACACTCTTGACAGTCAAATATGGCTGGGATATATTCGGGTGCGCGACTGTATGTATATCTTCAGGTATACCTAATAGATCAATGTGTGAGACATTAAAACTGACTGATTGTGAAGACGTTTTACAATGGGTTACAGTTCTAACGTTTTGATTAGGTTAAGTTGGATGTAAAGAGCTACTAGGTACGCATCAGATTTTATTTTTTACTTTAGACTTGGGAATTTCAATAAATCCGCCCTTAGTGCTTGTCTACATCATAATGGCAACCTCTATGCAAAATGTCAGCCCTCTAGGGCTAAGGGTTTCGGTTGTGCGTTGTCTGCCAGTTACTCTGAGGGTCGAGCACGACTTTTCGAATCCTGCGTCACGTAAAGTCGAATAGTAAACGTTAGTGAGTTTGTATGATGTTTGGAACAGCGGCCGCCCGTGAGCGTATTTGGAACTAAAATTAGTATGAGGTTTCTCGATCTCGATACGTTAACTATAACGTTACGCAGGATTCGAAAAGTCGTGCTGGACCCACAGTAACGTAACGGAAGAAGTTTATATACAGGATGTCCCAAGACTATGCCACATGAAGGGAAAGTACCTTAAATAATGTAGGTAGAATATTTTGCTCTATGAAAACATTCCTTTACATTTAAAATTAAGTAATACTGCATTCAAAGTTTTTTTTTATATGAAATAATTGTATGAATATGTCAATGAGACATTAAAATGTCTTTAGTGTATAATTTTACAGTGTTCCTTTATTTTAAAATGCTATGTTACTTAAGGGGAATTCTGTTTTGTCATTTAGTCTTTCGATTGCCATCATAAAAATACAGGCTGGTTTTTTTTTCTACATTTTGCGTTGGTTTCATTCCCAGGTGAGGCAATTTTTTTAATCTGTGAATGTAGTATTATTTAATTTACAAAATAAAGGAATGTCTTCATAGAGCAAAATATTCTATCTACAATACCTATTTAAAGTACTTTCCCTTCATGTCTCATAGTGTTGGGACGCCCTGCATATTGGTTGACACCGGATATTACTACAGATTTGAGTCTTTAAAGGTGAGCTTATTGAAATTGTTAAATTCCACTCAATGTTTCTTAATTATGGCGTCACGGCCATACCAAACAATTTACCGCAATGTTGCTCCGTATATTGCGATACCGTATTGAGGGACTACCGTATCCAACAAAATATCATATAATAATAATAACAATTTGTTCTAGATTGCTAGAGATCCCTCCACTAATCCAGATGGATCCATTGCTATTGACTGGCAATTATTGTCTAAAAAATTAATTGTGTAAGTGCACCTTTATCTATTAGAAAATCTATCAAAAGGCGTTACGTAAATAATAAAATAAAATAATAAATAACATGGGACAATTTGACACCAATTGACCTAGTCCCAAACTAGGCAAAGCCTGTACTATGGGTACTAGACAACGGATAAACATACTTATATAGATAAATACATACTTATATACATATTTAACATCCAAGGCCCGAGAACAAACATTCGTATTCATCATACAAACATCTGCCCCCCTCGGGATTTGAACCCGGGACCTCAAGCTTCATAGTCAGGGTCTCTAAACACTAGGCTATTCGGTCGTCAATGTGATGTTTATTCTGTGCGTATATAGTCTGTGCTCTGTCAGTCAAGCGCGATCGAGTAAGAGTTACCGATGTGGACTATTCCTGGCCTCGTGATTCATAGAACGAAGGGGTTAAGCCAATAAATAAAAAAGCTCTTTGGCAACTAGATAAATTATAACACTTTTTAAAACCTACACGAAATATTTGACACAATAAATGATTGGAACGTTTTTGTTTAATGTTTTGGTAATTTTCCATCATCATCATATTATTTAAGAGAATCAATTGTCACCAGTCCGTTCTTTCCAACGCGAGTTCTTTCATCTTCTAATACGATGTAATTTTACTTGATACTACCTTTCTTATTTGATATAAATACTCTATCGGCATTCCCGTTCCTCTTTTTTTCTTCTGTCTTTCCTTACATAACTAGGGTTTTTTCAATATTCAGTTACAGCAATTTATTTTATACAAGGAAGGCAAAGGTCACCTGATGGTAAATTATCACCAATGCCCATAGACACCCACAACCCCGGGGGGTTTGCAGATGCGTTGCCAATCTAGAGAGCTAAGATGAAATGCGTCTTGTGCCCGTAATTCACCGACTGTCTTACTCTCTACACCGGAACACAACAGTGCAAGCACTGCTGCTTAACGGTAGGATTAGCGAGTAAGATGATGGTAGTGATCCGGACTACGGACCTCGCACAAGGTCCTACCAACCGCTAATTAAAATTAAATACTACTTTATGTCTCAGATTAAACAAAATCTGGATACAGGACAACATGATTAGAAATTAGTTATTTATTTAACCCTGAATTTAATGGGTAAAAGGACGGGGAACTTTGCAATGACAATCAAGCCTTCGACAGTTTTGAATTACACGTTGTTGCTTTGCAAAAACTTCGTGGTCCACTGTATGTACGTAGGTAGGTAGAGTTCCTAAGGTAGAGAAGTTTTATGTATGTACTTATGGTAGGTAACCCAAGATTGTAAAGTCGTCCGAACGAGTGTTAGAGATAATGTTTAAAGTGGATTCCATTTGGAGCGTGGCAGGTCTCCAAATTTGAAATATTTCGTCACGAGGCGGCTATATATCATGTTTTTGCCGCGCGGGCGCGGGCAGGAATGCCCGCCGTATAATTCGGCCACCGGCAACGCGTCTGCCGCGCCCGCCACCCTGCGTCTATATTATCAGTAGATAAATTTAAGCATTGTCTTTGCCTCGTATTTCGTCCTCTCGATTTTGCTTTTTTTCTCCATTGGAAGGCAACAAAAAACTGAGTGGAGGCGAACGAAGTGGGTATAATTTATTTTATAGTCGGTCCGCTCGTAACTCGGCGGTGGACGGCTGGACGCCGATTTATCCCCATCTCGGTGTAATTAACGTAAATGGATTGGCCAGAGTGCGGCCTGTGAGATCCGCCGCCCGACGCTCAGCTCCGCACGCCTCGCGCTGTCGGTGCGTTCGCGCTCCCGCCGCCTGCGACAAACTCTTGCCTCACTTACCAGATCCCACCCTTCCACATTAACTCCAACCCGAGCCCAGACTGGTAGCGGTCAATTTAATTAATAAAACATTTTTAAACCGCAAGCCGAATGAGATACAATGAGATACGAGAATCGTTTGCGATTACGTGCGCTCGGTTCCCAAGGAGTGCGGCGACTTATCCCTGAGGGAATTATAATTGTTTTGCATTCTTGCACGGGAATAAAAACAAAAGGGCCGCGGAGCAGGCCCCCCGCGCTGCCGCAGACCAGACCAAAGTCTGACGACTCGCATTCCCCTGGCCGGCACAAAAAGCTACGAATGAATCGGAGAGCGCTCGAATCAAACAACGAGCATCGAAATTTCAAAGACGAGTCTTTTTACGGCGTACATTTATTTATTGTTTGGATCAAACATTAATGACCGTATAATTGTAAATTTAACTTCTTTTAATTGATTGGTTTCGATTGTTTGTAAACTTGTTAGAATAAGCTAAGTTCATGATTTTAAAAATGTAATAATTTGGTTTACATTGTTTCAGTCGTACATAATTAGGTACATTATGAAAATTATCTCAAGCGAGTTTTTAATATCTTTATGCACAAAGACTTTTCAGATTATATTATGTAAATGGCATGTAAACTTAGTTGTCTAGTTGACGACTACTTTTCCCCAGAGAAACTGAAGACACAAAACTTGATGTATATTGGCATCGCAGCTTTTTATAGCTCGGATAAACCTGGCCGCTGCAAGTTCGGTGTCTGCTGAGTACATAGGAGTCCATTAGAGCCGATGAGAGCGTCATTACGTTGGTCCGGATAATTATATTGTGACATTGTATTGGGCAGCGCGGGCGCAGCTGGCGCGACCAGGCGGCCATCGACCGCGCGCGTCTTCTCAAATATTCCAAGCATGCACAAATTAAACTGGTTTTTTGTTCGTATTACTATATTAGTTTTGCATAAAAACATTGTGAACTAGGCGATTTGTCAGCCGCTATAAACTGTACCATTTTTGTACAGTAGGAACGGCGTGTGCACTCGACTCTACCAAAAGTTGAAGACCATCCTGTAAGCTGGAAAAATAATTTGATGGTTGATGACATGCAATAGCTAGTCCGTTATTGAGTTACCCCTTACATGATGCACTTTACGCTATAAAATACTAATGAAGGTGATAACTTTGAGAGACTCTTAGTAAGAATATGGACCAGATTTTTACTTTCACCTTAACTGAAGAAGCTCAAGCCATAACAAAAAAAAAGTTACCATCCAGCGAACTTTGGCGCTGCGCTACGTTTTCCGCACTTCGTGTCTGCTTCAACCCAACTAAGTTGCAGAAGTCTTTACAGGGGACTACAAATATATCATAAGCTGAAGGTGAAGTTAGGAAGATTGATTTTTTTTAAATTATTATTATATCCGAGGTTTTCCCTCTGGACCGCAACAGGCTCCGAGCGCGCGGCGGCCGGAGGGCCGTCTCGACACTCTAACGGTCTTGACATATTTAACTGGACACCTGTCGACGCATCGCTTCGTTCACTTCTAATGTATTTGGTATCTTGAATGCTATGTTCATAAAAAAACCGGTCAAGTGCGAGTTGGTAAAGAAAATTTTCAAGTTTAACAAGTCATAGCTACTAAAACGCAGACGCTTTCCGATGCCGGTTTAGTAACCATTTTGGTTGGGTAACATGTAGATGTAGCTACATGAGATTGTTTTATGTCATAAAATGCGTCATTATAAAATTCGAGAAGAAAAGGAAAAAGTAATCACTTCTGCCCTTGACGAGGACAAAACACAAAAACTAGGTAATAGATCGCATTTAAACAGTTAAAAAGTTAAATAAGTATCATATCACCCTTTAAAATAAGTTTTAAAGAGCTTGAACGCTCATTAGGCTTGAAAACTACACACCAAGGAAAGCGGCTAAATTTTATTAAGTACTCGAACCTATAATTGACATACATTATTCGTTTCCCCATTTATTTATCGTGCTAACTTTGAAATGCGACTAGAGTCACTGGGAGGAGTTTAAGAAACACTAATCAAATTTGGATAATTACAACCTTTGCCATCAGAATCGGGTTACGATAATATCTGCAGCCTGAATATTTTTATAATTGCCCGACAAATGGCCAGTCGCATTTGTTTAATGAATAGAATGGTTCGGATTAGTTCAGAAGTGTACACTTGAGTCCAGTCATTAATCAGACGCGAATATTAATCGGCACGAGCGGCGCGGCTTCTTCCGCGTCGGCGGGAGAGGTGGCCGCGGGCGCTGATAGTGGCCGCCAGTGTACGCTAGACAGGCATACCTAAACAACAATTTATTTCTGGCAACGAACCCACGTCCTTGGCGCCGACCTTATTGCGCAACACCGGTTTCGAAATGCGCGCACACGTTACATACACGCTCATGTTACTTGTGCTGTGACAACCGATGATACGTCGACCTTCTGCAGGTAGATGAGTGTCTAATGCCGTCAATTAACTCGGTATGTAACCGGCTGGACACCGGTATGATTTAATTACTTATATTCGTCATTTCCACCCATGCCAGTCGATGCGATATCGTCACACTTTCAATAATGACGAAATTATGCATGCCTGAGGTGGCCAATTATAACCCTATAGCATGGAGGTTGTAATGGCTTTACTCATGAATCCGAAGAGAGAGTTCTATCTGTGGAAACTAGTTAATAAGAGTTCTTCAACACAAAACACCTTCATATTTGCAATATCTCAAATATTGTCCGTTTAAGAAGTGCTTCGGAGCAAGCGCTCCACGTTCTACCGTTATGTTTTACAACTTGTTTGGATTGGTTTAAGATTTTCCATTTTCCGAGCCGAGCGTCGCGTCCTATCGACCTTATTTTTGCTTTAGTTTCGACATCGCTATCAAATCTGTAACGACCATGCGTCGTGACATAAGAGCTGTCATTTTTAAATCGACCTCGAGATCGAGTTGTTAAAAAGAATAAGGAACTAGAATATCACGGGCCGCTGCGGAGTTAAAACGCTGTTAATGAAGTGACAAGTAGTTAATTGAAGTAATATCGCAATGTAGGTGACCTGCATGTCATCGCTCCACTTCAGTATCAAGCGAGGAATAAGGGCAGATCCTATGACACGTGGTACAACAAGTACAGTGCATTTAGTTATTGTTATGCACTTAAATTCAATATTAAATATGTAAACATGGAGCTATGAACAATCTGCATTAGGATAAGTCGAAATTGTAAAAATTGACTAACTTACGTCATTACGGGTACCTGTCATTTGTCATTAATTAAGCTAAAGTAAAACATTATCAAAAGCTGATCCTAACTCAACAGTAATCAAATCAAATATCGATTTCGTTATTCTGACCAGTTCAAATTAGGGAAACCAAACAAACGATTTTTACCGTAACGGTAACAATAGTGATTATTTTTATTTAACTCTACAATAACCTGTGTATATCTTTAATGTAGGTATGTGTGCGAAGTTAAAGATCCGCACTGTGCACAAAGGGAACTATGTCCAAATACTCTAAAGAGTACTTATTATAATTTTCTTTTGATGTGGGGTGTATGGAGATACGACTGTGATTTTTAATAAACAAATAAAATATCAGGAATGAAGTTTACAATAAAGTACTACAAATTAAACAAACTCGTTTAATGCTCGTATGGTAGGTACCTAACTATAATTAAAAAGTAATTAGGTAATTAACATAAGTTGTAAACAAATATCATTCATTGTTTAGTGAGAGTACTAAATATGTACAGGTATCTAACTAACTTTGGGTTTTCCTCCAATATTCCACATTAAAACGCAAAACGTGATGTAAAGCTGCCTTTTCGGTATGTTATTTGGACGCCTAAGAGAATGTGTGAAACTTCCTATTGACCCTCAACTTAGAATGGCCTTTATATGATCCAGGCGAATTTCCCGATAAAACTTATTATTTGCGTTCGAGCACGTGCTTGAAACCTCTGCCGTTTCAGCAAGGCACAAACCTGTTCCTCGGAAGCGGCGCATCGGAATGACAATGCTTGTAACGTATTTACATAAGAGTAGTGCCACATCCATAGTGTCAACAGTGTTTACTGCGAGGCGAGCGGAGTGAAAGTGCCGAGCGAAGGCCGACCGCACCGGACGGTTCGTATTATCTACGCTGTCGCTATGCTAGCTCTTCTACTCATGCATGTAGGACGAGCATGGAATTCTTGAGAGCTTTTGACTGCGGCTAGTTGTACGCTAGTAATATTAGTTGTTCTGTGCTGGTGGCTAGTGCGGATTTTGTGGCACGCCCTTAGCTGAGCTAGGATTGAACTTGGCGTGTGCGACTAACTTCGAGGGTAGCGTCGTTTAGGGTTGGATCCCTAATTAGTCTGTGATGTGATGCACCAAAAAGGACAACGTTTACGATCAATTACTTGTTGTAGTTAATGACAAGGACAAAAAACATGGTTTTCTGTTTTTTTTTATTTATACGTAAGTAGGGATGTAAATTTGAGCAAGCGGGTTGACATACCTGAAGTCAGTGGCTTGGATCATCGATAAGACATGTGCTTACCTAGGTATGTGTAGTTTATACAAAATTGGTATTGAGTACGATCTGCTTTGATTTTGTTTGTAAAACTTTACACAGATAACTTGTTAGATAGCGGCATCTTAATTTGCAACTAGAAAACTGATGAAATTTAGTTACCTCTATAATCAAACTGCCTCGGTTAGTTTAATATGAATTTATTCATGCATGTATTTACGAACATTATTATACACATCAGAATCAGTAAATTATGCAATTGAAACCTCCTGATCTCTGAGAACCTGCTTACGTGGAATAAATTACTGGGACGTAGCTGCTGTAGCCACTCGCTTATATTATAAGAATACTCGCCGCGCCTTGCATTACTATAATACGTAGGCATTTATTTATTTACTTAGCATACGCGTAGGGCCGAAGGAAGCAAAGGCAAATTATTGTCTTAAAAAGTAGTAACATGATTTGTGACACCAAGATGGCAACGAATTAAAAATGTTGCCAATGACTTGTGGCTAATGGACGCTTAAAATAAAACACAAAGGCTATTATTATTATGTTAAAGGATATTGTAAGACTGCATCCACATTGCAAAAGAAACTTGTGTGGAAACAAGGGGTTTTTACATACAGACCAATCAAAAATACAATCAAGGCTACTGATTGGTCGGTATCCGTATCAAAAATAGCAACAATTTGACGTAAGTTTCCGATTGATCGTTATCGGTTTGAAAAATCGCTTTGGTGCTTACAGTACACAGTTTGCCGTATTCTCCAAAATACTCGTTTTATATGATGACAACCGGTGCCATGAATCCCGACTACGAATAGCGATAGAGTATAACATAAGAGAAATAGACGGGAAGCGTCTGTAATTCTTTTCTCCAGGCTGACGGCGCAATTTCCTGGTATCGACGCAGCTCTGTAACTGTAATAAGGTGCTTTCCGAGAATAGTGCAAGCTGCACCCAATGCACCATTAGGACTAACGTTTTGCCCCAGGCTGTGAGTTGACTTAGCAATATCTATGGCTTTATCACTTAAAGGTTTCATGGGGTTCCGTACCTTAAAACAAGACCCTTTTTCTTTGGAATGCGTGGAGGTAGCGTGCTAATTAATATGAAATACTCAGGCATGCAATCTCTTGAGGTTGTGAAAAAATCTAACTTCTATGTCAATGCAATCAAAATATACTACCTGCAAAGTTATTATAAAAAGGTATTCCATACAAATTGCTGTAGAATCAAAATTTAGGGCTGAAAACAGCTGTTGTCCTAACAGCTTGAAATTTGGTATGCAGGTAGCACAACTAATCGGATAAATATAAAAGTCTTAAATTTTTATGTTTTTCTGTACTTACCTCTTTATGTCATTGACGACTAAATCTACTCCTAGAAGGACTTTTTCAGTTATTTGTGTGTGCGCGGTGTTCACTTAGGTGTATCTGATGACGACTGTCTAATAGTATTTTGCATTCCTATCTAACTCTTTACTAACTTAACCACATCACTTAATTATCTATTGAAACTTGATCTTAGTTGCCTAATTGGAGACAGAGTTAATTAAATGAGTAATTATTAAAAACTGACAAAACCGCCGCAGCCACTTTTTTAACATTTAATGGGTTATTTAATTATACCTTTAGAAGCATTTAAATGAATATTCTTGTAAAACTTCTATTTATTTTTGTGTCATTTCAAAAGGAGGACCTACCTAAATGTTACACAAAAATCTTAATAATGATCTTTTTTTTTTAACTCAACTGGAGGCGAACAGATTTTAAAAGCTCTATTTCCACTGAACCCTATAATAAGCACCAAGTGGTTCCGATCGTCTTTTATTTAAATTTTGAATGCTGCAGTCTGGTAGAGACCATCCAAAATTATGTAGGTATATCTACACTTATCATCAAGTGTGATTGTGCTCAAACATTGTCTATTTATCTGAGAGCTTACACGCAAACAGTTTTCTCGCTTATAGCTCAGTTCGTTCTTTAAAAAAACCACTATATTTTCTCCTGAAGCAATAACTGAATTCCTTACTGACTCACTGGTTTCATTATTCTCTCTACTTGATTGACCCCCAGAATTTTAAGTAAGTAGAATATCTCCATCGTCAAAAGCGACAGTGTTAGAGGAATTGAATATTTATTAACAGTTTTTGCAGAGGCGTCGAATTGTTTTAAATTATAAACTTTTGGCTTACTTATTACATACCTAGAGAATCCGGATGTAAATAAATCTTAGGCGCAAAAGCTTCGCTGGCAATGATCGAGGAGCCTCGGGCGGCCCGCGCGCTGCAATTACTGGCCAAAGAATAAAAAAATACCTAACAGATCGGAAACTCTTTCTCGCCTCGTATGTCGAAATAGCAGACCGGTTTTTCTGCTGTTATTTGGAACAGAGTGTCGTCCCTATGCATTTTATTTTCACGCCACAGCCATTGCCTGTGCAACGATGTGCCTTTGTCTAACAGTTCAGCCCCACGACTACAAAGTGCAAAATTCGAACTTCATGTTGTGCCGTCCCTCTCAAGCTAATATTAGAGTGAGCGGGACGATACGATACGAACTTCGAATTTCGTAGTATGGGGGCAGACCACCTTGCAGAGTCTTTGTCCATTGGTCTAATGTTGCCTATGCGTTTTAGGCTCACGTCACAGCCGCTGCCTGCGGGCCATTCCAATCCGCATGCAGTCTAATTAGCCCAGTCCAGTGTGCGATGCGCTTTTGTCTAACAGTATAGTTCGAGTTTTCGCCCATGATTCAATAATTTTATCAATAACTGGTTCAACGTCAAGTATCTAAATGCTTGGTTGCAATAATACGTTTACTGTGTGTGGCCTTTACGCGTTTTAGTCTCATCTCACCTCACAGCCGCTGCCTGCGGGACATTCCAATGCGCGGACAGCCTAATTAGCCCAGTCCAGTGTGCGATGCGCTTTTGTCTAACAGTTTAGTTCGAGTTTTCGCCCATTGGTCTACTGTAGCCTCTGCGCGTTTTAGTCTCACCTCACAGTCGCTGCCTGCGGGGCATTCCACTGCGCGGGCAGCCTAATTAGCCCAGTCCAGTGTGCGATGCGCCTTTGTCTAACAGTTCGGTTCACCTTGTCGAGTTTTTACGAGCGCTTTTAAACGCTTATCTACGGACGACCTTTGAGTAAGGACGCGGCCCTTTTCGCACGGAATTCGCTAATGGCCATAGGATCACTCACGTATAAAAGTCGAGTTTAGCCCGACATATTTCGAACTAATTCATAGTTCTTCCTTTGGGAGCGCACACTGCTCTGCTCGCGCGATTATTAGGCGCAGCTGGCAGTGGCGCACAACTAACTAACCTCATTCCGCTCCCAGAGGACAATCGGGCTAAACTCGGCTGATATACGTGAGTGATTCGTTTATTTCACTATGATTGAGTCTCAAGGTAGTTTCATGATAAGATGCGCTAATGGTCGTTTGGAAGGCTTATTAAACTAACTTTATAATTTATGATGATTTCGACTTTTAATTGAAAAAAAAAAACTGGCTGTCCAAAGTGTTTTGGGACGATAACAAACAATAACTAGAACGTTGACGCAAATGGCGTTCGAGGACAGGTTTTGAAAGGAAGTGAGGTTTTTGTCTAAATGGTTTGTAATGTAATGTGTAGGTACTAGGTATATTATATATAGATACTTCTATACTGTACTTAATAAACTAATATTATAAATTCGAAAGTAACTCAGACGGTCGAGCACGACTTTACGAATGCTGCGTAGCCGTAATCGAGATCTAGAAACCTCATACTAAATTTTAGTTCCAAATACGCTCACGGGCGGGCGCTGTTCCAAACGTCATACAAACTCGACAACGTTTACTATTCGATTTTACGTGACGCAGGTTTCGAAAAGTCGTGCTTGACTCTCTGTCTCTCTGTCTCTGTGTCCCTCTGTCTGTCTGTTTGTTACTTCTTCACGGAAAAAATGCTGCACCAATCTAAATGAAATTTGGCAAGAAGATAGTTTGAACATTGGGGAATAATACAGGCTACTTTTTATTCGAGAAAATTGTATAGTTATGACGTTTGGAACAGCGCCCGCTCGTGGACTTATTTGGAACTAAAATTTTGTATGAGATTTCTCGATCTCGATACGATAACCGTAACGTTACGCAGCATTCGTAAAGTCGTGCTCGACCCTCAGGAATCGAATAGTTTGACTGTACTTATTGCTAATGTGAGTTGACACAGGGCATTGGCCGTTTTTATACGTACCTAGGTGTGGCATGATTTTGTAGCTTTTAGACCACCATGAGACTCAATAATAATAAAATAAACGGATCACTCAGTGTACGTCTCGTTGCCGCTGAGTCGTGCGCTCCCAGAGGAAGGACTCCGAATTAGTCCGAAACAGTTGTGTTCCGGTGTGGAGAGTAAGACAGCCGGCGTAATTACAGGCAGAAGACGCATTTCATCTTAGCCCTCTGGGTTAGCAATGTATCTGCTAACCCTTCCGGGTTGCGGGTGTCTATGGGCAGTGGTGATCACTTACCATCAGATGACCCACTTGCTCGTTTGCCTTCGGACTCGCGCACGAGGGTTCCGTACAAAGATTTAAACGCTTTTCCCCAGTGTTTTAAGTTGTCCAGTGTTAGCAGAGCCCTGCTCCTAAGCAAAATGTAGGTACGCAGTATGGGGTCAACTTAAATTGGTCTGGCAAATTTACAGACAGTCATAAACATTTTAGATTTCGAGAATTTACCTAGACGCGTTCCAGACAAAAATGGCCTTGACTGACAGACAGACAAACAGACAGACAGACAGACAGACGGACAACAAAGTGATCCTTAAGGGTTTTATTTTTTCCTTTTGAGGTACGGAACCCTAAAAAAGACTCTACCAAAACCAATATTCTAATATTTCACAGATTTCGACGGATTCTGTTTTCGAATTGTCAGAAAATCAATAACTGAGGTCTCGAAGATTTCCGACTCTCTAATTACAGATAATGTTTTCTGACAAACGCGGTGAGCGGTGCTTCACACGGGCGGCCGTCAGCAAACAACCGCTCGTGTGTGCCGGGCCTTATGTGCACCGACGACTTAAGATAGAATAGAGTATATTTCATTTTTAACCGACTTCAGAAAAGGAGGAGGTTCTATGTTCCACTGCATGTATTTTTTTTAATGCATGTTCACCGATTTGGACCGATTTTCAAAATTCTTTTTTATTCGACATAGTATAATCCCGAGATGGTTCCATTGTCACCAAGTCAGGATCTGATGACGGACCATAGAAAAATCGAGGGCAACCCTCGAATTTAATTGGCACGTAAGTATTATGTGTTTCATATATTTTCTAAAGCTAATTCAAGTTTGCATCTGGTAGTCATCATCTCGTATTGATGAGCTGATGGTTGAAGGTACAACTCCTTAACGGTTAGGAGTTGGAGGATATTTCTTAAAATATTTAACTAAACATGAAATTGTGAAATAAAAATATTTTAACGAAAAATTAAAAACGCCTTCAAAAATACAATAAAAAATCCCTAAAGCCATCAGTTTTATGGCCTAGCACAAGTCGCTGCTTCATCATCATCATCACCAGCCTTTTTTACGTCCCACTGCTGGGCACAGGCCTCCTCTCAGAATGAGAGGGCTTGGGCTATAGTTCCCACGCGGGCCCAGTGCGGATTGGGAACTTCACACACATCATTGAATTGCTTCGCAGGTGTGTGCAGGTTTCCTCACGATGTTATCCTTCACCGAAAAGCTCATGATAAGTTACAAATGTAATTCCGCACATAAATTCCGAAAAACTCAGAGGTGCGAGAGGAATATGCTTCATTAATTCAAAGAATATTCCGCCCTCAATTTATACTTCATGTTAGTGCTAGGCCATAAAACTGTGCCCTAAGCACGACTTGTCGAATCCTGCGTCACGTAAAATCGAATAGTAAACTATAACGAGTTTGTATGACGTTTGGAACAGCGCCCGCCCGTGAGCGTATTTGGAACTAAAATTTAGTATAAGATTTCTCGATCTCGATACGATAACCGTAACGTAACGCAGGATTCGACAAGTCGTGCTTAGGGCACTGATGGCTTTAGACGATTATTTTTTGTTTCTTTGAAGGCAGTTTTACTTCTTATCAAAAGTACCTAGTATGCGGTGGTGGGAGCTTCCCATCATGCGAGATGAACACACTATGGACACACTATTAAAAAAATTAAGAAGTCCAGTGTAAGCAGAGCCTTGCTCCTAAGCAAAATGTACGCAGTGTGGGGTCAATTTGTATTGTCCTCGAAATCTAGAGACAGACATAAAAAAATTAGATTTTGAGACTTTTCTGAGTGGTTGTACTATAAGAGCTACCTTCATACCAAATTTCAAGTTTCTAGGATAACTGGATACTTCCAGTTGTACTCTTTACGTTTTCAAAAAACGACAATTTTTATGGAAACGACTTTTTTAATGACTGTATCTTTTGATTTCCTTGACTTAGATGCTCGATTTTTTCACAGCTTCAAGGGACCGCAGGTTTGAGTATTTGATATTAATTTCAGCATCCTACCTCCACGCGTTCCAGAGAAAAAGGGTCTTGACAGACAAACAAACAGACAGACAGACGGACAACAAAGTGATCCTATAAGGGTTCCGTTTTTTCCTTTTGAGGTACGGAACCCTAAAAAACTGACAAATTATTGACTATGTTATTGTGTTTTCATGCTGCCGCTTCACCTGGGGTTTTTGCTAAATGTTTGGCATCTGTTCTTTAGGTGATAAATGATAGAGAGGTGTCACGAAGATTTGTAAAATACGGCCTACTGCCAGCATCAGGCTTAATATCCGTGTAATGTGACGATTTTGAAATACGAGTGACTTAACGCATTCGCAGCTGCCCAACTTTCTGAAATATTCAAAAGCGCTCGAAACCCACGGCTCAAAAAAGTTTCGCGGAAGAACTAACTAGTGCGCAAGTCAGACTAACACTCTTAATAATGTGTTGTACGGCAGTTAAAGCTCAACACTATAAACACTCATCTCAGATTCACATTGAACAGATTCTACTGTGTCACCACCACCTCTGACATGGTGATGGTGAATTAAACGAGTTTTGTATTTTGTTCGAATAAATAAGATAATATAATTTTTTCAAAACTTGCGATACAGGATAATAAAAGATACAAATGTTTTACAGAGAATCTGTGTAACACGTGTGCCTGAATAAGGGTTACTAAGTGAATTCCGTGTCTCAGGGTAAACGAGCTAACACATATAACTTAAGATAATCTAATCATCTTAGAACTTAGGTAAACAGTGCATTGTGAAATTTATAGCGAAAATAAAAAGTGTTCAACTATAATCAGAAACAATAAAGTAACAAATTATAGACAAGTAATGGATTAAATTAATTTGCACCTCCGCGAAGTAAATTAATTTGATCAATCCGTCCAATTTGATTTTTTAATTTAATACATTACTTGTAACATGGACCTCCGCAAAGTTACGCCTGAATCAATACAATATTTAACTAATTATAGCTATACCCGTATGTAGCTTAACAGCTATGGACTTTAATTTAGTTTTATGTGGAATACAGACATGACGTCTTCTAACACCTGTCCGCATTTTTCCTGCAAGCACTGTTCAGTCAGACACACTGGCAGACGCTGTTTGCTGCAAATAAAAGCCTATTTGCTAAGCGACACTGCCAATACCGCGATGTGTCACGTGAGGTGCAAATTTTCCGACTAGAAACCTATGTTCACCTTTTCTACAATCCTTGAATTGTTCGAATATTTGTCAATCTGTTCTCATAGATTCAACATCGGGTCAGTTGACGGAAAGCAAATTACAAAAAAAGCTTTGAATAGGTTCATGTTTTATACGTTTTTTACGGTTAGGTATTATACCTTTTGGGTGTTAATTTCAATTTTGTTAATGATCTAATAAGTATTATTAAACTTTAAATAGTCACTGAAGCAAGAATACACAAAAGACTGGAAAAATAAGACCAACCCCGGGAACTGAACCCGAATTCTTGATATTCCGTGTCACGTGCTTATACCCATAGGTGCTTACACTTAAGTTAGTACAGATATTGACCTCGAATTTTTTCCATGCATTCAATTAACAGTTTTTGTTTATCAAAATTTTGAGTTGATAGAGCCATTTGTGTGAAATTTCAGCTCTCTTCGACAAAGAGAAAAGTAAAAAATATAAAAAAAAAAACACAAAGATACGATCCTAACAGACAGTAGTATACTTAATTTAAAAAGTTTCCACAATTCAACAATGCTTGAACTGGTTATTTCTTACAGCCATGCGTGGTTGCGAAGCGGCTTAGTCGCCTGTTCGCGGCCGGTCTTGCCTGCGCGCGCGCAGAGTAAACTGCACCTTCCTACACTGTTACGTAAACATGTCCGACACGCAGTGCGCAAACAGCGTCCACTGATCGTTAAAATAATATTTATTTAACTACTATGAGTTAGACGGTGTACTTCGAATAACTGTCATACCGTTCCGAGATTCCTTCCTGATGAGAAAAAAAAAGTTTTTAAACTCGACGGAATGCTACTCTACACGCGTCACATGGATTAACTTATTAAAGTTTAGAATTCAGGGGAACCTACCTTGGGAAATCACCCTTCCTCTCTTTATCCCAAAATTTTCTTAGCTTCAGAGAAAACTGAAAAAACTATTACTTATTGCCTAGAGCACATGTGAATTAGTGAAGGCAGTTGGTAATCGTTTCTCGCCACTTGAATGTTTGCTAGAGTACAGATACAAAACATCGTACCTAGAAGCCAAACCAATGGCAATTTCCACGCTTCCATAAAGTGCTGCGCAAAACCGTGATAAACAAACTTTTACTTTGTATAAGTGTTTATTTTACGGCCGTTACATAATGTTATAATCATTGGGCTTTGTGAAATACTGTATAATTATTTATATTTGTTGAGTGCATTGTATTCGAAGTGCAGCCTCAGCAGCGTTTTTCACCGTTATCAAGCCTCCATCCTTTCTAAGTTTATGGCTAATCGAGAAGGGATAGACATTTAAAGCGCTACCTGGGCTAAATATCTCTATCAATATTTGAAATAAGAGTTAAATATTTCAACCCATAATTAAATACTGTCTGAAGTACCCCAAAGATGAAAACATGAATGTCAACAAAATCCTCCATAGAAATATTTATTAAAGTTAGGCCTGTCTCGGCACTCGGAATGAGAAGGAAGGAGCGAAGGTAGAACCAAACGTTCTTCTTTTTGGTGAGACAAAAATCAAATCAATACTTTATTTTCTTACCCAGATCAATTTTAAACGCTATGGCGCTTACGCCAAGCATTTTGAGCGCATTTTGACAAGCCCTCTTTCTATTGAAACACGCGTTACTGGATAGCTGGATAGCGTTGTCCCGCTTGTGTGAATAAACTCCGCAGCCAATGTGTTATACAGTCTTGTGTGCTAGGGCCTCTGCAGTTGTTCTATGGCAAGGTACAGTCTAGTTTATAAATAGCCTGGCTCAACAGGTGCCGCTGGCAGACGCGCGGTCGCCGCCGCTTCCGCAAGCCCCACCATCCCGAGCCTTCATTGCAGCGTCCTCACTCCCCCCCCTCCACCTCTTCCCTACACTGCACAAACGCAACTTAATGCTGCTGTTTTAATAATTATTTCTTACACTTGTTTCTAAAATACGGTATTTTTTGTCTCTCTTTATTTTTTAATGATAGAGTGAGGTTTCTTTGTGTAATTTATCTGTAGTTACGTACTATAAGAGCTAATGTAACTTGTTTTTAGAAAAAAATACTTTGTGCCAAGTTTCGTGCGGTGCATTCTTCTTGGCAATCATGGTCTTTCCAAAAGTGCTGGTACTCAAAAAAAAAATTTTGAATTTTTGAATTTAATGATGCTAAGGCCGAAGCATGCTCGAAACAATCGAATGAACTGAATATGATTAGGAGTAAAATTAGCAGGATTCACGAAGGTACGACCAGAACTTTCCGATACCCAGTTGCGATGTCAGCGATAGCGTTTTAAACCAAGTAAATGTTCGAATTCGTTTAGGTGGGCAAACCTTCTTGTCCTTTTAACAACTGCAATATTTTATTATTCTTCTACGCACGTAGTTGCATCTGAAGCGGAAGTGATAACAAGCTATGAATCCATCTTGCTCCCAGCAAAAACCTAGCACAATCTATAGCAATCTCCTTACAAAAAATCTAATACATACAAGTTGCAAAAGCAATCAAAGCGAGAATAAAGTGAAGATGGCAGGGGCGCGGAGGGGGCAGTGCGATGCTCTCGGCTCCAGTCCAGTACCCAGTAACAGGAAAACAGGGACAGATATAAATGGAATCCTGATCGCGAGTTGCACAAACTGGTACCGCATAGATGTACTTTAGAGATCGAAGCGCAAGTGTGTGGCAGTGAATTAATTTTCTTGGTGAGGTTTGAATGTTCGTGTTACAATAAAAGGCTCGGTTGGTTTGCGTTTGGGTGGGAATAATGATAGGCAGCCGGTAGACTGTAGGGCGCCGTGAAACGACGCCGGCCCGCCTGCGAGCGGCTCCTCACACACGGCCGCGACCGACGTACAACCTGCTGGGTTATTTCCATCGAATACATATTAGTCCCAGACTGTAGGCAAAACTAACGAAGTGCCAACCGATTACATTTGTATAATGAATACATTAATTACTCATCTTCAGAATAATTGCTGTCTGTTTCAAACATTACGTAAGCTAATGGTGGCAGGAATTAATTAACTCATTAATACATTGTCGAGCCAGAACATCTGATGTGAAGTGGCACGCCTTAACTCAAAAGTGTAATTTTTTTTATCATACACAATTCTATAGGGGAGACATGCGATCAGATTAGAATAAGTTCTAGGCCAAAAAGCAAAACTAGGTAGGCCAAAATTAGAGGACCGTTTTCTATGCGACTTCCCTTTTCCTTTGTAGCTGATCAGCAGTTATTTCTAAAGTGCTTTAGATTGCATTTTCTAATGACTGACTAACATTAAACAATGACATTGTTTCAAAGAAACGCGATCGGTAGGTCAATGTTCTACTGACTACTACCTACGTGTACTACTGACTATTAATAACGTACCTAGTGCGAACACGTGCGTATGGAACACGCAACACAAACGATCGAAGATCGAAACAAACGAACGTCAAAGTTGCTATATTCGATTACAATTTAACCACTATGGTGAACCACCCTAGTGATCATGTGCATGCTCACGACAAACAATAGCAATTGAGTATTATATATATAATTACATATCACACCAACAGCGACAAATCCCTGACACATGTTAGTGTCGATGATCAAGCGGCTGGCGGGCGGCCGCGACCGTATGCGCGCGGGCACCTGCGCACCAGCGACATACACTTGCGTCATTTACAACTTTAAAATAAATAAAACTGGTTCCGACGGTGATCTATACGAAGGTGGATCTACGATTAATGCCCCGCAGCACACCTGGCAGCCGCCGACACCTGATATCCTCGCAACCCGATTGTCATTATAATCTAGAAAATTAATTCCATAATCAAGCACTTTTAAAACGAAATAATTATACGCTCAGCTCAGAGTGATAAAAACTAATCACTGAATTAAGTCGCAAGACCTTTAATCAACGTTGACATCCATCAATTATTAATTTGTATGACTGTGTCCGCTAAAAAGTGCGTACCGACAGCGCGTGCTTTCATGCATTGATAGGAGGACAAGGCGCGCATTATTCATCTCCGCTCCATACACGCGGGAAAGAGTGTTGTTTCTTGCGATGAAAACAAAGAACACCAACAAGGGGCAACGCCCTGCCCTTATTTGGCCGAGTCAGCAAGGCGACGCATCGCCGCGCGAGGCTGCGCGGAGCCGAGCTGCTCGGATACCTACTTTTTACAACAATATCAGGTATAAGGAACATTATTATGTATTTTATGGGTACATGCAGTCAGTTTTATATGGCGCGTTAAGTGGCTCGATCCTTGCGGCTTAAAAACGGATAACCGAATAATATATTGCATTATCCTAAACTTAGCGCGCTACGGATACCGGTGCTCGTTACTCTCAATAGGAAAGCAAATTAAACAGTTCTAGTTAACGAACTCTTACTAAAACGAGGTTAATGTGACAACCTATCCACGGTATAGGAGAATATGGAAATGCTTAGATCGTGCAAAGTTGATAGCGCGATTTTTTTTTAATTAGTCTACCGCGTCACATGTAATCGATATTTTGGGTAAAAAATATGAAAAGCGAGTAATTTGAGTGGTCTATTAGCAGAGTTGACGTGAGCTTCGCCAGGTGTCGACCAACCTGTTCGCGCGCCGGGTCGCGTTACACTAGGTTTCACATTAGGAAATTTATACGACGGCTCATATGACTACCGACGCTGATAATTATTGTTTTATTGGAGAGATAAATTATTGTAATTATTAATCGGTTCCGAGAATGAACTGCAAAACAAGGTGATTCATCCGCGCTTATTTTGTTCTGGGGCTGGCACAGATGTGCGCGCCGCGGGGTATTGTTGATTAAATTAAGTGACATTTCATTTTAATTCATCGGCGTAAATCTCGGACGTTACGAGAACCATTATCGCGCAGGTGCCGGCCGCGCCCGCGCAGCCTGCGCCAGCGACGACCTGTCTGCGGCACACGGCCTCACGAGCTCACGACACAGGGGCGAGCCATCTTCTGCTAATATTATATTAATGACCAAATGTTTTGACAAGATCGAATTTGCACAGCAATTAATAACATCCAACGCCATTAATGTCCTAATAGCATTGGCATTGGTTTGTTTTATAACCGCATCAACGTTGCTTGTTCTTTCAACAAAAAATGGATTTCTTGATACCACACTTTTTCATTCAAAAACAGAAGAGACGTAGTCCTTATAGAAAAGTTCAATTCAGCACTACGACCTCCGAACTGATCAGTGCCCTAAGCACGACTTGTCGAATCCTGCGTTACGTTACGGTTATCGTATCGAGATCGAGAAATCTAATACTAAATTTTAGTTCCAAATACGCTCACGGGCGGGCGCTGTTCCAAACGTCATACAAATCGTTATAGTTTACTATTCGGTTTTACGTGACGCAGGATTCGACAAGTCGTGCTTAGGGCACAGTGCTTCAACTGCAACGACACTCGAGAGATCACAACTCATACATTAATTTGTTTCTGTGTGATGTTAAAATGAAAACGCACTTTGCAGACGGCGCGTTACTTGGCACATTTAGTACGCTAACGGAGCCGCTCAAGCCCGGCACGCCAATAAGTACGCACCCAGCTGTCACTTTTACGTGTCCACTTTATATGTTTCCATTTATATTGTTTGTCAATATAGCACATTTGCATAAGCTAAGGAAATATTAGTTGGTGCAAGGTACGAGCATGCCCGCGCTCCGTGGCGTTTCCATTTTGCAATACAATCAGCGCTATACGTATCCCGTGCCTTATTAACATAACTATTTACTGCTTTAGAGTAAATCAATAAATTTATGTTCGTACTTGCGTTACGACTGCACGTTGCGGTTTAGATACGCGCAAAACGTGTTGGTAGTACGCTAGCACGTTTACGATAATAACATTTAAATTATATCAGAGATGTGATTGCGAAACGCGAAAGGTACGTTAAATAACTACATAGTCAAAAGTCTAACTTTAGGGGGACTTTTAGTCATCAAGAGCCGGCCTTTAATGTGTTGGTACCAATCCCGCTCATTATAAATTTAATGTACAAGTATACCTTCAAGTCCTACTCAGGTTCAAAATTAGGTACTCTTACCCGTAATGTATATGCCATATATATTCTTGCTAGGCACTAAGTTCTTGTTTAAACACCACGAAAAATGCCAGGAATGGTATTAACAAATATTTTCAGCAGCCTAAAATCACATTGTTGGACTTGTTCGCAGTGTTTTGCATTCAATCCTACGTATATTATTAAATCTAATGTTTGTGATGATGGACGCATAATGATTGTTACTCTTTCAAGCGGAAACTACTGAACACATTTTCATGAAACTTCACAGTATTATACTCATACATCAGAATAACATAGAAGCTACTTTTTATCCCAGAAAATTGCGTTAGTTCACGCCAGATAATGACGAACGAATTCTACGCAGACAAGTCGCGGGTAATAGCTAGTTAGTCATATTTGCGAATGCTTAGCCAAATAGCGTAACGCAAACCTACTAATTTAATCTATACTTCTATATCTATATCCAAGTATACTCTATACTAATATTATAAATGCGAAATTAACTCTGTCTCTCTCTCTGTCTGTTTGTTACCTCTTCACGGAAAAACCGCTGCGAAATTCGGGAAAATTGTGCGATAGCGACAATCGAAATCTACGCAGACGAAGTCGCGGGCAACAGCTAGTTATTTATAAACGCGAAAGTTTATTAAGATGGATGTAGACATGTTTGTTACTCTTTCACGCTGAATCTACAGATCATGCCTCAGAATGACATAGAGGCAACCTTTGGAAAAATGCATTAGTTCTCGCAGGATAATTAACAAAGCCTACGCAGACGAATTCGCGTGTAACAGCTAAGTACCTAGTTAGTAATATTTGCGAATGCTTATCCAAATAGCGTAACACAAATTATTAGATTGGCTCAGATACGTGTCAACATTATACCTACATTTGGTAGGATAATTAATGCGTTATGGAAGATTTCTTCAACTAACATTAATTGGCAAAGTCAGTGGCCGAACGGTTTTTAAATTCCGCTGAGAGATCCCATTTAAGTGATGTGATATTATTTAGTAGTTTTTTTGCCCGTTGCTTCGTCTGCATAGAATTTGTCTATTGCCATCCCGCGGGAACTATGCAATTTCCTGGGATGAACGTATAATTATGTTGATGATGTTATTCTGGGTTTGTGAGCTATTATGACTGTGAAGTTTCATTAATTTCCGTTAGAGTACTTTGTGCGTAAACAGTAACAAACATCCAAACATCCGAAAATCCATCCATCCTCAGAAACCTGTCCGTTTATAATATTAGTAGGAAAGATATCACAACACCAGTTTTTCTCCACCGTAGAGCCAATTGTGATAACTTTCCTACTATGGTTGTTATGGTTGAAGGAAACCACCTTTTACTGTAAAGCCATCATTAAGTTTTGCCAAGTTGGATTCCAATTGTCTTCAACAGAACAGTAGTATGAGCAGTATAAAATGTTCAGTTAACAAGATACAAATAAAAATTCACAAATGACAGAAACTAAAAAAAAAATGTAGAGTAATTGTAAAAAGTCCACACACAGCAGAGTTTTCTCATAGCTTGTTCGAGGGAATGCTGATAAACGTGAAAATAAACTTCAGCATAATGCTGGTGCTGGTGGTACACTGGCACACGCACAGCGCACAGCGCAGTAGCCGGCCTTGCGGGCGTCGAAGGCGCAGCGGTGTCACGTTGCGCCCACATTACTGTCGCGCGGCGCGCATGCGGTGCGAACCGCGACGGAATGCCCACACTCACAAAGCACGGATGACGGGATGAGCTTTTTCCCATGTGTCAAAATACACGACCAACTTGATCATGGGAACCGTCATGTTTCGCATTGTGCTTGTTTGCTTTTGGTATGGTTTAGTAGGAAAGTAAGAAAGTGACATGAGTGGCCGTTTACGTGTGTGCTGCACAATACAAAACAAGCCGCTATAGTCTAGTGACTTTAGTGATTTGACCTACGGGCTGTCAAGTATAGTCGTGGGTCCGAGCCCCGGCTCGCACCTCTGTGTTTTCTGGATTTTACGTACGGAATTACATTTGTAATTTATAACGAGCTTTTCTACTAGGAACTATAGCCCAAGTCTCCTGGGACTTTTAATGGGTGGTGATGTAAGAATAAGCTAAAGGCAACTCCCGTCATAAGTATGTATGGTGTATGTGTATGTGATAACGGAGCCCAACATTCGATCCACCCATGCCCACATTGCCCACATGCCTCGCGACCAATCAATGTAACTGCCCAGGAATCTCTAACAGTTCTGCAGGCGGATTTAATTGCGGTCGGGGGGCTGTAATTACAGAAAAAGGTCAATTCTACTTTTTAGGGTTCCGTGATCAACAAGGATCCCTTATTGTTTTGTCATGTCCGTCTGTCTGTCTATCCTCGGCATAGCTCAGAGACTCTTTATACTAGAAAACTAATTTGGTGTGTATATTTAAAATTACGCCGACAATTATTTCTCCTTTCTCATCTATTCCGTATTGTGTGGTATCGTTGAACATATTGGGGCTACGTGAAGACTATTTTTCGATTTAGGAATCCGTTTGCGAAATAATCATAATCAGGTTTAAAGTGTTCTCTTTTGTTAGAGTCAATGTCTCCCCCTCACCCTCCCCCGTCTACTAGCAAAACCGTTGTATTTCGAGATGTGAAAAAAAGTGTGCACTGGTAATAGTGAATATAATGGAAAATTATAACAGCTAAGTAGGCTTTACAGGTTAACGAGTAATAGTGGACTATTTGGGCAAACTTAAAAAAATATTAGTAAGTATAGCAAAAAAAAAACCTTTTAAAATTAATTTTTTTTTTCGTAACAGCTACGAAATCCTGTCCAGGGTGCGTCCGACATGATCTTAGCGGGTTTTTTTAGGAATGTCGAGACTGTTGCTGAAAATTATAAACAAATAGTACCTACACATGCGGGTAAAATAGTAAGATAATTGCTAATTAGATTTTTTGTTTGTTAGGCAAAGGCCTCTCCTATTGACCTCCACAAATTGAAAATAGAAACTTAATTACTTATTTAATAAATAAACACGTAAAATTAATGCAAATGAAAACATGGCTAATATCTGGGCGCACTATTTATACTAAATTTAGCAAAGACTGCCTGCCTTACTCACTAGTTTATTTACAGTTTCGCGTTTATTTGCATAGTAATTACTCTATCAGCAGTCAATGAATGTTTAACAGCAACCATGGGCAGTTAACACACCTTACTTTTGGTAACATATGTCATCGTTATCGGTTTACCTTGTCCGATATACTGGGCGTTGCTTACATCGGCTCGCTACGCCCGAGTATATTCACAGTATTCGTTTATTTATTGCTAAATTTTACAAGCTACGTACAAAATTTTACCCCGTTGGGTTGCAATATAAACGTAAAAACATAAAGTTAAAACAGCAATTTTTTTAAACAGCATTATACTTATCTTACAACATACGTCACAATTTAGAACTTAAAATAAAATAAGTACCTACCTACTTTTTTTTGGAGCCAAACCGTGCAATATTGAAATGAAAATGGAAATTAATGGATGTTAAATTGCAATTTTTAATCGGGCTTGTTATAAATAAACGCAGCGCTCGCGTCTCGCAACAACTTAACTAGCAACGTAAGTAGTTTCATGTTTACGTCTTTAAGGCATTTTCCTTTCCTATTTCCAGAGAGCAACTTATTCCATAGTACAGCTGTACTTACATATAACTACTCTGTGCTTAATCCCTTGTTTAATAAACAAATTAATTTCCACATTCATCACATTTTGCGTATGCAACATTAAAATGTCAAGGGCCCGTACATTTGTCACAATTATCACAACGTGCACAACTGGCATTACCAAGTGTCGCTTTAGCGTAGTTTATGCGAGATGCTTATCTTAGTTAGCTAAACAAACAGCAAGTATTGTCATTATTAATGTGACAGAAACGTGCTGCGCGATATGAAGTTGTGTTTAAGTATGCGTCGCGTAGTATCGAATCGACAACGATCGGGCCATCTTTGCGTGGAGTCGCGCAGTCTGGCCGGCTCCGATAGCAGAGTTAACCCCGAGATCATTAAGCATTATCGCATTTTATGTTCACAAATACCGAGTAATGACGATAATAAATAATGTTCTGGCACGACATCGTCCAATAATAATTATGATTATTAATTCCCACTGCGCCGATGTATCAACGAACGCTGGTATCACTCACACAATACATGCTGGTATCTATGTACTGTTACAAAATATCCCGATGTGAAACGGGAATTACATTGTACATAAAGACATGAAATGACGTCAAGTAAAGTGCGTTATTTTATTGAAATATAAAGGGAGCCCGACATGTACCTCTGAAAGCTCCTGACTCGGCGGCAGCGCAACGCACACTGCGCGCCATAAGGGCTCTGTTCGCGCGACTACTAGGCGCAGCTGACAGCAGCGCACATCTACCCTCATTGTCATCGCCATATTTGTTATTGTCAAATGTAGGGTAGCACAGGAGACTGATTACGTCACTCTGTAATGGTTCGACACACTAACCGGTGACCGTCGCCTTATATGTAATTAATACGTGAGTGATCCGTTTATTTTACTATGATTCGAGTTTCACGGTAGTTTCATGTTAAAAGTGTGTTATTTGCTCGGATTTTTTTTCTTTAAATTGGTGTTACGAGTAAGCATCCACACAAACGGTATTGTGTGATATTTAAAAACCGTTCATTTGAATTTAATAATTTTAAGGTTCGATTTTAGACAAATTGTTGCAAATTAAGTCACACACTGCCCATTTTAAAATGTTAAGGTATTAAAAGGATTACACTTCGGTATAACAAGTGCCCCCAGCATCCAACGATCGCCGATAAGCCAACAGCGATACACGCGTGCGGCTGACACCAATCCGTATCCGACAAATGCAACTACCACAATTTATGTTTCCACTTCTATTAATAACCCTGGCTGTAATGGTGAGGTTCTCATGATATACGGTGTCTCCACGCCCCCCGATAACGCAGGCTGGGCTAATTGAAACCTAGCTCTAGCTTTGAATATTCTATTGCTACTTAACGCGGAGTATTTAGACTAATGCTGTGCCCCCGTTATTAAGCACGGTAGGTATTTCTCGTCTCTTTATTATGTAATCGGGATTGCGTATTGTAGGTTTATAATTGGGATATTATAAATTATTTCAAAAAAGAACGCTGTGGTCCTGACTGGATAGGTTCTTGCTACGATTAACGGCTTGGGGATATAATTTTTTTTAGTAACAAGATGACAGTCGCTGGTCACTTGAAGTCGACTGAGGCCCGTGTTCACCGACCGTTAAACTGGCGTTTAAGTTTTAATCGATCGTAAATCCAGGTTTACACATCGGTTAGAATGTTGGTGAAAACGGGCCTTAGTCAAGCAAAGATTGATTTGACTACCACCATTTTTTAGGGTTCCGTACCTCAAAAGGAAAAAACGGAACCCTTATTGCATCACTTTGTTGTCCGTCTGTCTGTCTGTCTGTCAAGACCCTTTTTCTCTGGACCGCGTGGAGGTAGCATGCTCAAATTAATATCAAATACTCAAGCCTGCAGTCCCTTGAAGCTGTGAAAAAATCAAACTTCTGAGTCAAAGCAACCAAAAGATACAGTTGTTGAAAAGGTTGTTTCCGTACAAATTGCTGTACCCTGAAAACCAAAAGTTGTCCTAGAAACTTGAAGTTTGGTATGAAGACAATAGCACTCAAAATTCTCAGAATCTTAAATTTTTATATCTGTTTGTACATTTCACATACCAATATAAGATAACCCCACACTGCGTACATTTTGCTTAGGAGCAGGGCTTTGCTAACACTGGTCAACTTAAAACACCGCGGAAAAGCGTTAAAACCTTTGTACGGAACCCTCGTGCGCGAGTCCGACTCGCACTTGTCCGGTTTTTTATCAAGGCAAAGGTTTGTTTTAATTGCAAACCTATTTGAGTATTTCGTCTTATTGAAGATTCATTACCTATATACGTAGAAATTATTTTTAATATCTTTTCAACGGTTCCAGGACAGAACACCTTAGCCTCCGAATCAACGAAAGGGGCATCTCAGCATGACTATAATTATAAGTTGATACACCTATCATTAAACCTCAAACACGCGACTCGTGAAAGTCATGAATACTACGATTTTTAACCGACTTCAAAAAAAGGAGGTGGTTTTCTTATTCTTAAGAAAAACTAACTAGCGATTGACCCGGGTCCATATTGGCTCACCGAAAATTCATTACCCGATTTTTTCTCTTACTACCGATTTGTATTCAGAATGATCACTCTTCCGAAAATTTTACTTCATAATTTTTTGTCTTGATAAATTTGTAGTCCTACTGACGGAGTTCATAACAGTCGGTGTGCAGATTTTTTTTATTATAATGTCGCTACTGAGATATATTTGTATTCATACCGTTGTTCTTAATAACGTTTTTATTCATACTCATATTTTTCATAATATTGTTACGGGTCTATATTGGCTCACCGAAAATTGATTACCTATCCGATTTTTTCTCTTACTACCGATTTGTATTCAGAATGATCACTCTTCCGAAAGTTTTCATATTTCGTGTTCGTTTTGTGCGGGGATCGCAGTTATAGCCTAACCTATATTTCTGGTAGCAATTAGTTTTGTGCACGGGCAAGGGATCCAAAGGCGAGTCGACGAAGCCCCGCTATCGCGGGGCTTCTATTTCCGCTCTGAGGGCTCACAAGTCACAATGTAACTAACGAACCTACCCAAGTGGTTGTACGAGTCAGTGTAGGCAGTTTTTTTTAATGCGGGGGGCTTAGCCACCCGAGCCCCCCTTGTAGGGGGCTCCGTCCCCCCGTCCCCCCTTGCTCGTTCTACCTAAGTAAGTTTTGTGGGGCCCTAACCTAACCTATAGAGTTCTACAGGATGTCCATTTAAAAATTACAGAAAAATACGTAGTTTCGGCGGAAAAAAAAACGGAATAACGATGATTATGAATAGCATTACATTCTGACTTAAAAAGTTATGAGCGAAAACAATTGTACATAAAAAATACATGATCATGAAAAATAGTATATGAAACGATTATGGTGAGAAAACATATAAAAACAAATAGTAGTATAATAGATTTTGTGTTTTCTAACATTATGAAGTTGAATAATTCGGAGTTGAGAGCGTTCGGAACAGATTAGTTATGATCAGTGATCATTATGATGAAAAATTGTATGACGAACATTTTCGGACTTCCAATAATCGGTATTGGAAAATTCGGTGAGCTTTGACGCACCCGATTGACCCATCATATTCCGTCTTATGGAAAGTGCAGATGAAGACAAAAGTTAAGATTAAGAAGCAAACAATTAGTTTCATGTTGAGTGTCCCTCGATGCTGCTCTTACTAAGTATTATGTCAAATTTTGGCGCCTAAATTGAGATTGAAAATGTTCGTATAGTACTTATTCACAATTAGACCCAGTGCAGAACAATCTAATTCCATTTGCAGCGTGGCTCGATAATGTATTGTTGTTGAGTCTATTTATAGTCTCTGTTATTGAGCGCTCGCGCAATCGCTGCGATAAGCGATGCGAATCCAGCTCTAAGGGTCACTGCAGAAGTACAATGCAGAATACCATCAACAGTTCGGCATGATGCGTTTAAAACCGGCCCGGTCACCATAGATGACTTACCTAGGACATCCAAGCTGCAGTGAGAATGTGCTGGATATTATCTGAGACATGCACCCACTGAGACGCGCTGACGCAGGTATTTAATTGGTGGGACTACGACGTAGATCAAGAATAAGAAGGAGATAGCGAGATGACGTGAACAAGTAGGTACGTTAGGGGCAGGCCCACAATTTTGAAACCTGAGGCGACATTAAGGAGGATAGACGATTTGGTCAGTATTTCAAAGAGGAATCATCAAGCAAGCAGTTTTAGGTCAACTTAAGCAACCTAATATAAATAAAACATCCGCCTTGAACCGGGAAACCATCGGTCGCGAAACATGAACAGCAGACCCCATCGGATAAACACACACATTATGAGGTGCCGATGGAAAACGAACCGACGGCCATAATGCTTTTAACGAACCGTTTGATCTTTTTCTCTTTATTCAGCCTTGAAAATCTTTGTTTGTTGATACTTAAGAAGTGTAACACTAAACTGGAAATAAAATTATAAAACATGTTACTATACGAGTAAGACCGATATATTGTACGTCGAGGGATGTAAACACGGTTCTGAGGAGTTGCAGCCGCCCGAGCTTTGAGCAAACTTGGCAACAGTGTTCACTAATCTAATCACCCTAATAGGTATAAGTACAAGTATAATATTTCGGTGGAAAAGTGTTTCGAGACTAATAATGCCATCAGTGTTTTGTGACGCGGTCACAAAGGAATCTCAGATGCAACATTTTGACAAATTTAGTCACCTTTAAACAGGCAGTGGGACCGGGCTTCTAAGTCGAGATAACTGGTGTTTTAAACGGCTAAAAATAGAGGTCTACCAATCGATCATTAGGACTTATTTGTTTTTTGAAGGTGACAGGACACCGGGCGGGTTGGTGGACGCGTTTCGTTATTATCTATCGTTTGCATCGGTCCATTCGTCATGCTGTCAGTGCGACAGGGCCCGACGAAACAATCAAAGTGACCGCACGATAACGGTGATGGGCTCTTGACGGCTTCGGAGAGGCTGCTTAAGTATCTAATTTAAAAACACTGCGAGGATGTGATTAGTGCGCAGGCTTCAATGACTCTACTTTCGCAGCCCACTCAGTCTTTGAATTTTGCCTACAATCTTGACAAGTATAAAATAATAATGGCAACACATAATCTTGCTAAACACGCCTCTGAACGACGTCAAAATGTTGCTTGGATGTTAGACTTTCCTTTTTGAAAGGTTGGGTAAAGGGGCGCTAGGTGTCGGGTCTAGCTCCTGAGAAGCGTTTAACTCATTAAAGTACCTGATGAATATCAGTTCATGCTTACCATAAAGCAAGTAATAATTAATACCCATTTATAAGATTTGCATTATTGCTTTGTAATAAATAAATGTTTATATAATGTGCCATAATTTTAATTAGGTACTTAGTACATGCAACAAATAGACGTTTCAAGAGGATGATTTTTTTATGTAGATACAAAAAATGGTACATAAAAAATGTTTTAGGCATTAAAGCAAACATTTTGACCTGAATAAAGATATTTATTTACCTAAGTGCACGTAAGAGGATTGTCCTTATTTATAGAGTTGTGGTTTTCCGCTTGATAGCCGACCTTGTTGCGCAATTAATGAAGTTATACCTATCAGTACATTATTAAGAAAAGTAAAAGCAACCATGAGTGCCTTCAAAGTCCAGGGGATCGATTTATGAATCTCACCCGGTGACTGAATTCAGTGATTTCTAAAAAGTTCATAAAATTCGAATTAAATGTATTGATGATCTTGCGAAAATACAGGATATGCTGACTACTAACAATCAAGTCCTTCAACACTAATTAAAAAAAAATGCGTTTCCTTGTACAGGTGAAGAACTGCCTACCCCAAAAGGAAACATGGACTGGCTTGATGTTTGTAGGTATGTCACCGATACAACCTATAATTTATGCGTTTAATTTCTTAAAGTAACCTGTTAATAAATACAATCACAGGATTTTAAATGTCATGAATGATATTTGTTTTATTCCGGAAAAGGAATATTCTCCCGCGACTTAACAAACAAAAGACAAAACACAAAACAAAAGACAAAAGGCTTCAAATATAAACTAATTTCGCGTGCAAAGTCGCGGGAATGTACTAGTGATTTTATTAAATTCGACGTCATTGTTGTTATACAAGTTCTAACTAATTGATTTATTATACCAGTCTAATCTCATTGTAATGACTAGTGTGTAAATTAATGGAATGTTTATTATTCCAATTACAATAAATTGCAATTAATTAAGCAAATCAAATATGACATACCTATACAAAAGTGTTTGTGAAGATGGAGATGTAACAGTTGCGCGTGAGGTGACTGGAAATTAATACGTAAATGATAATTTATTTTAACATAGCTCTATTAATTTTTTTAGAGTTCTGCACCTCAAAAGGAAAAATGGAACTCTTATATGATCACTTTCTTATCCGTCCGTCTGTCTGTCTGTCAAGACCCTTTTTCTCTGGAGCGCGTGGAGGTAGCAGTCTGAAATTAATTTCGAATGCTCAAACCTGCTGTCCCTTGAAACAGCTTGTTTCCATACAAATTGCCGTACTGTGAAAACCTAACGGGTACCTACTGCCAGTTCTCCTAGAAACCTGAAATATGGTATGAAGGATGGAAGGAAGAAAATCACAACCGTGCGATGCTGTAAAATAGAAGTCATGTGTCAAGAGAGCCTAAGCATTCAAAAAGTTTGTTTATAATTAAGTCATAAATTAAGACGTTAAAATTTTCCTATATTTTATTACTATTTTAATTGATCATTAACATTCTGTCATGGTTTCAATTACGAATATATATTTTTTTATAATTGCGTGTACTCATTGAGCGCTGACGCGATGTTCCGATGACGAACATACTGTTGTTATCTAAAATAATACACAACCTGTACATGCATTATTCCGGTATGCGCGCTCATTCATCGTCAACCTCTCCAACACAGAATCCCAAAGCTAAAACATCGTTATCACTGTTCCCACTCCAATCTCGGAGCAATAAAATTTCGATGGCCCAAGAAAAACGGGGCAGCGCGATAACCATAAATTTGGGCCGCAACGGATGGGACAAATTTTTATAATGGGTCTCCCCCATTTGGTCTCCGAGTCGCGTTAATGATAGCCTAACAGTTTGTTTTAACATCATTATAGGAGCGTATCAGGCATTCCATCGCGGGTACCTGCGCCCGCGCGTACAGTCGTATACACATGTCGGCGACACGGCCGATACAAGATCCGCTCCGATACATCCCGCCCGATAGCAATCGCACCGATCTCTGAGATACCTGTCGAATGTTTCCCTAATTCTTAATATGCTACAGATTCTGAAAAAAAAAGCGAAATGGTAAAACTTATTAAGTGTGTCCGCAATAGATGAATGTGTTATCGACAGCATTATTATTTTCGCCGAAGATTTGCATCGGTATATTTAGTAGGTAGAGTGACAATTAACACATTTTGCATAGTAGCTCAGAACAACTTAGGTACTACTAAACTTTAAAACTGCTCTTACGACATCTATGAATAGTTGAAACGAAACTCTAACTTTTAATTTGAATCATTCGTTGGTTCGTGTCCGTGGACGGTTTCGCGCAGGGCGGTCGCGCTCCGGGCCCGACCCGCGGCCATATATCCGAGGGACAGCTACACGCATTTACAATTACCTTATCTCGCTTAAGGTAGGCTCCTGACATCACGCGACAAATATTCGTGACCATCGCCGATCAACGCTCAAAGTCCTGAGCCATTTGTGAACTTACTTTACCTGCTTTTGGAAACGTTTTTACATTGTCCCCGTCACGGAAATACTGGTTCTCATTAAATAATTTCAACATGAAAACTACTTACCTTGATATTTTCAGGTTTTTTATTTTCCACCTAATACAATAAGTTTAATATGTTTTGACTGTGAGGATTCCAGCCTCTCGGATTTGAAAAAGACTTGATGAGAGACCCAAGCGCTGCTCTCGGGATGCGGGAAAAGAAATTGACATTTCAATAGCAAAAAAGAAAAACGGGAGAGCACGATTGCACGCGTACCGCGGGTGATTTAGCGGGCCAAGGGGAGGGGCGCGGGCGCGGGCGCGGCGGGACGGGTTCCCATGGGAAAGCGTCTGCAAATATTGACACTACAGAAACATGTTTATATGCACTTAATGCATCGCTCACCTTTTTACATTTATTTGTTTTGAACGCGCGAGGCAGACCGAGCGTCGGCCTCTTGTTTAAGTTGTTTTTGTCGTAATTTTGTTTAACAGGTAGTATCTAATGGCGGTTATGAAATGATGATATTGAGCTTAAAGGGCGTGTTAGAATGCGCGTGAACATATTAAGAAAATCCGTTTTGAGTATATGTACATCTACGAGTATGACGACATTTTGTGCTTATAAACCGTTGAGTTAAGTATTTTCAGCGCGCATCTAGTTCTTTATATTTTTTCTGCATTAGGTATCCTCGTTAAACTACAATCCACAACTGAAGCCATTTTACTTCATCTGTAGTTCATATTTTTAGATGATACTTAGACAGATATTATTAGATGACGGCTCGGAACCCTCGATGTGCGAGCCCGACTCGCTTCTTGACCGGTTTTTTCTGTTTGATACCCTTCTAAACTCCTTATGCTACTTCTTCCCGGTTAAGTCTCGTAGCCAATCGCAATCAAAAGAAATAGAATGCCGTTTGATATAAAACCAATTTAGGCAATAATAAATGGTAGGTAGCCTGCGGCTGGTCGAAGCGCTCCAGGCCCACGTTTTGAAATTGGGCGGATGACTGTAACACCGAATTACTTAGATAAGTATAATAATTCGATCTTATACAAATATGTAACAGGAATGTAGTTAATAATAGCCAAGGTACCATTCGGTTTCGTTCATTTCATGAACATTACGATGCCCAATAACAGCTCTACCTGTCTACCTGTTTCAGAATGATACGAATTTGTTAATAACTTTAAAAACGATTGACATCACCACTAATGGTATTTTTTTACGCGACAGTATCTAATTATAACCAATCTATCATCATAACTAGTTAATAAATAACAATAAAACCCTAGAATCGTTCTATTGCTCGGCTAATAGCCAAGTCGGCATCGCGGTGTGAGAAGCGACGATATTGCGGTCAAAATAATGGGTCAAAATTACGTGTTCTGTCCTTGCCGTGACCATGTGGGAATGTGCAACCTATTGCGTCACGTTCCCCCTCATTATGTGTCGATGTGGATGCACAAATTATAGCCTGTTGCGCCTGCGCAAGGGCCGCTCCGAACCGAATGACTTTGATACTTTTTGCTCCAATTAAATTGTGTACCTACCTACCATGTTGAGCGGAAACTGAGGCGGTTGGAGGATAAAACATAATTGGTATTTGATTAATCTCTTGCCGACCTCGCCTCGTTTAATTATTTCTGTCCATGCGTTACGGGTAAATGAATGTATAAAGACTTGGATATTTTTTGATGAGTTAGCAACCACAATCAGTAAAATAGTGAATACAATAATCAAGTCCTTGCCACATTTTTAGGAGCATAACATCATGTTTACATAGGGTTAGCAAGTACCGTAGGCCAGCGTACCCAAACATTGTTCTGCTACGGTCCGGTAATTCACGTATATTTCCATGTCGTGACCCACTCAAGAGTTTTTAGCCCCTTTGCGATGCGATAAAGCGACAATCGACGCTCCTCCTGTTTATATTATTGAAAACAGTCAGACGATGCTGCGACCTGGTGTTTTAGTTTAGTGGGAAACCAAACGAGAAACGCCGACATAGACCAATGCAAGGTTTTCAAGCTAAAAAGGGTTTGTTGTGCATAATATTCCTACTGACTCATTCGTCAGCATTGGAAATGTAGAATCTATTAGTAGAAGATTGGCCAGAGCAGGTAAATCATAGAAATGTATGAATAAACATTGCACTCAATTATCATAAAATTATGGCAGTCTTTCACATAATTTATTAATTGCTGATGGTAATAAAGTTTGTATACATAATTGTTAAGTCTAATTGCACACTGTTTAGGACTTAGGTATGCCTTTAATGTCTTTATCTTCCAGAACCGATTATATGTAACCGTCATATTCCGTATAGGCATAAAACCAACAACGATAAAAAATCGATCTTCGCGCCGAGATATGTGATGTTTAAGACATCAAAAACAATTATTATTGTCCAACTGGACTTATCCTTTGAGTTATTTATCATTATGATGTTGATCACAAAAGGAGAAGAAAACGGAATAACTTATTTAGGGTGTTCGAACGAAGTTAGACCTTGTTTGTAGGGGGTGAGATACATTTTTCGTGGCGATGGGAGGATGCGTGTAGCTTGGAGCGATTTCAATTTGGGATACATGAATGCATGCAAGTTTTAGACGGTTTATGGCTTCGTGGGTGGCTGTGGGCGTGGCGGTAACTATCTCCCTCTTACCCCCACGATATCGTATCTCTGTCTCACCCCGGCCGCTCCCACAGGACCGTTCTTGTTAAGTTATTTTTTGCCCCCAACTTGCTTAAGGAATGGTCAGACGAGCAAATATTTACTCACGATTTTGAAAAACTTACTAGAAGCTCTTACAGTCGAAAAAGCAATGATGACTTGTAATTAGAATCGGGGGTCATCAGTAAGCCAATTATTGGGTAAATAGAAATAGATTGCCACGCTCCACGAACCAGACTTAAATCTCGTAGCTGTCCAAACAGCTGTTTGTGTGGCACAAAGGCAGTTAAGACCATTTGAATAAACCTCACGTAATTTTCGGGTATAAAGTCCTCGTTCCCATTTTACTTACTTACATTACAGACTCAACTATTGAATTGACCACTAACAACCTATATCAAACTCCACTATCTACCTATTAGGTACTTTATCGTCCTCGATACACCACACACATCATCAAAAAACGTTTGTTATTCACGACATGCCTTAAATTATTGACAAAAGTACTTCAGTTGATAATAATAAAGTCAAGGGCGTAACCAGCTCTTATTGCCCCTCTGGCGCATTTAATCAAAAATTTCTTAAGCCGGGATAGTAACACTTGACTGACAACGACCTTCACGTACGAATTAGAAGAACTTTTTGCGCGAAGATTTCGAATGATAATAAAAGCCTTTCCGAGCCGATGAGTTGAAAAATATTAGATATAGGTTACTATTTTACATATATTTTTAAGTTTAATTGTAAGATCCAGGGTCCAAAGAGGGGGGGGGGGGGGCAGCCGACCGTAACTATAAGTCAAAACCTATTATTTTGTCTTTATGACATTATGGCCTAAGCCCGACTTGCGGCGACCTGGGTTAGGCACTGACCCGGGGTTAAAAATAACGTCAGGTAATACGATACAGTGCAAGTCGGTATTAGACATTTCCCGCCCCCCAACTATTCATGTTTGATATACCTACCTACCTACATAACTTTTAATGAATAAGTTTTCCTCGTTTTTAAGTAAGTAAGTAAGTAAACGCTTTATTGTACAGAAAATACAGAAATAAACACAGGTTACCAACAGTGAGATACAGTACAAAGGCGGACTTATCCCTATAAGGGATTTTTACTTTGTATAGTATGATTTATGAACTCAAAACACAGGTCTCCCAACTTTTTGGTCCTCGTTTTAAGGGAGGCTGGCGGTAAAGACAAAGAGAGGGCCGGACCTCACGCGGGCTTGGGCCAGATAAAGAAATTATCCACTTTCGACTAACGAGCGCTTCGGACCTCGGACGCTGTAATATCGTAATTGGTGCCCTGTCCGGGTCTCGCACTGATTCATTTTCGGGATTCAGTGTTCGATATGCGATGCATATAAAGATTGCATTAGACAGGGTTGCCCTGTTAAAATTTTAAAGTCCGGGATTTCAGGACATGAAATTCAAACAATGCTCCTGAAACAAAGCTGCTGAATAGTGCACGACTTGTGGAGATACAGGACGTACGTAGGAAAGTTTTTCGTCTAGACAAATTGTAAATGAGGAGAACTGTCGGAGATGTCTTCTATGTAGTGAATCATAGTGAAATAAACGGATCGCTCACGTACGTCAGTTGAGTAACGTATGTCGGGCTATACTCGACTGAGTGATCCGTTTATTTCGCTATGATTGAATCTCATGGTAGTTTCATGTTAAAAGTGTCTCTTATAGTTTCTGATTACCTCTAGTTGGCCTATTGCAAATAGGTACAGTCAGCAGCAAAAGTAGCTAAGCAACCGACGCGTTCACAATGATCTAAGCACGGCTCTATTGATATAGACACAAGAGCTTGTGCAGATCTTTGTGGCCGCTTCGGTTGCTTAGAAGTGTCTGATGCTGACTGTACTTATCTTAACTACCTAATATAATTGGATCATAACAGCAGGTGCTATCATCTTTCAGCTGTAGACTTGGTTAATGCGAGCTAATATCTGCTCTCCCATGTATACCGACAGAGTAACATAATAGACTGCTTGGCGAAGACGCATGGCGTTTTCTTGACGGCTGAAGTGGGAAACAATTTTAGTTATTCATTAAAATAAATATAAATAAATAAATAAATTTGAATTTAAACATAAAAGTTTTTTTACGCGATTAAGTCCCGAGTATCACGACAACGTGTGAAAATCGCGAAAGTTTAAATCAATAAATTTTAGTTATAACATTTAGTTTGCAATAAGTATTTTTGTAATCTGTTGTCTGATCGTGAGTCTGCTTATAGCCGTCGCACATTAAGTATTACGCTATTATTTTAACATTGCTATTTTTTTTCTGAACCCTTTATGTACTTTTTACCTGTAATTTTATCTTCTGTGTGCGTGCTGTTACATTTTACTTGTTCCTTGTAATAATTAATACTTCCCTTTTTGTTACAGTGAATCGTCGTATATATACCTACCTAATAGTTATTATAATTCCTAAATTCTTTTTCTTTTGATTTTTCTTCAGGCTTCACTTTTTCACTCACTCTTCAGTCACTTTTAGTCACTTTTTTGTTCTGTGTGATTTCCTTCGCTCGTTTCTAACTTAAGCTAGTGGCAGTGGCGTGCCATAATAATTATCTAGTAGACCTTTAACAAATATGTGAAATTAAGATATCTGAGACAATCGATTACAAGAATAATTTATTTAAATAGATAAAGGTGGGTCAACATTTCTGGGTCGTCTTATTGTTTTTCAGTAAACTAATTGTGGCTCGAACTCATAATCTGTCTTCAAATCATAATACAAAAACAATAGGGGGTAAAATAAGAAAAGTTATAACATTTGCATGACCCACATCTCCATGTGTTGATGTTTATAAAATGAATGTAAGTAGGTGTCGCCTTCTTTCAAAACATGAGTCACCTAATGAAGAACTGAATCATACATAACCGCTAGCTAGCTCCTAACGTTTCACTTAAGTCAGATAACACCTATTGTCCAAGGAAAGGTCCGTAGCGCCAGGCGCTTACAAAAAATGTTACAATTACCAACAAAAATGGGGAAATTCGGAGAAGTTGGGGGAATTTGAAACTTGGGTAGTAGAAACAGGGAGTAGTATGGTTTTTTGAAGGTGCAGATTTATCGTTGGTTTTGTTAAGTACCTGGGACAGAAGCGTCCTTTTTGATGCCGATGGCGCTAGGCGGACAATGACGGTAATCCGGCGCAGGGCAAACAACCTGCCTTAGCATTACACCGCCGCGATAAAAATGGCGATCGCGAAAGGAAAGTTGACAAAGGACTTAAAATACTGCAAACACGCACTTTGAAAAGTATGCGATTTACGGTACCTTTTTGTCGAGTGCATAATGTTATTGTGCCATTGTGGCAAGACTTAATTTTATATCCAGTTACTTTCGGGTGACGCATTATTTATTATCGCTTATTGCGTTCCGTTTATTGGTGGTATAAGTAATTATTTCGTTTAGTATCGTAATAAAATTGCATTACGTCCTATGGTTCAGGTATTGAAAAAAGCAAAGGGCCGCCGTTTGTAGGTTGGTATGTTTGCATTTTTTGTAGGCATTTTTATATAGATATCGTACATAACGTCGTCATATAATTCCTTATACCAACCCTATATGTCTGTTTTTATAAAAGCGACATAATCACAAAATTGAAGCAAATAACTAATCTGTGTAGGTAAGCTTCTTTTTGGCTAGAGGGGCAAGTCAAGCAAATCAGTCAGAAATAAAAAATGGACAGCTTAATAGTAAACCTAATATCATCTGGCAATCTGGTAAAAGTTACGCAGCCTACAAAATCAGGTTGTATTTTAAAGTTATTTCAAACAAAACGTACTTAATAACAATCACGCCCACGGAATGCCAATTCGATGACGCATGGAAGGTATTTTTTTGGGGCACTTGTCCACTGTGCGCGGCGAGTGCGGCCGCTAGCGGCGCTGCGCTCGCGCATAAACTGAGCCCTTTTGTAGCCCAACTAAGCGCCATCACAAAAAAGTACCGACGGAAGTAAACTCACAAAGCAAATGCCAACGAGCAAAAACTGAACAAAAAAACTGCATAATGCGGTCGAGGTCCAGAGGGTCGAGCACGACTTTTCGAATCCTGCGTCACGTAAAATCGAATAGTAAACGTTGTCGAGTTTGTATGACGTTTGAAACAGCGCCCGCCCGTAAGCGTATTTGGAACTAAAATTTAGTATCAGGTTTCTCGACCTCGATAGCATAACCGTAACGTTAAGCAGGATTCGATAAGTCGTGCTCGACCCTCTGAGGCTGTGTGGCCTGACCGCTCTTGTAAAATTTATAACAGCTCTATTTTGTTTACCTGCTTGACTGTGCCTTTATTTTGTCCCGTAATTAGAGGCACTTGACGATGAGTTATTAATTTATGGGCCACAGTTTCGCCCGAGTTTTTATAGAGGTGCTAAAACGTTCGTCACGAATCCTTTGTTTATAGCAGGTAGGAGACCGTCGCGTCGCGCCGAGACGCGCTTAATTATATTGCGTGAATTACGATAAATTCAGGCTTGGATATTTTTGACGCAACGCATTCCTTGTGGTTTACAACACGCAACGTGTATTTACGTAGGGCTAGGGACGGTTTATGTAGGTATCTACTGGATCGGTAAAATTTGGATCACTTCCCAAGACAAAGAGAGCACGGCTTGTCGCAGAAAGTGGGAATAGAATAGACAAAACATGACTTGGGGGGTCTATAGTTGTGCTTTTGAAAGATGACCTAGCAAAAACGATGCAATTTTCTTTTTTTTTTGTGAAGGTAGTACAAGAATTTGCAGTTTTGGTAGGTATTCACGTTTTCACTTTGACATAATTAGTTCTTTTAATTATAAACCTAACAGTCAATTGGCAAGGACCTATTCCAAGAATCGAGAAATTTTTTACAGTAAAAGGTAACTCAAGAGATAAAATAAAGTGCCTAACGATAAGCTTAAAAGATTATATTCGCCCTCGTCATGCGTACAGTGTAATCTTACATAGTACAAATGGGAAATAACCTGCAGTATTCATGACTTATGACCCGATTCAGTTTAGACATTAACGACATAAGTTTTGAATTGGTGCTCATTTTAGTTCGGTATCTAAAAAAATGTGGCCTTGAGAGTGGGTCTAATTGGTTGTTATAGGAATAGGCATATCGTGTATATGTTCAACTTTGATTAATTAGCACTCAACTCCCGCGAATCGCAAAACTGTTATAATCATAAGTATAAGAAAACGAAGAGTCCTGGAAGAATAGTGAAGGCAGCCTAAAATTCAAGTCGACGTACCTAATATCAGCCTGTTTTGCAGCACTGTTGCAGCAGGATCCTCTCCTAGCAAACGGATACCTACAGCTTTTCTATACAAAGGATCTTAGGTATTGCAAAATAATCAACTGAAAAAAATTAAGTAAGTTTACCAATGTATCTATGGTCGCAACATCGAGACATATGGAAGCATGAAAATATTAATTCTTAAGTCTGAATCAAAAGTTAAATAACAATTAGGTGATGAATAATGCCGCGCCGAGAAAGCTGCGACACAAAGAGGCTGTTTCAAGATTTTTAAATAGGTTAAGATTGAAAACTTGTTTAAAAATTTAAACTATTCGCTATGCTGTTTTATCAATAAAAACCTAATATTACCAACCCACTAAGTACCAAGACCACACCATAAATCTGCTTATCGCAATTTCATGTCCAGCTCGAAATAAGCAAAGAGAACTGAAAGACGAATGGCAATTTAAAACCAATTACAAAGTTATTAAAGAGAGTACATTCCTGAGAGCCGCCTACGGAGCGTTTGGTTTGTTGGAATCCGAGCCCCCACTAAATGATTACTGCCTTTTTCTTTTTGTACGCTCCTCTAATAGAAACGTTAAAACATTATGACTATAATGTTATGAACTAAAAAGTTGGATGGGCTGAGAACCGGCTTCAATACCGATGATAGTACTTTCTGTTTATGTATAAAATATTCGATCCGATAGCTGCAGGGAAATTTACGAGTACGAGAAACCTACCCAATTATCCCAATAATTGTGAAACAAATGATAAATGAATAAGTCTTCAGAAGAAGTTTCCCCCCAGTACCTAGTCAGTTAGATCTAATAATTATTTCAATATAATTTTTTTTTAATCCTATATTTTTAACGAGGCTTCAGATATTTCGTAGCGGAGGAGCTCATAAATATTATGAGTAGGTACCTACTACTCTATTGTCAAGGCGTTAGAGTCATGTTCAGATATTTCTAAATACCTACCTTGTAATGTATTTGATACCGACTGTACATACGTCTTTGATTGTACCTATTACAAATGCATGCCTACATGTGCAACGAAAATTTACTACTTAACAAATTTTAATAATTCAAATGGTGCATTCATTTTAGTCCTTTCGTGGCTCTTGAAAAAATCAGGCGTTTAGTTATTTACTTTATTTGTTAACCGACTTCAAAAAAAGGTAAGTTCTACGGTCTGTTGTACGAGGGCGGGATGATAAGTAACTAGCGTTAGGTTTTTAAAAAGTTTTAATTAAAAAAAGAACTTTCTCGTTCTTAAAAATATGTCTCTGGCTATCTCTGTTCTAAATTTGAATTTGGTGGCTTGAATATTTTATAGATTTTTTGGCATTTGAAAATACATTGTGTCTGTTGTTTTTCAAAATGGATAAAATTGAACAAAGATCGGTGATTAAGTTTCTTTATATGAAGGATATGAAGGGGCTTGATATTTATGAAGGGTTAAATAATGTTTTGGGTGAATGTGCTCTTTCTCACGCCACAGTATAAAACTGGGTGGCTGAGTTTAAACGCGGCCGTACAAGTGTCCAAGATGAAGCCCGCCCCGGACGTCCAAAAATCGTCACGACTCCGGAAATGGTGTCCAAAGTACATGATATAGTTTTAGCAGATCGACGATTGAAGCTATCTACTAATACCTGTGTACAGGTATTTCGAAAGAACGGGTACATCATATCTTAAGTGACGAATTAAATATGAAAAAGTTATCCGACCGTTGGGTGCCGCGTTTGCTTACGCACGATCAAAAAAGAATTCGGGTGCAAAACTCGAACGCATGCATGGATCGTTTTCAGAGAAATAAAGCAGATTTTATGCGTCGATTTATAACAACAGATGAAACATGGGTTCACTGTTACACGCCAGAATAAAAAAATCAATCAAAACAGTGGACTGAATCTGGGTGTTCGGCTCCTAAAAAAGCTATGGCTGTAAAGTCGGCTGGAAAAGTGATGGCTTCTGTCTTCTGGGATGCAAATAGAATTTTGTTTATAGATTACCTTCCCAAAGGTCAAACTATTAATAGAGAATACTACGCTAATCTTTTAGATAAGCTTTATCAATGTATTCAGAAAAAACGACCAGGTTTAGCGAAAAAAAAATCATCTTCCATCAAGACAACGCAAGGGTTCACACTTGTGTTAAGGCTATGGCAAAAATCAACGAATTGAACTATGATTTGCTGCCCCACCCACCTTATTCGCCTGATCTAGCACCATCAGACTTTCACCTTTTCCCCAAGCTAAAAAAAATTTTGGGTGGACAGAAGTTTGCCACAAATGATGAAGTTATTGCCACCGTAGAAGAGTATTTTGCCGGTCTTGAAAAAAGTCATTTTATGGAGGGCATTACAGCTTTAGAACGAAGATGGAACAAGTGCTTAGAGGTACATGGACAGTATGTTGAAAAATAAAATCAATTTTATCACGCATTTTTATATTAGGCTAGTTACTTATCATCCCGCCCTCGTACGTATCTTCAGCATCCTAACTACCCCGTCGCTTCGTATCAGCACTTCAGGCTTGCTTATGTTCAGAACAAAATTTGGCCGCACTTATCGCCAGCGGCTATAAAAATATTTATTCAACAAGTGCACCAAAGTTATGCACATAATTACAGGCTGTTTTATCAGTTGTTTCCACATCGGGCTGCGCTGTCGCCCTCTTGTCTCGGCGCTACACCTGTGACCTGAACCGACCAGCGCAAGCGCTCGCTAGGGTTGCCGAACGTATTGTAGACTAAGACAATTCTCGGTGTGGTGGGATGGATCTCTATAATTGACCGAGCGAGCTAAGCAAGCGAAGTTTCTCCGTTTCACGTTGGACAAAAATGTTTTCGTAAGTCCAACGTCTTTCCGCCGTCTGTTAACCGTCGGTCAGACAGCCGGACTCCGGCTCCGGCTGTTCTCCTCTACAGAGCGCTTAGTGTAATCGCCGACCAGGTCAAGACATACGTCTCAATCGCGTTCGCGTTTAACAATTCTCATACTATTTGACACTTTAACGGTAACGTGATCGAGACGTATTTGGTGCTTTTAGATTTAGAAAAAAACGGAAAATGTTCAAAAATTTGCTTATGGGGTCTACAGCTCACAGAACCACTGTTTAGTTAAGTAGATCGTGTTAATTCGAGGGCGTGTTTACGTACCTGTTAGAAGCAGCGAGAATCTTATACTATCCAATTTGACACCAGCCACTTCCATTTTGGTCTTTCAGGTTAGAATTTATAAGTGACAGGTAAAAATCGAACAACAGGTACATTTCTCAGGCTAATGTTGGACTGTCTTCGAATATGTATGAATAACTACTAACACAGGTACATAAAAACGTCAACTGACTAAAATTGACAGTAATAACATTAACAAGAACAATAAAATAAGGAGTTACACTGGTTGCTTCTCTGCTTTTCGGAATGGGCAGATATTTTCATTTATTATATGAGAAAGAAACCAGTTGTAAAAAAAGTCTTGTGCCTACCTTTTGACAAACCAAGCAAGACATTTTGCTGACTCAAAATACTATCAAGTACATACTATAACTTCATTAGGCAAATACGTAAACGTAACGTGTACTCTATCTCTACTAAGAGTAACAGGCAACCCTGGAGGCACTCTATTAGCACCTCGCAAATAAACGGTACACAATGCGGCATTACAATGAAAACAATTACGCTTGGCCTGCGTCTAAAACGCAATGTAACCGCGCCACATGCTATGCGTCGTTAAAAATAGTATCTCCCGTACAAGTACACAAGATTCAGGTTCTCCACGGCACCTGTAGACGAATGTGCCATTTACATTGTAATGCACGCTTTACTGCCTAACCTGTTCGATTAGGAGGAGAATGCTGTCCGCATGCTGCTCACAGATAAACTATTGTTGATACTTAATGCATTTTACACAATTGAATTTAAATAAGTATTCTACATGCGTGTACAAGTCGACCTATTTGGCATTATGTTCGAACGCGCTACGCAAAGTCTAATGTACTTACCTACTGTTTGCTTTTTAAATATTTCAAAACTCGATCGTTAAAACTGACACGTTGATTGCTTGCTCCAGGTGACTGTTGTTCATTTACGTAATGAATGGTTTATTTATAAGTGAGTCTTAGGAATTGAAGGATAAGGAGCGCGCTTAGGAGGTTTTTCCTCTCTTATTCGTAATGTCAAAATCGTAGCATTTCTCTGACCATACAAATAGAGCAATGTACGACATTCAACTTATTATAATTATTCTAAACATGTGTTGCTCGAAATAAGCATCGTAATGAACAAGTCATTATCAAATAGGTATGTAACTGAAAATTATAGGCAATGGTACTCATATGGACTCTACCTAAATAATTTTACTCGCACCTACATTCTAACACAGCCGCCGTTTGTAAGTCGCACATAATATCAACGCGCAGCCACTGCGATACAACTTCAGACGTACTAAATGAAATATTAACGGCACAGTACTAATAAGAAAACACACATTGTTATAAGAGACCCATTTTCAGAAGTGTTAACAAATAACGCCTGAACGCGAGCCGCGAACAAGCCGAATTCAATTGCCTTTTTTTAGGACGTCCATGCGACTTGATTTCAACTCATATTCTACCTAAAAGACACTGTACATTTTATATGACTATCTTAGGGCAGGAAAAAAACTAGATTCAGTTTTAACCGCGGTTAAGCTGCATCATACTTGAACCCACAGGCCTTATTGTCTAATGCACTCGGCTTCGCTTTGCCATTTGCAATCTCTTTCTGGCACGATCACGTACCCCTTGACAGAAAAAGATGGCAAAAGCCAAAGCAAACCCTAGCCGCTAGGGCCGCTAGGGCCTAGCGCATTAGACAGTAAGCCAACAGGTATCACGATTTAAACTAGTTTTTTTTCACGTGGTCCTTAGTTTCCTTGTTACTTGGACTATGGATGTTTATTTAGGTAGTACAAGATGCTTTGTGCTTGCATGTTGTGAGTACGTGATTGATCCCGGCGGGGCAGCGGGGGGCAGTGACCGCAGAACCAGGTGCGTGCGGCCATCGACACCATAAAATTAATAACCCGTCGAGCCTCCTAACAAATGCACTCTTGAGGATCACATGCACTTCACATACATGACGCGAGAACGCTCAACAACGCGAACGCGCCTTATATGACGCGGGGACTAAGTATATAAGTTTTACTTACTAATAAGCTTATGTTGAGTATTGCCAAATTTGTGAAGCCGTTTGATTGCGGTAGGTTATTAAAAAGGTTCGCTCAGGTTTTATGTTACTGTCTTTAGCGGGTTAATGTATGTTTTACAGGCGAAGTCGCCTTAATTATAAATCAAACTGGCGATTTTATCCTGTTTTAAAAATAGTTTTTAGGGTTCCGTTCCCAAAGGGTCCGTCCGTCCTTCCGCTGGTCAGGACACTGTACCTATCTTTAGAATTAGAACTGCAACAACTTAGACTTAGACACTTGAATTTTACAGTGTCATATTACTATGGCCGCTATAACAACAGTGCCCTAAGCACGACTTGTCGAATCCTGCGTCACGTAAAATCGAATAGTAAACTATAACGAGTTTGTATGACGTTTGGAACAGCGCCCGCCCGTGAGCGTATTTGGAACTAAAATTTAGTATGAGATTTCTCGACCTCGATACGATAACCGTAACGTAACGCAGGATTCGACAAGTCGTGTTTAGGGCACAGATAATAAAAAGTAAATCAAATTAAAAATCGCGTCTCGATACAAGAAACGTTTTATAAAATATGTAGTGTTGAATTCCTACTTTACTGGTACGGAATCCTTCGTGTGCGACTCGCACTTGACGTTTTCAGTCCCGGTAGTTTTAAGCAAGTAGGTATAAGTTGTGGTAAGTAGAGAGAAAGTAGTGAGGTAAATATGGGATTTTAATGTTATAATGTTTATTGGGGCACAAACGGTACAATTTAACTTAAATCTAATAAATTGATATCTAACATTAACCAATAAAAGATGCCACTGTTATTAAGTTAGTGCGTTATTTTCTGAGTTAACTTATTCTCGTACTTACTTAGATAGAGTACAAGAGAGTCGACTCTACTAAACTAAAAAAAACTGGTAGGTTCAATAATTTATGTACCTGCGTTCGAATTTATTAAAGCAATCTGATCAATTTTTATCTATTAGGGCGTACTGGTTCAGATAGAGTGCTTACTTAGGTACTCGTAATTTTGATGGCTTTTAGTTGATGGCTTTTAGTTGTAACAAAGCCTCTCAGAGCAACTATACTGCTCAACTGGTTGAACCATCGGGTATTTAAACTCCCCATAGCACACGTTTACTAATTTTCATTTGACGACTATGAGACAACGTCGACGGCCGGCGCTCGGCTTTGCGGAGCTCCTATTAAGTGTAGTTTAAGCGCTACGCGCCTTGACGCAACTCTAACCTAACCTAGTAAATTAAGCTCACTGTCGTCGAACGAAAACAGATGGGTGTGCTATGGGGAATTTAAATTAACAATGGCTCAACCAGTTGAACAGCGCGTGGTTGAGCCACATGGGTCGGAGACTGCAAGAAGAACTTGTGTTTCGTGACGATTCATCGAATTAGCTTTTACTAGTGTGTTCTGTACGTGAATATGTGTGAAACATTTAGTAATATCGGACTTCTAAAGTAAGATAGTTTCATATTATAATTTATATTCAGCATTATAACTTTTTTTGTATTTGGGTCTTTTCCAAGCTCACTTTTACCTGTGAGACATTTATTAATTAGCGGAAGTTTACGATAGTTAAACACAAAAGTAACGCTCGTATTGTAAATTGAATTATCATTGATCGGGCCTTTTGATGCGGCGGCCATTCAGCGACGTTAGATTCGAATTTAATAGCAGCGCGAGACGAGCCGACGGCGCGCCCGAGACGGTGCGTCTGCCTGATAAAGGAGCTTTTTATCCACTCGATTTAGCATGAAATTGGAACACAAAGTGAATAAAGCCCCAAGATTGTAAACATTATGAGGTTCCCCTTTTTTATAGTATTCGGCTTATTTACGCTCTTTTTATTGGTCGCCAGTGTCTGGTTCAAACCCCTATTTATTACCTTGTTAAACTCTAGTTAACGAACAGATCGCTCGGTACCCGTCGTTGCGATGTAGTTAATTGGATATTTATCGCTTTAGGTATGTACCTGCGTAGGTACGGGCTCCGGACTGCCTTAATTGATTCGCGCTGTAAATGACCAGGGACGGCGGAGGCATGCGTTCGATTGGATTCAAATAAGTAACACGCAAAAACCGAATTCCAGGTAATTACGCTGTTCGTTATATCGGGACCTGAGGGCTTTATAAAATCGTCGGAGCTTTTATTTTGGATACGGATTGCGGATTCTCATAAATCTCGTGTATCGACAGGTGTAAGCCTGTTAGCGTTTAGATTTAGAATTATCAATTATCATGGTTACAAGCATATCGAACTGTTGTGCAGTTGCAATGGCGCATTGTTAGGTCATAATTAGGCTCCCGCTCCATACAGTTTTTTTCACAGGATGAATAAACGTGTTGTACCTATTGCGACGCAGTTCCTTGCAACCGAATTTCAAGAAGACTGAAAAGCATTCAGTCATCGCCCGAAATGTGCAAGTCAGAGTACAGCTCATACTTCATTTTCCAATAAGAAACTAATGGATTTTTACACTATCATGTTTTATGAAAAGCCCAAACAGCCACTAACGACACTTTAAGCTCCACTTCGGCTCATTAGGACCAATTACAGGCTGAAAATCAAAAACCCGGTCCCATCTAATCTGGCTCGCGCTTGGCTCGGCCGCCGGCTCGTAAACCGCCGGGTGTAAATCATGAACGTTATAGGTTCCCACGCGGGAGCGCGCGTTCCTCCAGAATGAATGACTCACTAAACTCAAAGCTCCATTTCCACAAGTCATAGTGCAATTAATAATATGCGGCATCCTGTCGAATTATCTCTCCTCGTGGCAGGGGTCCGAGCGGCTTTAATTTACCACAATGGAAGTGGGTTCTGAGAAGCGTTCGCCGGCGAGGCGGGCCGATTCTTCGACGAAAACAAACAGAAAATAATTATCATAAAGATGAAGAGCGGCCGCTCGAGCCTGGCCGCTGCTAATGGGAGCCCACCTGGCAGCCTGCGCCCGCGCACACACGCGCGCACACTACGCAGACGCAGGCGAGGGCCTAAAGCCGTGTTCACTAAGCATCGCTGTACCCCCTAAGCTAATAAACGACGAGAGGTATCGGAAAGGAAATTCTATGGGCTGTTTTTCTCGTCTCTTCTTCGCTTTGGTAGAGTCCGGGCTCTTAGCTGTCATGATGAGTAAGTCATGTTTTTACGAGTCTGGCACCGAAGTCTTGTGGCCACGTTCCAGTTGCAGAAATGATCATCACGCTCGCCACTTTTTAGTCGTCTTTGGCCAAGGCGCGACCATTTGGGACTGCGTTTAGTTATTCGCTAGTGGCGACAGCAAGCGGCCGACAGCAGGTAGCACCAGTTACAACGTCTGACTAGTTGCGATGTCTCCAATCAAGGAATACAGATACCTCGAGCAAAGTCTCATCCTAGGACAGTTGACGTAAAGCTATCTAAACAATACACTCTTACAAATACTCTACAACCCGACCAAAAAGAGCTCAAAATTTATTTACGAGGACGTCACTTTCTTAGTATTTTTAAAGTAAATTATTTCAATATGGCGACAATTTCGTATGTTTTTTTTTTGTTTCTCTCTCGACCATTTTCTAGGACTTTATAAGTTCTGTAAAAAAAGTCCTTAGCATCAGAACCTCTTGTCCGAAAAACGCGCGCATCACAACCCCCAGTGTGAATCAAACCTTATCCCACGAAGCTAACAAAATACAAATTATAGTCCTTCAAGAGCAAAATGGCAAAAAGGTTAAAATTGGTAGTGTCTGAGGAGTGGGAATGGTCATGACAACGACTAGGCCATAAAAAAAAATACGAATTGGTTAAAAAAAACGATTATTTTTACAAGACCGTAAGTAGGCATGCATGCTGAACGCAAAGTAACATTAGAATGAAGTAACTTAAACTAATATTCTTGGGAAGTTAAGGCTTAGTAAATTTAAAAAAATAAACACCACAACGAAATAAAATAAATCTGAACCTTCACTCACAGAAATGCACATTCGCTGGTTCCACTTTACTAACGGAAAACAATCCTTTGCGATAATTTACAAGCACATTAAGTAAACGCAGCAGTACTCCAAAACTTCCCAGAACTACTTGGTGGTCTATTTTATCTATTTAATTTGTATCACCTTCTTTTATGCACCACATTTGAAGCCCTTGCTTTGTCTTTACCCCAGTTAAAGTTGAAAGGCAACAGTTACGTCTATTGTTGAAACCGCTTATTACTTCTGCTTTTGGCTATTCATATGGACGTAACAGTGAAAAGTAATTAGAGAACTAAGGCTAGGGTAGTCGTTATCTTAAGAACATTATCTGGCTACGACCTAGCGGTGGAAACAAATGGGTTTCAATAGCGGTAATGTACTCGTATTCAAGGTTCAAGAAATTACAAGATTGGGTTGTCCTACACAAGACAAAGCATCCCAGTATCGAAATTGCCATCAAACGGCAAGAAGCTATCAAAATCGAAAACACAATCTTTTCACCTAAAAAAATAAGAGCTCAGAGACAAAGTGATACTGACTATACTATACCTACATCAAATGATTTAAAACGCCATGGTGTATCATTATCATTCCAGTTGATGTTATCTCTATGGTCAATGGAAAGCCAAAACATATATGTTGACTCTATCGAATTAAATCAGAACTTTATCGGGAACGCCCAATAACCTAATCGGCACATTCGGCACAGACAGCCAGCATTCCGAAGCATCTCGATATTTCGATAACTCAGTTAAGGGCCCGCAATATTTTAACACTGTGACCGCCAACGAACTGTGAAAGTCCGAGATAAATACTTTGACGAATTCCTCGGCTGTCTACCTCAACGGCGGAATACGTTAGATTACGAATTATTTTTTGTTTTTCTTCTTTTTTTGAATGCGATATTTGGAAGCGGTTTGTGCGAGCCGCCGAGCCGCCGAGCCGCGCATCGGCCGGTGGTCCATTAAGGCTGGAACAATGGGCCCACTCAGTTTCTATTACCAGTTTTATCTCACTTGGCGGAGACTATGTGAATTCAGGCGGGGTTGTTTTTTCAAGTTAGCTAAATGACGTGTCGTCGTTCGGGGAACAATTTATAAGAATCTGCTTGTAAGTAGGTGCATCAGCTTTTGTCCTTTTAATGGCTCCTGTGCTTATCAGCAGATCCTTCGACTTTTCAAGAGAACTGAGATATTTGCGGGCTCTGTAACTGTATGCGTTTCGTTTGTTGCGAGCTATTGTGGCGGCAAACTTATATTCATCTTGAAACAATGTTATTCAGACAGAAACAGAACATGCAGAGCGGTAGCTTTAGTGAAAATCTGTTTTGTTCACACCGATAAGTAAGTAGATAAGTTAAGTGTTGCTTTTGAAATTTTAAATCCTTTTGGACAGTTACCTAAGTGATGTTTTGCAGCACCGAAGATAGATAAATAATAGGTAGCAAGATAGCAGATGCGGTAGGTAGATAGTAGCAAGGAAAGCTAAAGTAGATATGGACATAGAAAAGGTAATCATTGCACTTCAATGAACGGAATGAATGAATAGGCAATTGCTTAAAACATTTCTTACTTTTAACAAAAGCGTCTGGGTAGATTGTAATGTATGGTGTGATAATGGTGGTATACCTACACACACAAGCGACAAAGATAAGATATCCAAAGGTATTTTATTAATTTGGTTACATTAATTATATCGTCTACACATCACACATCATTCATCCCTACATAACTCTTTAGATAATCTCTTAGGGAATGCCATGAAATAAAGGTATGTGGAAGTTTTATCTATTATCGTACGAGCCACGGGTGGCGCCCCCCTGTGTCCCCCGCATTAGATATACGAGGAGTCCTTTACCAACGTCATTATCATTTTTAATAATATTGTTTTATGTTCAACATTGAAATAGGATTTTAATTAATTCCGACTTTCTATTGCCTCCTACTAATTCATTGAGTTCGTGAAACAGACTGCGAGTTCGTACATTTCATCATCATCATCATCATCAGCCTATTTACGTTCCACTGCTGGGCACAGGCTTCCTCTCAGAATGAGAGGGCTTGGGCTATATAGTTTAACTAGGTAGTGCAAAATCAGATGAATTTCAGTCTTGTAATTTCAAAAATCAGCACCAAACACGTACGAAAACAAAAACAAAGCGTGATTTACTTTTCGCGGGAAATTATTTAATGTTTCATTGTGCAAAATGAAAAACATCACGCGATGTTTGTAAACGAAGTCGGATCGCCAGGCCTTGAGTCCGCAATATGTTTCATCTTTAACCAACAAACCCACTTACCAAGCCAAATAAACCAGCACAACATGAAAACATCACACCCAAAGAGCAAATCTTTGGCTATCCAAAGGTACAGAGAGCGGCAGCGCACTGACGCAACCTACGCTCGAATAGTCCGTGATAGAATTGAAAATTGGTTGGTTGGGTAAGTCTGGAAGTTTCGGGAGCCGGACACCGGATTGTTTACACGTAAATCACGATCATTGTTTGTAGGAACTTCTATTTCGATGCATTTAGTGTGAAGCGCTGGCCGCGAGATCGGGCCAGCTTCCCAGTAACGAAAGCGAACTGCGCATTATAGGCACTGTGAAAATTTTTCACGTGTTCAAATGAATCGTTTGTGTAATTGGTAATAACATTGTAGGCAATGTATGCAATTGCTATTAATAATTAATAGGGGCTAGTTAGTAAGAAATATTTTGTATTATTAACCTACATCCAAATGAAAGTACCTACAGGAGCGCTTCCGTGAAATAGACAACCCCAATGGCAAAGGGTTCGAAACCAATAAGAACTAGAAGTAAGCATAATATATAGTATTTAGGTATACAATGAAATGTAATTCGTTAAAATTTTAAAAAAGCTAGAATCTTGAAAGTCATGGATAGAACTGATGGACTTGTAGGGACATAGGTAAGTCCGTTATTTATATCGTATGTCTTTATACACGACACGCTATCTCTAGGGGTCCATTTAATTTTTAACTAGCTTTTATGCAAGGCTACCTATGAGAGGAATAATGTTATCTCTGTGTGACCGTCAGTTTAGTGATGAGCGTGAATAATTTTGCACTAAATACCAAGCTGGAATCATAGGTTTCCAACTTTACTACTGAAGTGAAAGAGTTACTTACCACAAAGAAACGAACTGACAACTTAAACTACGTACCTACGTGTACGCGTGTACTTACAGCTAGGTACTCGTACTTAGGTACGCTAGTATTATATACGTCTATGTACTTAGGCGAATTTAATTAATCATTTAAGCGTCCACGAATTCGACTTGGAGGCATGCTATAAACGGTTGGAGTTTAAGCGTTTCTACGGAAAGCACAAGTAATTAAATTAATCGAAACGATCAAAAAAGTTAAAGGAAACAACATACGATCAACTAACTTTATTACCTATTCGACTTTATAACGTTATTATACAGTAAAACTAAAACCTTTCTTCAATAAGGAATTCTTGTACGGATTGGTTGTAGCGGGGAGGCAGGCTCGCCTTCAGTTCGCTTCTCGTGAGCCAATTGGCTTTGGCGGCGGCGGCTGTTGCGCCGCTCTTGTAATTGGCATAGTAGAAGAATACCTGAAAATGTATCGAGGGTTTTCCTGAAGTTGATTGGCTGATTTAGTTGGTGTCAGATCAAGTTTACTGAGAAGTTTTGCAGTGAACTTGAAGCTGCGTACAGAAAACTTGACGGTGTATGGCTGTCAGCTATCAGTATGACTGTGTGCTGTGTATTTGATCCCCTACCTCCTAGAGCAGTGTTTTTAACTTGTTTTATAATTTATAAAGCTACAAGTCACAATTAACTAGCGGAAGTCCCTTTCTAACAAAACGTGACAGAATGAGACTTTCGCTTGTAACTTGTAGCTTTATAAAACACGGCCTAGGGGCGCGTAACCTCTTTAGGGGCGGTCGAAGTAATCGTGTACCGTCGTCGTAGTTTACCGGTTACGTCAAAATTTTACCGGTATCCATATTATGGAAGACGTATATTTACCGGTATTTATTTTGTAATTTGTAATGTTATTTTTCCCAGATCTTTAATGCCCTACTTAGAGCCCATTGTTAAAAAAGTGTAGGTAAGTACTGCGGTAAATTGCCGCGAAACATGAAATTCTACCGATATTGGCCGGCCTGCTCGCATTGCTTTGAGGTAGGTTATTTGTGTTAACTTTGGCGGAATAGAGCGGATAATAAATTTCTCCCGGTTTTTGGCGCAACATCTGTTATAAAACATTGGCGTGTGTTGAAGTTTACTTCGCAAACTTGTTTACGTAATAGGAGAATAATGTGTTGAATAAAATTAAATAAGCAGTGCCCTAAGCACGGCTTGTCGAATCCTGCGTCACGTAAAATCGAGTAGTAAACTATAACGAGTTTGCATGACGTTTGGAACAGCGCCCGCCCGTGAGCGTATTTGGAACTAAAATTTAGTATGAGATTTCTCGATCTCGATACGATAACCGTAGCGTAACGCAGGATTCGACAAGTCGTGCTCAGGGCACAGGTCCAGTTTCCACGTGGAAGAAAGACCGTGGAAGTTAAACTACATTGCGGGGGCTTTGATCGTATTAATTATTATTATAAGTGATCGACTGAGCGCCGTAATGTAGATAGATATACTTGCACGACTTTTCTTGCATTATGGGCTGGATATTTAGAAATGTTAAAGTAACGAAATGCATAGAAAGACTTAAAACTTATGGGATGCCTTTGTCTCGTATAAAATTGTTAGTCCTAATGTAATGTTCGGTCAAAAGATCGTTTTCGCTTAAGTATTCTTTTTTCTAACTGAAACTGAAAATATTTCGTGATTTTTTTTATAAATGGGCTATGTAAAATGTGTTAAGTCAGGTAAGGTTTAATTTATAATAATTCTTAAAAGTCGATGTTTTCAATATAATTTTCAATTAAGTATATAAAATTATCATTCGACCAAACATTACCTACCTAATTTAGGCCAATCGCAATTGATATTATGTATGCGACTCAATAAAGACCCAAATTATACTTACTTTGGCGCCAACTTTTCCATTAATTTCTGAAGGATACTTGTATTTGTAGAACCCACAAGGCGCGTTGGATAGGAACTGCACTTTCATGTCTGGTCCACAATGTTCAGATACTATTCTTTCCGCCGTCTAAAAACCAAAGCTTTCGTTAGCAAAATAAATGCTTGATATGCGCTTCTTCGCTGAAGGCAAGGACTTTACTATTGAATTATCACCTGATTTGACGACTGGATGGCCGAGTGGTTAGCGACCCTGACTATGAAGCTTGAGGTCCCGGGTCGAATCCCGGTCGGGGCAAATGTTTGTATGATGAATACGAATGTTTGTTCTCGGGTCTTGGATGTTTAATATGTATATAAGTATGTATATCCGTTGTCTAGTACCCATATTACAGGCTTTGCCTAATTTGGGACTAGGTCAATTGGGGTCAATTTGTCCCATGATATTTATTTTATTATTATTATTTACTAAAATAGGTACACCGAAACTGCAGATTTTCATTTATTCACTCAGTGGAAACTAGGTACCTAGGTAGGTACTAGGTCCCTACCCTGCTGAGAAAAATGTAGATAGACGAAGAACCCGAAATCAGCATGGACAATCATCTATCATCAAGTTGATGTTGTTTGATTCAATGAGTTGGATGGATAGATGCAAAGACCAAAAATAGCAGCTTGTGACGGCCATTGCTAGCAGTTCAGATGATAGTGTGATAATAGCAAAATCAGTAACTTTTTTTAATTTGGTCATTACCTGTCTTAGTGTCTCTCCCTCCTTCCATAGCCCTTGGGGCAGGATATGTTTTTCATCTGAACCTAGTTTGTGATGTGTGACCAGCACCAAATGCCTTTGCAGGCATCTTTCCAATGTAGTTTTGTCACCTTTATTGTCGGCATCTGAAATAGAATTTGGAATCTTCTAACGCATTCATTGCCGGCAACGCACATGTGCGTTTGCGGCACCTGAAGAAGTTTCGTGCCAGACAGCCGGCAGCGAATGCGTTAATCTTCAGATTGGAAGTTAGAAAGCTGCCTGGTGGCAACTTCAACCGATGGTGCCGTACAAAAACGGTCTTAATTATTTCACTGGATTTAAAGTCAATTTAAATATGTACAGAAAATTTCAAACCTGTACCTGTAACAATATCAGCAAACTTGAACTTGGCATACTCCTCATTGGATGCATCCTCAAAATCTTGTGCTGTGATCTTGCTCACCGTGTCCGGGTCCATATCTGCTGATTCATTCTTAAGGAGTTCTACCTGGATTCTATAAACATTAAGATTAAATTGTCAAAATGTGACATTGGCTTATTTACTTTTTAATGTTGGTATATCTAGGTAGTCAGCAGTAGTCAGTAATAAATTCCAGAACTCACATAAAATTTAAGTAATCAAGTCCAGAGCCCAGTAAATGTTTAACTATCTAAGTAAATAAAAAAAGAGGAAATTGTTTGTATGCAGGAGGGGAGGCGGTTGGTTGTAATCTCTGGAAATATTGAACAGATTTTATACCAATGTTACACTTACGTTTCCGTAACCCATGAACTTTAATAAACTACAATTCACAAAGTACTATTATTTTTATCTAATTTTTATTGAGGCTTTGAACACCCTGGGTGCACATGTCAGCCTCATGGGTGCTTACCCAGTTCCCTACTCAGGGGACAAATCAATAAAATGGTAAATGCTAATTGCTTTGTCTGATGACGGCTCTGCTAGCTAACAATAATTAACCTGGCCATTGTGCATGGATCCCAAACCTCCAAGAACTCTCCTTCTCAAGTCCAAATTCCGGATGCACTCCAATAACACATGGGACAAATCATCCATCTTCTGACAATCATCACATAGTGGTGATGGTTTAATTTTCATCATAGGTATAAAGAAACTTGTTTGTTGGAATGTGTCCAAAACGAACTCTAAAAGCTGACACTTTCCTAGCAAGACCAGCTGCAGAGTCAAACCAAGGTGGCCACTAGCTTGGATAGTTCTGTACCAGGTTCCTACAGCCCTTGATAATTCAGAAAGTAATATTTTACTTACTTGTCTGTTTCATGTCTTAACTCATGGTCAGATTTAAGACTCTTTTCAAGTTCTATGGTGCTCAGCAGTTCTTTGTATTTCTTTTGGATTTCATTGAGCGGTGGAGTGACAGTGGGGAGCCTCTCAACACACACTCCGGTCATCAAGTCCCAGGATGGATTAGCAAATCCTGTATTAAACAAGTAACAATGCTCATTACTTTATCCCTTCAAGAGCCAGGTCCTACCACCGCAGCTGAACCGAACAGTGGGGCTGTTTCCACCACTTAAAGGTACATAAAATTAACACTATTCTTCAGTATGAATATCAAAATATACTTTTTTGGATATTAGATGTATGCAGGAAAATGGTCTATGCTCTTGCTGTCTTGCTTGGTTTAACCAAATTAACTATCCTTTTCAAAAAGTGGACAATACAACTTTTGGAGAGCGGGATAATGACCGCGATTAACTTATTTATCAATATCCCGTTCTCATTATGTCTATGTAATTAACCGCGAATCATTTAAAACTTTTGGGCCAACCAAGATAACAATTTAGCGCTTAACATCACTATTGTACGCCTAACTTTTAGGAATTTGTCTAACTATAAGACTGATCATAAATACACTGTTACAGGCAGAAATAGTTTTAATAATGGTAAAAAATAACATAATTCTAAGACTCTAAAACTAACCTCTGTTAAAGAGGATTTTGCATGCCTTTAAATCTGTATGCAAAATTCTTCTGACAAACATTTTTTTTTACTCTAACTGTTTTGTCGAGTATCCTGTAAATAGGGTTGAAATAATTAGAAATATTGCCCAAAATTGGATTCCAATTCCGAAAAATATGTATTTGTGAATATGTCAAAATGACAATGACAATGACAACTGACAAATCGAATTTGTATTTTTCTTAGTTCTCTCACACGCTCAACTCAAATAAAGCAAAAAAAAAATGATAGCACGATGTAACTAAATTTTCTTCCTTCACAAAATAAGATACAGTTAAAACAGTAAGCAGAATAAAGCACCTATAATTTGGTGAGGTCTGTCGTGAAGAGCGCCTAATCACAGACTACTTAGAGATACGCCTAATGCGATAATGCGATGCGTTAATACCAGGCAAATACATTTGTGGAACTGTTTTGGTATATTAACACGATTTCTTTTTTGATTAACCGGTTCATTGGTAATCAACTTTTTTTATGGTGACTAGAACGTCTTCATTTATTGAGATTGCGGAGATTGCCATGCTTAAAAAGAGTTTAGAAAGTCCTTTTTATAAAAGGGGTCCAGCCCCTAATGCCCTAAACTACGAAATTTGAAAATCGAAGTTCATATTGTATCGTCCATCCCGCTCACTCTCGTGTTAAATAATATTAGCTTGAGAGAGACGGCACGATATGAAGTTCGAATTTTGCACTTCGTAGTCGGGGGGCAGGGGACCTACTACAGCCCCCCGACTACGAAGTGAAAAATCGAAGTTCGTATCGTATCGTCCCGCTCACTCTCGTGTTAAATAATATTAGCTTAAATAAATAATACTAGCTTCTTTTTTAATAACGAAGGTAGTATTTCTCGTAATGTACGTTTTTTAGTGACGTTTCCCGTGATTTATCACAACTGGCAACAATCTTTAGCCCTTTTCCGGCTCTCTGTGTCAAAGAAAGTAAGCGATTTTATATTTTGCTGTGATAAATCCAAAGAAATCTTACCAAATATCAGTTAATTTCGCAATTCAGTGTTTTTCCGGGGTGACTTACATGATTTCCGAGATGTTTCACACGATATTTATTTCACAAATGACTAAAACGAGTGGACGCAGTTGTCAAACACGTACAGAGGTTAGGTTTACATTAAAGTTTCAATTTACGTTTTAGGCCTTCATCATGAAGCAAATCGTTGCGAACCAGAAAGTGAAAATCCCCGATGGGCTGACCGTTCACGTAAAGTCGCGGTTGGTGACGGTGAAGGGCCCGCGAGGAGTCCTCAAGAGGAACTTCAAACACTTGGCAGTTGACATTCGCATGGTGAACCCACGACTCCTGAAGGTTGAGAAGTGGTTCGGCTCCAAGAAGGAACTTGCTGCCGTAAGGACAGTTTGCTCTCATGTCGAAAACATGATCAAAGGTAAAGTAACGTTTTGTTTGTTTGATAGCCTTGGTAGGACGACATTAAAAGTATTACTGGTTTGGTGGTGGCTGGACAGTGTTTATTAATTATATTTAGTATTTATCTGTGTAGAGTTATTTTATCGTATTTGAACATGAAATCAGAGGAACAACATTTGTTATCACTACACGAAAATATTTTAGGTTATGTATAAAATGCCCTCTTTTTCTTTTGAAGTTGAAGTTAATTTAAGGAAGTGATAGGTAGGTTTTATTTTAAACCCTTTTTAGTTCTTTTACTCATCAGTCAAAACCCTAATCATCATCCTGACATAGGCATGGCTATGAGATAATATCATGCTGTTATGTTGCTGGTCTAATCCTAACCAATCAATGTTATATTTAAGTTCCCAGGTAATTTAGTATGGTTAAAATGATAGTGAAATGTTTAAATTATTTAACTTAAAAAACTATTTAAGTAAAGCACAAGTTTATCAGATGTAGGTCCAAAAATGAATGTGAAAAATATTCACACTCAAACCAGTGTTAAATTTTTCAGTTGTATGAAACAAATGAGACTTACCTATTCTGTCCGATTGTAGTGCTGTGCTGTGCTGATATCCTTAAATATTTACCATGGTTTTTTTGTAACACTAATAAATTAAGTTGAACATGATGATGATGATGGTGATGGTGATGGTGATGATGATGATGATGATGATGATGATGTGTGGGGACGCCTGGCTGGATCAGGCGTTCTGTCGATCGTTTTGTGCGTTCATTCAGCCCAGTTCCCCGTGGTTTGGAGCCGACGATTACTGCCCCAGTGGCGCTCCCACGCAGCATCTCTCCTCGAGTCTCCTCATTCTCCTGCTGAACATAAGGACATCTTTTAGGTTGACATCCTTGAATTCGTCTTCTCTCAGCTCATCACTTCCGAATGCCTCGCGTCGCGCAGCCGCATACATGAAGCGCTCGGCTAGGACATGCTTGCTCGTCTCCTCCTTCCCACAGTGTGGGCAGGAGGAGTCGCTTTTAATTCCCATGATACTTAGGTGTCTGTTTAATACATTAAGTCTTAAGCTACTCTTACCTAGGTTTAGTAGATACCTGGTTCTTCTTTGGTTGATACTACCCATCATCATCTTTGACTGGCGGCAGCCCGCATCCTATCTCCATTCTGCGTTGGCTTCCTGCTCCTTGAGTTTGTCCATAACTCCTATAGTGACGTCCGCTGAGATTGGAAGAACTGGTTCTGGGCCTATGAATTCCATTCCAGCTCCCTCCCTGGCGAGTTCGTCTGCTTTCTCGTTGCCCATTACTCCCTGATGTCCCGGTACCCAGGCCACCGTAACCTTTGTACGGTCGCTCAGTCCATTAAGCACCTCTCTACATTCCCTCACCAGTGAGGAGCTAATTGTTGGTTTCTTCAGCGCTTTTAATGCTGCCTGACTGTCCGAGTATATCACCAACGATCCCACATCCCGTCCCTCCCTTAGGCTTTTTTGTATGATATGGGTGCATTTTGTCACCGCATATATTTCTGCCTGGAAGACACTGGCGTATTTGCCTAGTGGTGATGACTCTCTTGCTCTTAGTTTGGGTATAATTACACCCGCTCCGGCTAGTTGGGTCGTTTTCCTTCTTGAACCATCTGTGAAACAGATGGTTGTCAGGTGTTCGACCTCTACCTTCCAGTTCTCTGTTTCTCCAATATGTACTTGATACTTCTTGTTGAAGGTCTTCTGTTTCTTAATGAGGTCATTGTTTCCAGTCATCATTCCTAACTTCGTTGTCACCTCCTTCTGTATGAGTACATGTCTCTTATCGGTGTGGTTTCCTTTCCACTCCCCGCAATGCATTCATTCTATGCCACTGTTCCATGGCTCTCTTTTCTATTTCTAAGTGTAAGGCCTTGAGACCCAGCATAACCTCCATTGCTTTGTGGGGGTGGTTCTCATCGCCCCAGTTATCATGAGGCATGCTAGTCTTTGCACCTTGTTCAGCTCTTTTTGATACTCTTTGATTCGGGCCCTGTGCCACCACACTATAGCTCCATAGAGCACTCTTGTCAGTATGACCGCTTTGTATATCCAATTTACCATTAGCGGTTTGAGGCCCCATCTCTTTCCCACTGCCCTTTTGCATTGACACAGTGTCCTAATAGCTTTTGCAGCTTGTTCTTTTATGTGTGTCTTATATCTGAGGGTATTGTCCAGTGTCACCCCCAGATATTTTATCTCTTTCGGTACTTCAAGGTTCTCACCGTGAATGCTAATTGGTGTCATCTTCTCTATCTTCCTTTTGTTGGTAAATAACACCACCTTCGATTTTGCCAGGTTGAGGTCTAGTCCTCTTGAACATAGGAATTCGTGCAAGTCACTTGTAATGTTGGATATATTTATTAATCACTATTTTACTCCTCGCCAAAAGAGCAAGAGTGAAAGCCATTAAAAAAAAAAACACTATTTATTATCACTAGCTGTTGTCTGCAACTTTGTCTGCATTCCACAGAAATTTTCCTGGATGAAAAGTAGCCTATGTTTATCAGGGATAGTGTAGCTTTCCAGTAGATAAATAATTTTTACCCTCAACAAACAAAAAATTTAAATGGTGATAAAAATGATTGTAATGTCATTCAGTATTGTTAATAGAGACTACATTTAATGGTTACACATTTCAGTAATTTGTAAGTATCAACATTTAAATTTCACCCTGTAGATTGGTAGGTATCCTGTCTATGGTGATTTATGCAATAATATCTGCAATACAATTAATGTTGAATAGGTTATAGGAACCAAATTCCTTTATGGAAAAACAAAATATAAAACCAATAGTATAGCCAGCTGCAGAGAAAAGGTACCCCAGGTATCGGTGGTAACCATTACTAAGGGGTAGGTACAGTTTGAGATTTTGTAAGTGACTTATTTGGCAATGTGTCACAAATTCTAACCTAAAAGACCAAATTCATATGCAACTGTAAGTGGGTCATTTAACAGTCTTCAAAGAAATGTCCGATATAAATGTACAATCAGCTACAGTGAAATGATCCCTCCCAGTGTGGTTACTGCCATTACCTGGTGGTATCTTCTCTGCAGCCTAAGTATAAATTTGTTTTAATATTGGTCTTGGTTTTTCATAAAGAAATTCGAAAGTTCCAAACCTTATATAGGAAAAATGCTACCCTTATTGAATCACTGGTCTGTCTGTCTGTCTGTCTGTCTGTCTGTTTATCTATCCATCAGTAAATTTGAAGTAAATCAAAAATATAGGATCCTTCACTTAGACCTTTGATCATGAATTTTGTCATAAAGTGAGGTCTCACCTCACTACATAAGTCTAGGAAAAAATCTGTAAAATGTTAAATCTGGAGGCTAGTTCTTTTCTCAGTTATTTGTAACTTTATATGAATAACCTATTGCAAATGTTTGTATTTAATTTGTATTTTTGGAGGGTATAGTGGTCACAGAAATATTTTCTAGTAGTAATATTGACATTTAAAACATTAATGGTTTATCTTTTCAGGTGTGACCAAGGGTTTCCAGTACAAAATGCGTGCTGTATACGCCCATTTCCCCATCAACTGTGTGACCACTGAAAGCAACAGTGTGATCGAAATCCGTAACTTCCTCGGAGAGAAATACATCCGAAGGGTAAAGATGGCACCTGGTGTGACCGTTGTAAACTCCCCGAAACAGAAGGATGAGCTGATCATTGAAGGCAACTCCCTAGAAGATGTCTCCAGCTCCGCAGCCCTTATCCAACAGTCCACCACTGTCAAAAATAAGGATATCCGAAAGTTCTTAGACGGTCTTTATGTTTCTGAGAAGACTACGGTTGTACCCGATGAGATATAAGGACATTAAATCTTAAAATTACAGAATAGGTTTTTTCATTTTAACTAATTGTTGACACACATATGACACGGACGCGCAGCAATTAATCGCTTGCGAGTTTATTATTTGCAATATTATGTTATGCACAACATAGTATTCGTCTATGTTCCTGTGTGCCGTGTCTTACGCTTTAAAATAAGTGTTTTTCTCCTTATTCCTTAAATCTGGACCTACTTCGTTTTTTCTAGCATTAGAAAAAAAGGTAAACAAACTTGACATGCCTTTTTATTGAAAAATGCTTTTTAAAAATGAGTCCGAGCAAGTAACAATGATATTTAATTATTTATATTGTTATGGTTTATAGGTCACGGTTACTTATTTTTAAAAAGCGTTTTTTCCTCCCCCCTCAAGGCTCTCCACTCTGACCGGTCTTGTGCTTTCCGCATCCACCGCGGTCCCGCGATCTTCCAGGTCGTCGCTCCATCTTGTTGGAGGCCTACCGACAGCTCGTCTCCCGGTTCGTGGACGCCATTCGAAAACCTTCTGACCCCATCAGCCATCAGTTCTGCGAGCTATATGTGCCCCGCCCACTGCCACTTAAGTTTCGCAATTCTTCAGGCTATGTGGGTAACCTTAGTTCTACTGCGGATATCATCATTTCTGATTCTATCGCGCAGAGAAACCCCGAGCATAGCCCTCTCCATCGCCCTCCGAGTGACTGAGCTTCCTTATGAGGCCCATCGTTAGCGCCCACGTCTCAGATCCGTAAGTCATCACTGGCAACACACTGGTCAAAGACTTTTGACTTCAAACACTGCGGTAATTTGGACGAAAAGACACTGAAGCTTCCCGAACGCTGCCTTCTGAACGGTTCTCCTTAGTTTAGGAAATTAGAAAAACGAAAAATGTTCAAAAATGGGGCCGCGAGGTCTACCTCATAGACAGCCACTAGTAAGTACCCATAACGCCATAACACAAGCTCTGCTTTATTTGGGACAGGACTATAGCACACTACGTGCATATAATAGGAAGTCAAAAAAATCCGCTAGGATCGCGAGTGTCGTCGAGTGAGGTCTATCTGTTATTCTACACCAACTGGCCTACTATTTGTGGAAATTGACAGATAGTCCTCACTCGACACTAGCGATCCTAGCGGATTTTGGCTAGAGGTAGCCCTCATTGTCTCACGACAATTATTTAACTATTTATAGTTGGTGAACCGAACGAATGAGTCATAGAAGCGTAAAAAAATTTATCTACACATATCATAAGTCCTCTAATGCGTTCAGAAACCGTAGAAAATGACCAGCATTGCAGTACATCGTCGCCTCACCACGACCAGCAGGTCCAGCAGTAAAGTAATAGTCATTACGACATCGAATTCGATGTCGTGATCACTTTTCGATATCGAATTCGATTTTTCGAATTTGATAACCAACGTAATTTACAATCATAGTGAAATAAAACGGATCACTCACGAATACAAGTCGAGTGCAGTCCGACATGTATAATTAATCATGTGATGATTTTTTTTTTTAAAAAAAAGTTTACGAAACGTCAGCTCGGTATGTCTATGATTAAAAAAAAACAATCAAATTCGTGACAGGTATGGGTATGATACATGCCTTCGGCTTCTGAACCCATCTTAGAGTACTTATAATATGTGTGTAGATAAAGTAGTATATGCAACTCCACATAATTAGGCATTATAACACACGTGTGATCCTATTATGAAACTCAGCTTCGCCTCGTTTCATAAAAACACACTCGTGTTTTAAGGACCCTCATTATGTAGCAGTTGCATAAACTACTATAGCTGCGGGCTGCGGGTAATTTAATTTCATTCGTTGCCCATGTAGGATAAGTTTGAGCTCGTGAGTTTACTGTTGATCACGTATATAACTGTCTGTCAGTAACTTCGTGGAATTTCACAATAAATAACAATTATTTCCTGGATAAACATGTCATAATAACGATATACTTAGGCAAATAGGCAATTAAGATAATTCTCTATGATGATGTAGCCTCATTATACGCCAGTTATTATTTTTACAGTTATAAGTTTTATTTCATTTATTGCTAAATAGTTCCAGTGAAAGAGACACGAATCAAAGATTTTTGTTATACCAGTGCGGAGTAAATAACACACCAATTTAATTTCTTCTCTTTCTAGATTGACATATCTACGATAAGGGGACTCGGGAGTAAAAGGAAACAATCTGTTGCATTACTTGGGTTAACTCTTTTCCAGGCTGTACCAATCTAGGTGGCTTGGCAAAAAACAATGTATATGTGTATGTATAATGTGACATATTAATCGCAATAATTTTAAGACAGCTATTCTAGTAAACTCAATTTGATTTGAATCTTAAATCTTGGTGTTAAAGTAACTACACTTAAGTGGTTGCTTATCATACTATATTCGGAAAAAGGTTAAGTAAATTGATTTTGCTACTTTTAACCAGAAATATTTCACATTTGCGACAAGGGAAGGATAAGGCTTAGGAAAACAAAAATTGAATTTTCAACGTAAATAATTTTATTCAAACTATTCTATTGAACATCACTAACTCATAAACATTGTACATCTGCAAATATGGGTGCCTAATAAAATGTTAAGACTTTCATAATGACTCTAAAATTAATAATTTACACAGGATAGCATGCTTGAATAATTAAATACCTACTTAAGATAAAATAAATACCTATTAAAATAAAACATTCTCATTATTATAATTGTTAATCACATGTTAAAAATGAAGTAAAATAATTCTATTAGTATTCAATTGTTATGTACAAGATAGAAAGGTCTGATTAATAAGGAATCACAACCAGCAAACAAAAACTACCTAATTCTAACAAATGAGTAAAATTCAGTATTTTCTTGACAGACCAATTATAATTTGAAACATCACTTTGTATTGCTAATTTATTGATATCTTTGGCAGGTAGCTATACAAGACGACACAAAACTGCAGGCGGATATAACTCAAAAAATTTTACTGAAGCCAGTCGCAATTCCTTCTTCAAAACTATTTATAATATCAATAGATACATTTTGTCATGAAGATTATCAGATAATTAATACATTAAAATTAAAACTAGTTTAAGTACAATGGGAATAATATTTCTCAATATTCTATTACAAACATAATTGTAAACAGTGCATGAACTAACAAAAATAAAATAAAGCAACACAAGTTGTCGAACGGCAAAGTATTGCTCGGAGCGGCGAGCGCCCGCGTCCTGCCATATTTGCAGATGGTCACTCTATTATTCAGTAAGAAAATAAAATTCTCAATAAATAAATGTCAAACACTATTTAAAATGGTGAGACACTTCACACCAGATAACACAATTGCTTACTATAAAAATGATCAACAAACAACTTTGCACCGCGCCTAACGTGTCAAAGAGGACATTAGTGTGCAGAATATGTCATGAGATTCAATGGCTACAATACAGTTTGCCGCTTGAGCAAATAATCTGATAATGCAACGACTTAGTCTAGCGAGCCATGCGGGTTGCGTGAGGTGGGATCAACTACGCGCTAGAATAGTAAAGACATACGCACAGTACGCACCGTGCGGTACGCACGCTATCTATAAAACTAGCTATAATTAATATAGTATTCAACATCACCGGTGCAACGGGACTCGTCATGTAATAGTAATATCTTCACTATCAGTTAACTTTTATAACGCTGACGAAGATTTAAAATGTATCTAGCAACCTGAGTAAATTAACATGAATAATACGATATTTAAATTTGTTTTAATATACAATCAATTTACATAGGTAGTTAATCGAAGCACATTATTATTAGTGGGATTCTTCAAGTAACTAAAATTAGTATCGAGATAAATAAGGGTACAACTTGATACAAACATCGCGATCGATCAACATTACCGCTAAATAGATTTGCACGAGACGCAAGCGCAGTGCACACACTACAACGATTAGCGAGTTGGTCAACTTTACGCACGAGTGATAATTTACATTAAGTAGATATTTAAAACGATAACTTACGCTAAAATGAACTCTGATAGGGGGTATCAACGAAGCGGTGTTTCGAGACTACTCGTTAAACTAGTATAAAGGCGACTTTATCGAATCACGTGATATCTACTGCGTCGGAGTACGTGTGCGGCGGCGGGGGCGCCTGTGACGGTTGCCGGGCGGCTCACAGCGGCTCGCGGCGCGGCACCCACACGCTGGGCCCGCTCTCGGCCGCGATCACCGCCTTCACCTTCGAGTAGATCTCCTCCGGCGTGTCGCCCGTCACCACCGCTGCGACAACACACAAACAATAATAAAAACCGCCCAACTGCGAGTCGGACTCGCGCACAGAGGATTCCGTGTAAATTTGTAGGTATGGAAATAGTTCAATGAAAATAATCGATTTATTGATTATTTTTGTTTTTATTGTCATTGTTGAATTTCATACTATGAATGTTTCATAAAATTAAAAACAAAAATAATCAATAAATCGATTATTTTCATTGATTCAGAAAATAGTTCCATCTCTTGCCACTAATGCGTAACTGTAGAAGTTCCGTAGTGGGTGAGCCGCTTGATTAAGCTACTCATATATGGCGCTGAGGAGAGATCTTCCAGAGACCAACGTTAAGTATAGCTTAATTGGTGGAGCGTGGTACGGATTACCGAGGTTGCTGGTTCAAGTCCAGCTGCTTAACGGATTTTTCTTTGCATTGTCATTGTATGGAAATAGTTCGTCTATCACGGTACCTAATCGATTATATAAACCTATATATGATATAGAACTTTCAGTCCCTATTGCAAAAAAGATAAGATTGCTGGTCAAGCATCATCTAACACGATTCCAAATTTCAAGTCTATATCATTAGCACTTAGATAACCAGCTGTGACAGACGGACAGACTGAGTAGCACCATAAGAATTCCTTTTTATTTTACCATGTTGGTACGGAACCCTAATATAGGTCAGGTAAATGTCACAACCACAGTAAAGGTAGCATAAACGTAACAATATACTTGCGCAAATTGTGACTCGCCCAAGTATACAGGAACGTGTTGGAAGACTTTTGCTCTGGCTACCTTAAGTAAACTCAGTAGCAAATCTACAAAGAACGTGCTGTACGTGGGCATGCATCTCTCATCTCATCTCAACAAGGAACAGACTAGATAAATAAATATTTTTTCTTCCTTTCTTTCTTTCTAGATGATAGTGTGTACTGATTGCTATAATTAACTTACCAGTGAAATATTCGGCGAACTCTTGCTCCATTTTGAGGGCGCGTTCATAAGTTTTCTTTGCTTGCTCTTCAGTCATACGCTTATTCATTTCCCTAGAAATCATGAAAAAGTTATTCAATTGCTAGATTCACATTTATTCTGTCACAAATGTTAGACAAAATGTTATAAAATTTCATGTCTACGAAAGTTGTGACTATTGTGCGAAATGTTAGACTTATCCATCTAAGAATACTTACATAATAGATTCTACACTCTTTGGTTTAATAAATATGGCTATGGGATAAAGTTGCGCCACTTGCAATCTCTTTATGGCATTTCCGCTCACGTCTAAAATGCAGTGTTTTCCCTGAAAAATAAAATAAAATGATGAAAACTTTTACACAAGACGTGGCGTTGGAGATCGAAATCAAATCCTATAAGAGTCTGACCGGTTGTTAGACGTAGAAAAACCTTCCTTTAAAAGTTTCGGTTCGATACGCCATTACAAGTACCACATGCGGCACCGATTTTTTTTTTAGCTATCATTGGAGCCTTCGATCAATAGTTACCTAGATAACCGGCCACGAACAGAAACGAATAAAAATATGGCACCATCTAGTGTCAGTTTGCTATTGATTATTTTGACCTAATATAATCCTTAAGCTGTTACAATAACGTGCATATTTGCGTGCAGTAAATAAGAGCTCACTCTATAAGTGAGCCGTTATTTACCGAGACGACTTCGACGCTCTGACCAGACATTTACTTGTAATTATTGATCGAAAATTGGAGCGAAGGATTGACTCAGAAATATTGCAATATCAAGGTTTACAGGAAAATCTGCTCGCGGCCGTTTACGAAAACGGCATTTTTTACTTCGTAGCCACGACCTACCACTGCGTAGCTACAGGATGTCAGATGAAATGCGTTACCTTCTCAGCGACCTCCCGCACGGAGGCGACGGACGTGCCGTACAGGTTGTCGTTGTACTGGCCGGCCTCTATGAACAGGTGGTTCTGTATGTCGCGCTCCATCTGCTCGCGGCTGCCCACGAAGTGGTAGTCGCGACCGTCCACCTCGTAGTCGCGGCGCGGTCGCGTCGTGTCTGCAGACAAATTATAGTATTCGGTAACAGTCATTGTATTTTTAAGTCAAGAATCAAAGATTAACAGCCAAAATCACCAACCGCTTATCCCGCAAGTGACAGCCCTAAAATAAATCACAAAGCGTGTGTTGCCAGATCTTAATTCCAGAATCTATACCTATAAAACAATACTGTGACTGACTGAATGAATGACTGACTGACAGACAACGCACAGCCTAAACCACTGGACCTAGAGACTTGAAATTTGGCAAACATACACCTCGAGTGTCCTAGAGGTGCACTAAGAAGGGATTTTTCGAAATTCCCACGGGATAGGGAACTAGCCCATTTTGAAATGTTTCACGGGTGCAAAGCCGCGGGGCATAAGCTAGTGGAAAATAAAATTTGAATCTGTTTATTTTCATGGAGTGTCGGAGGTTTTCCGAGGGATGAACGATTTCAGCAATACTCACGTGGCACACAGCTCCCGAACTTGTCCGGAAATTCCGAGATGAGGTCATCGTTGATCCTGTCCTTCAGGGGACCCAGGATAATCACCGGCCGCGTGTACGTTATAGTCAGCTGTTGCACCGTTTCGTACGACAGCACAGTCTCGTCTTGACCTGAGAAACAAACTCGGTATTATAAATCCCTAGAGCTAAATGTGATTTGAAGAACTATTCCCAATTATTATGTTTGTGGTGAAGTAATGCACACTTGAATTGAGTGAGCTTTTTTGTACATGAAGTCAGTTCTCCTGTTAAAGATGTGACACTAGATGTCTGGGTTTTCGAGGGCCACATTTCGTACTGCGTGATAACCGCGAGTATTGTAGACTTAAAATTATCTAATTGTTACCTACTGATAGCTTTATCAACTACCTCAATAATTATTCTTTACAGAGTACAACATTACTTCTTGCCTGCACAAAAAAATAATGCGACTAGGTAGTACAAACAGCATCTGCTATCTTAAAACTAAACGTGGCGCAGCAATAATGTATCCGCCTAGTTCAACAGGAAGCTGAACCTTTTGCTGTTGATTTCAATAAGAATGGATTTGGGTCATCGCAATTATTATACTTAGTTTACACTTTTCGAGTAAATTAATAGGTATATAGAACTGGAAAAGACGAACCCCTCTAAAGTATACAACCAAAACCAACCAAACCTTTCCAAAAACTTGCGAAAATGTGTGCATTCATAAATTAGTGCGGTAATGTTTACATGGGAGCAGCTCCACCCAGGAGATGCCAATTTGTTAGAGAATGTGGGATTATATCATCTCCAGTTCTGTATCCTGTAAAATTATACAAAATCTTGATATACTCCTTCGCCTAACCACTGCGTTATCCGTTCCTATATGAATATTGCATACGGCACAAACTACATTTAACATTGAAAGTTACATAGATGCTAATACAGTCAGTAACTATAAATATGGCCCTCACCAACCACAACTCTATGATTTCCGAAGCGTGCTGGATACTATGTACGAACAGACTATTTTCAGGCGTGCACCTAAAACTACTAAAAAGTATACACGGTCAAATGTTGAGTTTTCGATCAACTGGTCTATGGAGAATAATACGAGGTTTATACATTAAAATCATTAGGATATAAAGATGTATGTGAGTAATTCTTTCAACTATAGTATTAAGTATAGTAAGAATATTTAATGCGACTGGTCAGGACCAATGTAGGATGTACAATGCTGGATGAGTTTGCGTTCATCCACGGGTCAGATTTATTCAATATTATGAGTTCTAAAACGTTTGTAGATTATTTAGTTTGTTATCGAACTGGAAAAGTGTGATAAGTTAATTACACAGGCAGCAAAACAGCTCGACGTATTTTAATAAGCGCTTTGAACTAAATGAACTTTTAATCACACTGTTTCAGTTCGACAAAATGCCACTACAAAAATATTCTATCTCATGCTTGTACAACGTATTTCCGGGAAACGTGACAGTAAAATTCCAGCTAGAATTAAATAAAGCTCAACGTAACCACTTCTTTAATTCTGGCTAGAGCGAAATGCTCGTTTGAAGTATTTGAAGCGAATGTGCACATCGTAATAAGACACTGCGTTTGCTAAGCGAATAAATAATTACAGCACCCCTACATCATTGAAGCGATAAAAACTAACTCTAAAAACATCAGCACAGCATAAATCTGAAAAACTTAAAATCAAGCTCGAATGAGATGTGATATCGTGTCGGTCTGAGGCATGCTGGTGTTGCTGGTGCGGCGTGCGGGCGGAGCGTGCACCGGTGCTTCCAGCGGCCCCACTCGCGCGCGACCGACGCAGACGCTCCCGGGCGGCCGGCCGCCAAGACGCGCGCCGACGCTATTACATTTATCGCGTTGCATGAACGAAACGATTCAACGTAAAGTATGACAACATAATAAAAAAACTGGAGTGTTATTGAAATGAAAACTACGTTTCTAATTGATGATCATAACCAGAATGCGGGAGGTAAGGTATCGGCTACGGCACTCGCAAGCTACGCCTCACTCCCAAAACTTACTCTCGTCCTCGAGATATATGAGCGTTATCTCCTCCATCATGGGAAGTTCCACTCGGTACAAGATTTCCCCTACACGTAGAAAAATTAACGTTAAATAAATTTAAAATCTTCAAGAAGCATACAGTCCGCGGGCGGACGGTAGTGTAGAGCGCAGGTAGCCTTCGTTCTGGCGCAAGGTTTCGGTGCCCGCAGAGCTCGGGTTTAGATTACTTTACGGGTCTTTTGGAACAGCGCATTCGAGGTCATGAGTAGCATTTAGGAAAAAACAAGGCAAAAGAATAATACGCAAGAGTAATCGGATGAATGTTTATGTCGGCACGGTAGGCAACTAGAAGCACAGGACGGGGGCGGCGCCTGCGCGCCGCCGCGTCTCCACATCTACTACGTGAGAACACACAGCGCAGCGCCGGACCTCTCACCACCCAACCCTGTTTACCCTGACTGCACAACAATACGACGCGGTCACAGCACGCCGCGCGCCGGGGCTCCGTGAGCCGGCTACCACAGGCCATTCACCGGTCGATCTGGGAGGGATGCAGCTAACTACCATACCCGCGACCCATGCGAACTAACGCGAAATAACCTGTGGGTGCCGAGTTCAACAAGAGTTCTACATCTTTAAAATACCACTTATGATTGAACTAAAGTGTTAACATAAAACAAAGACACTATGACTGAATGTTTAGGTAAACATTTCACGAAATATTTTATTTTTTCATCAAATCATACCTCACCCATACATGTTCAACTCAAATAAACAGAGAAAAAATAAACCTTTAATAAATGTGGCGATGATGATCTAAGTAACTGAAGTATCTTTACATCGCAGCATACGAAAGCAATCTAAACAAAGTTGTGTGGTAAAGAGGTGTTTGATAAAAAAACTTTCTATGGTAACAAGTATACAGCTTGTCGTTGGGTCGCTCACAACATCATAGTATATATTCGACAAGCGACATTGATACTGCCGATACAGTAATAAACAACTACCCATAAGTATAAAGCACCGTCATGCTTTACCATAGACACTACAAGCGATTGTTTACTCACACATATCCAGGACAAATTTGAAATTCAATGTAATAGTAATAAGACCAATTGACTACTTTGTGCCTATTGGATTTTGTATTATGTAACTAGAACGGCATGACAACACCTATTAGAATCCGGTGATAACGATCATACACGAAAATTTACTAACAAAATAAATTAGGACCGTTTATAAATTACTTCTAAAAATAAAAGGCCGACCGACGACCCACTCCAACAGAAAGCAGTCTCCGTCGTCCATAACAATTTAACAACACCAAAGGGATACGTATATATAAATAAATAAAATACTTACAATAAACAATATTATAACGAACATTTTACAGTTATGGAAATATGCTAGCAAGTGTGGGGGAGTTTAATGATTCGTAGCAACACAAGTGAAGTCGCATTATTAGTATTATTTTATAACATTGAGCCTAAATAAGTTATTCACGATCTAACTCGACGAGTGCGCGTTATAACTGTGGTTAGAATAAGCGAATAGCTCTCTGTATAAAAAATCCTATCTTTAATTATAATTATAATTACAGTGGTTATTAGCCAGCCGCATGAAATAAAACTGCGAAAAATGTCCTACGATACGATATAGCGAAATATAATAGCGAATGTAATAATGTACGATGGACATGAACGGTAGTGCACTTACCATCGGCATTAGTGTCCTCTTGCGTATAACAAAGCATGAAAGCTGTAACAAAATGGTCATTGTTCAAGTCAGGTTACAAAGTACGCTGGTCGCTATAGGGGGGTATATAAAGCGTTTTAATTGTCGTGGTATTAGTAACAAAATATACGATTGTATAAGCCCTGGAGTAATAAATATGATAAACGAGTAGACAGAATAGTGCTTACGTTCTTGGTCGGAACCGTCTTCGGATTTGCCGTCTTCTCTGCTCTTCATGAAGGGGAATCTTCTGCTAAACGACAGAGTCCTCTTTTTTCTTTCTAAAGTTGACTGGCTCTGAAATAGTTATCGGTCATAGGTATTTTATTTTTTTACCAAAAAAAATTTTGTGAAAAGTCAATGCGGTGAACTGGAGAAGGACACCAGACTTTGTCTTTCTTAAAGTGCAAATGAGAGGACCAAGGATTCTCTGATCGCCTCGCGATCCCAGAACACACCATATGGTGGCAGGTAAAAAAATTAATTGTTTTAGTCCATAAATATATGGCAAAGTCATCATCATCATCATCATCATCATCATTTCATCATCATCATTTCATCAAAGACCTAAGACCTCCACTGCTGGACATAGGCCTCCCCCAAGGCTCTCCACTCAGACCGGTCTCGTGCTTTCCGCATCCACCGCGGTCCCGCAATCCTTACTAGGTCGTCGCTCCATCTTGTTGGAGGCCTACCGACAGCTCGTCTCCCGGGCCGTGGACGCCATTCGAGAACCTTCTGACCCCATCGGGCGTCAGTTCTGCACCCCAATGGTATGGCAAAGTAACGCTTCAATAATTTAAGGTTTTTTTCTCAAAAAAAGCCGGAAATGTTGTCATTTAATTTGAAGTAACAGAACGCGAAGGGTAACCAACCTGTAGTTCGTGTTTTTAAACTAAATTACTCATCCATCAAATCTAGTAAAATATTGGTCTGTTACGAGTTCTGTAAATAAATAACACCTCAAAACTTAGGTTGTTACAATAAAGCTAAGGCCTTTAGTTTGATCTATGTGGCCCATGGCCTCTCGAGCAGAGGGTCGTGGGTTGGAGCCCCGGCTTGCACCTCTGACTTTTTAGGAATTTATGTGTGAAATTGAATTTGTAATTTATCATGAACTTTTCGGTGAAGGAAAAACATTGCGAGGAAACCTGCACACTCCTGCGAAGCAATTAAATGGTGTGTGAAGTTCCCAATCCGCACTGGGCCCGTGTGGGAACTACAGCCCAAGCCCCACTAATTGTAATTGTGCCCAGAAGCCGAACGTAAAATAAAATTGGTAATGACGATGATGATGACTGAGTTTAAGCAAGTACTTACAGTGCTAACAGGCGTGCCTTGTCCCTGGAATTTGACCTGACGGTCGCGCGCGCGCTGCTTACGCTCCCACCGCCTCTTCGACGGGATTATGCCCATGGAGTCGGGGTCCGTCGTGTCCAGTCGTCTGGAATAAAGCAGGCAATGTAGACAACTATCCCAGAGGACGTAGCCATGTCGTTTTTTTTTAATTTTTAATAGAAAAAATACAGTTTTTGAAAATTTCAAACTGATGCGCAAATATGCAGAAAATTGCTCGAATAGCGTAATGGGATTAGCACGTTACCACGGTTTGATAAAGGTTTGGGTTCGAACCACAATTCGAGAATTAGTTTTCTGGTTTTTCTGCATATGCATCAGGTTTAAATTTGAAAAAAAAAAATCGAACGGGATGATCGTAAAAATAAAAAAAATACAAAAAGTTACTTAGTTTAAAAAAATAGCTCATTGTAGAGAAAAAGAGAGAGGGAGAGATTTATTCAAATGTCATCTTATGTGAATGAGGGCTATCGCGATTCGTTAATCGGCTAGGATCGCCAGTGTCGAGTTAATTAATCTATCTGTCAGTTTCTACCATCATAAGCCAGTAGCTCGTCTCTCATTGGTGGAGAATGACAGTTGGAGCTACCACATACCTAGACAGTGAACCAATTTTCATACCAAATTTCAAGTCAATCTGGCAGTTTTTAAGAAATTTGCGCGAGCACAGGAGTGTGAAATTTGGCACAGTTAAAGTTTATTATGGATAAACTCTTTTGATTTAATTACGATCGTATTTCGACCTCTGGGTGATCAGATCACTAATTTAATTTACTACAGGTATCGAATGGCGAATAGGCTATCGAATGGCGTCCGCGGACCGAAAGTCGAGCTGTCGGTAGGCCTCGACGCCTCCAACGAAATGGAGTGACGACCTGGTAAAGATTGCGGGACCGCGGTGGATGCGGAAAGCACAAGACAGGTCCGAGTGGAGTCTCTTGGGCCCCCCATGTCCAGCAGTGGACGTCTTTCGGCTGACATGATGATGATGATGATGATGATATTTACCTGGCCTGCCACCACTCGTCGTCGGAAGCGTTGGTGACGTGCAAGATGTCACCGTACCGGAATGGCAGCCCTCGGGAAGGCAAGCCGTCGTCCCTTATTGGGTCGTAGTCGAATAGCGCTCTAAAAATACAATAATACACAATAGCTATACTTTTTCAATATTCACTGAAACATGGATACACAGAAAACAATCAGTAAATATTGCTAGTACTCCGGGAATCGAAGCCGGATTCTTGACATGCCTCACGTTACTTATAATTACGTACGTTACGAATAAAAATAAAATGCAGGAATAAATACAAAAAAGAACTCCATTCAGATTATGAATAAATAAATATTTATTACCTAAATGGAGTTTATTTTGAATTTTTTTCCCGACTAATACACAATCAAATGCATAGAGAAATACAGTTTATGGTTGAGTAGGTACATTTATCCTTGCAAGGACTTTTTTCTCATAATTGTGAAGAAATTAACAGGGACACAAAGTTTATTATGAATTTAAAATTATCAGGATACGTCGTCTCCCATGGTCGCACTCAGACATGTTTATTAATATTTAAACGTAACATTATCTAATGATTTACCATACAAATAATAGAGTGAGTTTTAAATCTAGTACGGTACATTGACGTTTTTGTCAGCACAAAGTAGAAGCGCAGTTTCAAAAAACATATAATGGATTTCTAAGATAAATCAAGGTTTGGGTTGCTAATCATGCTAGTTGTTTATCAAGCTGCAAATCCTAAATTAATCAGGTATTCTGCCTACACATGAAATGAAATGACTTACCTAACATACAAGGATTTCTTTTGCGACGTCCGCAGTAGCGTATGGTGCTGTTTCAGTTCATTGATTCGAGCTTCAAATTTGTTGTACTCTTGCGGTCTATACACAACTGTCAATTTAACATTTTGTCCCGTCCCCTAAAAAGAAGAAGTAATTATTATAACTTTTAACCAACCAATGCAGCTAGGTTATAATGATAACTTTTATCAAAAACAGAGATTTTCTTTAAACGGCAATCCCCGTCTTTCAAAAGCGCTGGTGACTAAAAAAAAGACGTGTGTAAGAGTATATAACCGCTTACTGAATACAATTTTGATTTAATTTTTTGGTACTCCATGAAGCATTACCGTATGCTATGTGTTTTATCTTTTATATACAAACCTTCAAAGCCTTAGCAGCCTGCTCGTGCGTGGCATTAGTGATATCAGTGTCGTTCACAGCCAGCAACCTGTCCCCTCTCCGGAGCTCCCCGCTCTTCTCCGCAGGCCCCCCCGCCAGGAGGAACGACACGTATATACCATGCCCGTCCTCCCCGCCCACTATGTTGAACCCAAGCCCTTGGTTCCCCTTCTCTAGTTCCACAACTCGTGGCTCCTCGGTACTGTCGGTCACGTCTTCCCGGCGTAACGAGTTGGCGGCGCTTGACGCTAAGAATAGAATAAATTTATAGTCCGAATTCGACAGGTGCGATGAGATGTGAGGCTATTGTCGCGATGAAGAGCAACGATTATCTCGATGAAACATTATATGGAAAATCACTACCTCTATGATATCTAGCAATCGAGATGTACCGAGAACCGGTGTCCAGACCACCTAGCATATTAACGTTTATCGACGACGTAAAGCATTTGTCCCTCTCGCACTTGCATATTTGTTAGAAAGTGACGAATGCTTTATGTTGTCGATAAAATTTACCGTGCTACAGACGCGATTGATAACCGTTACAAGGGTTAGTGTGTCGAATAGACACATTCAAGCATTAAAATTTTATTGAACAGGGCCTGATCACACCTTAACTTACAAATAGAACGAAGTCTCAATTATCATATTAAGAAGGCCTTGTTGCTGTATCTAAATTGAGTCATTTCAAGTTTGGAAGGTTATTTGATTGAAGGTGCGAGATCATGTAAATTGTAATGATTCACACCATGATGTGGAGAATTGAGATATTGGAAACGATAACGGAGTTCGCATACAGATTGTTTAAATAATGAGAAGCCAGGTCACTCGGATTTAGTTAAAGATTTAATATTAGTTACAGATTTCGTTTTTTTATAAAATGAATGGAATTTGGGGATGGATATTTGCATTTAAAATGACAATCGACCAAAAACTGATTAAAACATTCAATAATTTATCTGCCCAACGTCGTCCATGGCTATGTTTGTAACTATAGGGAAACGGAATACCCTCCGGTACAATCCTTGCCGAGTCACTCACGTATCTGTTGTCCAGGTATGCCTGATACCTTAGAGCAGGAAAGGAAATATGTCAATGCCCGATTTCGCCTCTCGTGTGCGTGTTTTTGGCATTTGTGTGACAGTTTTGTTTTAGTATGAGTTAATAGGAACATAACAAAATTAGACATGAGCGTAAACATGTGTTGTATGTACATGCGTAGGTACCTCGTTCCCCTCTAAAAGTGGGAGAAAAATTGTAATGAATATATAAGCCAAAGGCGCCTCCCGTCTATCTGCTTTATGCCCGATACACAACATAGGTAGTGCCACCAGAGTTGAGGTTTAATAAATTGCCTTGTTTTTATTTATGTAGTTGGAACTAACTGTAGTTTATAAAAGCATTTTTTACAGTTTTTATACCTATTAAAAATATACAATTAAGTATATTTATTTACATTCATTTCAATCATTGTCTTTTTTGCAATCAGTACTTCATTCACGCCAACTCTCGTGGCACCACCTATACGACAGTGAGTGACCCGTTTTAATATGTCTCACGGCGGTTTGATACTGCAATATTTTTCAACTATGCTGAGTTCCGTGACACTTGTAACGACAGCTCTTATGACGATGTAAATAAAGTCTATAATGATTTTTTAGTTCATAAATATGGACCTCCGCAAAGTAACGCCTGATTCAATAAATTATTTTTTGATTTGTCACTTTGTTTTATTACTTATAGACTTTATTTAGGTAGCCATAAGAGCAGTAATTACAAGTGTCACAGAACTCATCATAGGTGAAAGTAGGTATAAAGGGTTAAGATCTTGCGGGTGGTAGGACTTTGTGCGAGGTTCGTCCGGATCGCTACCACCATCTTACTCGCTAATCCTGCCACTAAGCAGCAGTGCTTGCACTATTGTGTTCCGGTGTGAAGAGTAAGACAGGCGGTGTAATTACGGGCACAAGAGGCATTTCATCTTAGCTCTCTGGGTTGCCAACGCATCTGCAAACCCCCCCCCCCCTCGGGGTTGCGGGTGTCCATGAGCAGTGGTGATCACTTACCATCAGGTGACCCACTGCTCGTTTGTCTTCCTCGTCGTATATAAAAAAAGATATACTCACGGGTGTTGGCCCTTGAGCTGCGCGGCGAGGGCTGGCCGGGGGCCGCGAGGCGCGGGCCGGGCACCAGCACCAGCTGCACGCGCTCCCCGGACGCCTTGAGCGCCGCCACGGCGTCCTCATGCGTCACGTTGTCTAGATCCACGTCGCCACGCTGTCAAATTTACTGAGTTCAATATATTGCTAACAAATTTTCCATCGGTACTGTCAGCAGGCGCATCGTCAATCACGACATGTTATTCTTAACGTACAGTCCGTGAGCATTTAGGATAGGATTCGACTTTGGGTGAGTTAATGTGTATTGACATCTCTTTCTTTGACATAATTATGAAGCATCATTGACAGCCAAAGTATTTCTAAAACCCGAATCCTATTTTCAATACTTAAACTGTAGTTGGTTTACTATTTTCGTACACGCAGACAGACACTTTACCTGGTGCTTTGCGCGTGATAGTTCGAAGCAAGAAAAATGGCTGGTAAGAAAATTTGTGTTGGAAGATATAAATTTTCTAGGGAAACACTTGTTTTTACCCAACAACAGCTTGAATTCGACTAGTTTGGGGTTGTAGCGAGTTCAATCGCCCTTCCACTATACAAAATAAGGACTATACTTTTCCCCTATGGATTTTTACAAAATGGACAGGTACTGTTCACAAGAATACATAATATCTAAGTGTTTTGCTTACGCATACTATTTTAATCCCCATCCAAAACATAACAATTAAACCTTATTCACAAGAAACCATAGGCAGAACTAATCGGAATGTTAATGTGATACTTTCCGAACATGGACATCTTGATTAATAATTCATACAGCATGTTACACCCATTAATTTCTTGTTGTGATTCATGTCGTACTAAACCGAGAAAAACGGGTCTATAAAATTATAATTGTAATTTTCAAGCTCTTAGCTGAAGATTGCGTAAAAAAATATTGCTAATATATATTTTAATTAGCATATGGAAATCCAAGAGGCACGCTACTATAAAATATTATATTATGGGTATCTATGATCAGGCGTAGCTTAAATTAGCGAGAAGTGAGAACTAGCTCAAGCTATTTGGCACAAAATTACCTACATTGAAATCGAAATGCATAAGCACACAATAATTGAGAATTCTTTAGGCACCATAATAATTACGGATCTTGATCAAAGCTTAGTCTGTAAGTAATATTGCAGGTTAATAATAAAAATATACTCACAGAAGTGTTCTTAACCATAAGTAGCTTGTCTCCGACCCTCAGACGGCCGTCGCGGTGCGCGGCCCCGCCAGCCATTATCTTCGTGACGTAGATGCCATTGTCCCCCGGTATGTGCTGGTTGCCCAGGCCACCCGCTATGCTGAACCCCAGCCCAGAGCCACCTTTCACCAGCTCTATTTCAACAGCTTCCTCCTTGTTGGTTTGTGACGTGTTTGAGGTCTCTACGGTGCCGGGACGTTTTATTTTCTGAAAATTATCGTTTCAGTAAATGCTGCATACTGGCCTAATAATGGCGAACACCTGGGTGCAAAAGGTTGCGGATTAACTGTGCATTTTTATGGTATTGTCGTAAACTGCATTCTAACGCCGCTACAATTTGCGGCGGTCTGACCTGCCTTCACTAATAGGCATAGCAGCTCTAAATGACCATAACTAATACAAACCGACAATCGTTCGTGAGTTTTCTAAAAGCAGCAGTTGGCATAGAACAACGAATGGTCGTGAATGCGTATGAATGTTCATTAAAGAATGCTCGTTACATACATGCGCGCATAATCGCGATGTGCACGGTACTCAAAAAATGTAATACTCTATGGAAGAAAATAATGCACATAGGTATTATCTAAGAGTTACGTCGTAAACACCGGCCTTAACGGCCTTGACAAGTGATTACGTGCATCAATGCACGCATGCTAGGGTTGCTAGTGGTTTCAACTTGAAACACGCACAGCTTTGCGGTTTGCGCCAGTGCGATTAAGAGTATGACAACCCTGGTTACCGATTTATCGGTACATTTACTGAAGTTACTTAAAGGTAAAAAACAGTAGGTATGGACTTGACCGAATAAGAGAGGTTTCAAGTTTGTATTTTTTTTATAGCACGTTGGTAACAAACAGGCATGCGGGTCGCCTGATATTAACAATCTCGGCCCTCTAGGATCATTTGTAACACCATATTCATAAAACATTAGGGAATGATAACAGGGTAGGGACCTTGCTGCACAAACATTTTTGTGCCTACCCCTTGTGTTAGGGTTAAGGTATAATTATTATAACTAAATAACTCACCAGTCTCACAGTGCTTCCTGCTTTCTTCAATGCGTCTACTGCTTCAGCGTGTGTCACATGTTCTACATTTGTATCATTAACCTGAAATTAATCCAAATTTTTAAATCATAAATTAATGAAATACAAAAAACATAAAATTTTATTACAGTTATTAAAAATAATATTTACAGCAAGCTACAATACCACAAAAGTACCTCCTACCGAATTTTAAAACTCAAGTTAATAATACTAGGTAACATACCTTACATTATGAAGATGTTTGGCTCTATTAGTCAATTAAGTTTTTTTAAGCAAAAGTATTCTTCACCACTGCCACATTTAGCAGTATGTGACAAAAAATTTAAAAACTGACCTGTAATATGGCGTCATTAATTTGCAACTGACTAGCGGCGGCCGCACCGCCCGGTATCAACTTGGTGACATAAATGTGTGGGTCCTCCCCGATGTGGGGATTGTCGGAGCCCCCGGCAATACTGAAGCCCAGGCCGGCGCCCCCCGCCCGAGATAATACTACTGTTAAATATACGTTGCCATCTTCACCCGTGGTGCGTTCTGATCCGCCACCTTCAATTCCATTAACCTGTAACTTTTTAATATAATTGTGAATGTTAAACTTCATTATTGCAGATTTTTTACAGTGTATGAGGTAAAAGATTTTAGATCTGAATGTATCCAATGATCTAATAAAAGTGGAAGCAATTTGCACAATATGTAATGACTTGCCGGCCAGTGGTAAAGAGCCAGGGCCAATTTCTATCACTGTCACCGTCTGCCTTAAGAATACTCTGTATTCTTTCTGCATATCCACATAACACATAATGCATAAACCTACAAAGAATAAGAATGTGGTGGTAACACATGTTATCACTCTAGTCTATGATGTATATACCTATATATAAAAAAAACAATAAACTAAACAGTTATTATAAGTTGAGTTGGGGCAGGTCAAGTTGGCATGTTGATTTAGAAAGCCAAATACCTGAAATACCAATAGGAATAGGAAGTTGCCAAGATGCAAACAGAACTATATTTAACTACATTTTAGTACCTATTTCTAATCTAATGAATTTATTGCTAGTGCCATTTTAAATGGTATGGAAAAAAATAGGTCAATTGGAGACCTCATTGACTTTCAAGGAAAGATGTCAGTCAACACCTACCTATTGGTATTATTAGATGCAGTCAATACTAGATCACTTGTGCCTAGAAAATGCCAATAAAACCCTGATCTAAAGATATCCAAGGTTGTAGAAATCCCATAAAAGTTTTATTTCTTATACCAAACCATGCCATCTAATTTTACTTGCAACATTACACAGTACAGATTGTTAGATTGTGGTATGTACTTGAGGTAGGTATCTGTTAAAATAAAATAACCATTTTATTATCATGGCTATTGTGTGAAAAGGTAATAATAAATTATTCTAATTAAATCGGGTACTAAACTTTTTAAGACATTTACCTGCTTCATTTCAGGTGTTGTAACATGAGCCTGTAAGAAATAAATAAGAAGTTAATTCCATAACATACCTACCTAAAACTTACAAGTACAAATACTTATCACTTCTAAAATTGTTACGATTAACTAACAATACAATAACTTTAAGTGATTTTGAAGCACTTTAGATAAGAATGGAACACCATGTAATCTTAACTTACTTTAAAATGTATGGTATTTTATAATTATGTAGGAAAACTTGTTAGGACAAATATTAACACCCATTAGGTACTTGTTTACATAGACCTTCAAGCAGGGTCAACAAACAATGGTTATTATACCTAGTATTATCTCTACAGATACAGATTAAATTCCAAATACTACTAAGAACATCCATTATGATTTAGATTTAGACTTATTAAAATGACTAGTGACTAGGTCTTAATAAACAGTTCTTCATTGTTGATAAGATACAAATATTTGACACAGATTCTTTATGAAGCTCAATCATGACCATTTGGTTAACATCATCAGTATCATCAAACAAACACATACTCAATAAACTCTATGCATCACTTAAAATTAAGGTCCATTTCACAGGATCTATGTGGCAAAGGTGAAATTCTTTTAAACTTTTATCAAACAAAATTAAACTTATTGCCTACTCACCGAGTCAAGATTGAACAGGGAGGAAACTTTCCGTAGGAATCCATTATGTGATTTTTTCTTCCGTCTTTCAGTCATTTTGAAGAAAAAATATGCATAGCCTTTTGTGATTTCAATTATACTATGTACACTGCATGCATTGTTAGTTACACACTCCAGTCCACTTTCAGCACCTTACTTGTAGTTGTTCGGCATGCACCATTGTCTACCTAGAACCCACATCTAACTTGCACCAAAAAGTTTACATTTTGAAGTTCCTTAACAAGTTTAGTATGATACCCACTTCAACTCTGAATGGATCAAGAGTATCTTTTATCTTGCGTATGTTGTAATTAGATTAACCATTTGCGGCCCGTATCTCATAATCGTCCAGTTCGTCGAGCCGAGCCCGTTCTGATAGTGATTTTTAGTAGATAAATGTATGAGTACGAATTAAAAGCGTGTTACCAACTTGCGTTCAATGACAGGATGGTATGAATGTCAAAGCGATGAACTTTAATTAGAATGTCCGTGTTACGTTATTAGTATGCAATTTATGTTCATTTGATAATATTATGAGCAGGTACAACAATCAGTGAGTAACACAGCGATTTGGAGCAAGCAAAACTAACTCGTAAGTCGCATTAGTCTCACCAAGAATCAGAAACGTTCCCAAGGTGTAAAGAAATTACTAAACGTTTAAAAATAGATCAGTGTTTATTAAATGGCCTTACTTGCGACGAATACGAAATATCAGCGGAATGAATGTCAAAATTTTGTATGTAATATCATGTCACTATTCGTTTACGACGAGCAGAATCTCTTCAGCTGGTGCAGCGTTCGTTAGTCATTGGCACAACGAAGAAATTTAACGGCACTAATCCACACAACGACGAAACTTTAGCGTACATATCGCCGAAAACTTGTACTATATTTTAGGTTATAAATAGTACGTCGGGACGCGAAACAACCGTCCGCCATTACCAACCACTTGTATGTAGCGTTTGCAGACGCAGACGTCACGTCATCACATCAAAAAGAAAAATAAAAAATAAAAACGGAACGGAACCAGAAACACCCATCGATTTAGTTCGTCTTACTTTGGAGGTGTCACGAAAGATGGCGCTGTTGACGAAAAAAAAGGTCTGTACTTTGAAAATAGAAATGCGTAAGTACTTACCTACTTTTAAAATAATTAGACGACATTAAATAAAACAGATCTCAGTTTTAAAAAAAGAATTTCACCTTTCTCACGTGCTGGGTTGGGTTCCTATATTACATCTTAATTATAATATAAAATACGTACGTAAAGTGAGTGTCCAAGCAAACCAAGCCACGCCACAAAATTGATCGATCATAATGTTACAGTGCGTTATTTCTTTGCTAATGTTAGTCGTCAGGCGTTTAGGAAATAATATTAAAAAATAGGTACCTAGGTACCTACTTAGTAATTACTTAGTTCACTACTTAAACTTACCATTTTTTCTTGGATCTCTCCAATGTCCGATACCATAGACTGAACGATATCCATCTGTTAAATAGAAATGTACTACAGGTATTAAAAAAATATGAAAAACAAGTTTTTTGATAAAAAATAATATTTAAATAGGTAGGTAAGTAAAGTACAAGATTTTTGCTAACTATACTTTTGATTGACTACTTGCATTACTGTCAAAATAAAATGCATAGTAACTACACAAAATTTCATGTAGGTATGACTCTCAGAATACAGCAGGTCTGACTGTAAGTATGTGGTGTTGACCGTTGAAGAGTTCTTATGTATGACTTTGGCTCCATCATCAAATCTTGGAGATGATCTCTAGGACGAATCGCTGGTAACTACCTTCGCGGAATCCGGCGTGTAGTTGCTTCGGTCCGATTTCCGGTTGTGATCTTGAAAGAAGGCATTGGAGATAGATCTGTAATCGCTTTCTTCCGATGGAATCTGCAAATGAAATGCAATTACTTATTAGGAAAATTCGATTCAAATCATTTCATCATCATGCATACTTAAGGAAATGACGAATGGCCCTAAGTTAAAATCAAAAATATTTGCGATTTTTGCCTATCAAAAGAAATATTTGTTTTGAATGGCTGTTTATGTTTATCACCCATAGCCAATTTAAATGCCATAAAGTAAACATCGTTAACAATCCGACAATCCGGGCTGCGGGCAGCGCCACCAATTAAATGGCTGGGTTAAATACATAACAGAAAATAAAGTAAATACCTATTGACAGGTTGACGACCGAATAGCCTAGGCAGTGGTTTGGTTAGAGACCCTGACTAATATGAAGCTTAAGGTCCCGGGTTCGATCCCCGGTTGGGGCAGATGTTTGTGTGATGTGTGGGTCTTAGATGTTTAATACGAGTATAATATGTAGGTATGAGGCGCGCAGTTTACGTTTCGCCACCGGCGTAGCGTGTGCTCCCAGAGGAAGGACTACGGATTAGTCTGAAAAATGTCGGGCTATGTCAGAAATGAGGATATTATTCGCAGTAGTACTAAAGTTACCGATATAGCCCGAAGAATTGCGAAACTTAAGTGGCAGTGGGCGGGGCACATTGCTCACAGAACTGATGGCCGATGGGGTTAGAAGGTTCTCGAATGGCGTCCACGGACCGAGAGAGGAGCTGTTATTAGGCCGCCAACAAGATGGAGCGACGACCTACGAGGGGCGGCTGATAAGTAATCTCCTTGGTCAGAAATATATACAAAAATAATGCTGGCTGGTATGGATTTACATTCGTTTGTTATTCTATTTTCAAAATGTATTACATTCATTTGTTTATTGCATCACGTTTATTTGTCTCCTACAATTGTTTCAAACATGTCGGTAGAAAAAGTGAAAATGGATAAAATCGAGCAGCGTGCGGTGATTAAGTTTTTGACTAAAGAAGGGAGTACGCCTTCGGAGATCAGACAGCGTATGTTACGTGTGTTTGGCAGTTCGTGTTTTTCCGAATTTGTTATAAAGTTTTGGTCAAAGCAGTTTAAGTTAGGTCGTGAGAGCCTGGAAGATGATCCTCGTAGCGGAAGACCAGTTTCGGCCGTCACCGATGAAAATGTAGCCAGGGTGAAAAAAATTATATTAGAGGACCGACGAGTGAAGCAGTGGGAGATAGCTAAAGATGTGGGCGTCAGTAAAGAGCGAGTCAATGAAATAATTCATGAGCATTTGAACATGCCCAAGGTTAGTGCACGTTGGGTCCCCAGAATGTTGACTGCATTTGACATGGAGAGGCGTGTCAAATGTTGCGAAGAGTTTTTGGACATGAGTCGAGGGAAAGAGGAAGAAATAATTTCTAGAATTGTAACATGTGATGAGACTTGGATTCGACAATGGGACCCGGAAAGTAAGCAAGAGTCGTTACAGTGGAAATTTAAGGATGAGAAGCCGCCTCGGAAGTTCAAGGTCTGTCCATCGGCAGGTAAACTTATGGCTACAATCTTTTGGGACACAGAAGGGATTTTGCTCACAGATTATTTACCGAAGAAAACTACAATGAATGCTGATTATTACTCAAACTTACTATATCAACTAAGAGAGACAATAAAAGAAAAACGGCGAGGTAAACTAAGCAAAGGAATTCTGATTTTGCACGATAACGCACCAGTGCATACCGCCCGCACAACGAAGCTAGCAATTAAAGACAATGGCTTCGAAACCATTGACCACCCCCCTTATAGTCCAGATTTAGCCCCCTGTGACTATTTTCTGTTTAGACTTCTCAAGAAAGACCTCAGGGGACGAAGGTTTATGACCGATGACGAAATGAAGGCTGCGGTTACTGACTTTTTTGACGACAAACCGAAAGTTTTTTTTTTATGGTTTAAATTCAATATTTGAAAAATTTTATAAGTGCATTTTACTAGCAGGGGACTATATAGAAAAATAAAAAAAAATTAGCCACGACAGTCTTTTGTTTCAGTGTTAGGTAGATTACTTTTCAGCCGCCCCTCGTAGTAAAGATCGCGGGACCGCGGTGGATGCGGAAAGCACAAAACCGGTCTGAATGGAGAGCCTTGGGGGAGGCCTATGTCCAGCAGTGGACGTCCTTCGGCTGACATGATGATGATGATGTTTTCGGGTTATACTCAAAGTAACATAAATAATAACACAACTAAGTACTCATACTCATACAACTCCACTCAGAGTACAATAACGTAAATAATAACACAACTAAGTACCTACTCATACTCATACAACTCCACTCAAAGTACATTAACGTAAATAATAACACAACTAAGTACTCATCATGACATTTTTTCCTTACTTCTCGTCGGCTGCCGTCGGCCTCCCATTTGTTGGCGATGCGGATGGTTTCCGCTGTCTTCTGCTGGATCGACTTGGTGTCATCAAGGAGTGTTAACTCGTAGAACTCTTGAATATCTGAAGAAAAGCCATCAAGTTATGTATGCCATAAGAAGTGTCTTTGGTACGGGCAGGGTCACGTCAGAGCGTAGTACGAATATTCGAATCCTGCGATACGTAACGTTATCGTATCGAAATCGAGAAACTTCATACAAATTTTTAGTTCCAAATACGCTCACGGGTTAGCGCTGTACCAAACGTCATACAAATTTCTCGCTAATGTTACTACTCGATTACGTTACGCAGGATTCGAATAATTCGTACTCAGATGGCCTCTGAAATTAACTGAAACCTGAAACTGGAGTAGATTATTGAAATAAGCGGAGTTGTATTTTATCCTCAGTGTACAGTGTAGGTAGGTACCTATAGTTAACAGCACCAAGTTTTTTAAATTCTTCTCTATTTTCTTTGGTTCCTGGTTTATATATTTGATTCATTATATAGTCTAGTCTAATATATGAATGACTATAGTCGTCGACATCGTTGATCGTCCAGAGACGAGAACAGAAATTATAAAATACTAGACATAGTAGAAAAACCTTTCCCACGGGCCAGGCAGAACTGAATCTTATGACAATGTAATAAACATTTTGACAGGGGAAAGGTTTCTCACTTTAACTTTTATATCAAATCTGAAATCATTAAGTAGTTAGAAACTTCAATAAAAGTTTGTGAGCACCCACCCACGATAATCCCGCTCTACTATGAATAAAATTTCAAAATACAATAAGCTTTTGAAAAGTTCTTATAGTTACAAAATAGGTGACGGAATAAGTTCTAGGTAAAACTTTACTTACCTACAACAAACCCTAATGTATATGACCGCGCTTTGTCACATACCTACCTACTCACACTTAGGCCTTTGGTCGCCATTAATTTGTGAACTTGTAATTTGAAGCTCAAAAGTAGCTTACCTTTTTCGGATTTATGTTTAAAATTTCATAAAATACGACGCTAAATTGCCTAAGCGTTACGTCTAAAAGTTCTGAAAATGACTTCACAGCCATCTGACTCTGTATGAGAACATGAACATTGAAAGTTCACAATTTATCCCATTTTCACATGGATGAAGGCTTTAGGCACATTAAAGCTCTTTTGATGTCGGAAAACCCTAATGTTCTCAAAGATGAAGCCTACTAAGTAGCTTAGGTAGTTCCTAAGTTACATACCTATAGTGTTGTCATTTACGCTTTACGTTTTACGCTTGGAATATTTTATATAAAAGAGGTAAGTATGGGTTAAATGTAAATCTGGAACACTGGCTGGTTATACATAGATGCTTTATAGCCTTGCGCTTAATTTACCGCAATTAAAAATAAATATAATTGGAATCGCGTGACTTGAGGGATCGATGATGGGAGGGGGGATGGAAGAGGGGGGTAGGGGGTGGCACCACGGCCTGTTACTGAGACAGACCACTTGATAAAGTGGGTCCTATGTTGCTGCAATTCAGCCCGTCGGGCAAAGCAATTGTACCTATCTGCCCGACCGACCTACATTCAAAGACCGGACAACTGACCGCCTAAAGCCGAAAAAATTCAGAATAATGACGAATCTGTACTTTAAATATCATACCTAGCTGTTTATGCAACTGTTACATAATAGGATCACACAAGTGTTTTAAGGCCTAATTATGTAGAGTTGCATACATTACTTTACCTACACACATTAATTATAAGTACTCTAAGATGGGTTCAGAAGCCGCGAAGCCATAATAAATCTGTGACGAATTAGGCTGTTTTATTATAATCTTAGACAAACAATGGATGCGATTCTACGTGCACATCGCCTAGCCTAAAACTAAATGTTCTAATTTTTAGTTAAAATTTAGACGGCGGATTTAACAAGTGCTATTCCAGAATGTCAATCTGACTAAATTTAGCCGGGTTTTATCCGTATCCTAAAATTCAGATTCAAATTAGCGTTGTCATTTGACTATGAAATATGACAGCCGCTCATAGAATAGCAAAGGCACTTAGCGATGCCCAAATAAAATTAGGAATTTTAGCGGCCGCTGTAGAATCGGGTCCACTATTGAGCTGACGTTCCCTATTGACAATTTTTTTTAAATTGAGTCCTAACCTATTTATATTTTTTTATTTATGGTTTTTGAAGATAAAACTGATTGTCGTAATGAATGGTCATTTCCTACGGTTTCTGAACGTATTAAGCTTGGTTTGAAGGGTTGAAAATAATTAGCGCGAAAAGTTTTGAAAATGCTGATGATGTGACGATCTAATGATGCAGCGTCTTAGTGCTAGTGGTCGGTCATGTCGTTTAACTCATCTGTAATTGATGTATAGGCCTTTCATGACACACCTATTACATTACATTTAAGTTCGTTATGTAAATTAGTAATGTGTAGAACGTGATGAAATGATGATCGTGGTTCATGCAAAACAAATGGAAGCATGTCGCCAATAAATCTCCGCATGCGTGAAATGTTACAAAGCCTATAAAGTATTTCATTGAATACTTAAATACATTTCTTACAACTTAAACTTACTAAGTAAACTTTGCAGTGTTCATTAATAATCCAAAATCATCAATCAAATTGACAGGCAACACAAAGTGCATTTTATATTATTTCTCGGTTGTACGGTTGTCACTGAACTAATTATAAGGAAGAATACGAGTAATTAAGTATTAAAGATACTTAAATAATGCACGTACTTATATGCATAAAGCAGAGGGATACCTTTATAAAATTGCAAAAGGCCTTTACCAAGAGCAGATGAACCTGTATTTCGTTGCAATAACTTGCCTCTTTCTAAAATTCGAAAGGATTATTTTCCACTCATTTAATCTAATCTCGTTTACAGTATTCATTTGGCGCTGAAAATGAAGCCTATCAGTGAATGTTTCAAACTATCATTTTTCATTCTGATAGTGGCTGGAGTGTGGTATCCGCCATCATTGGAAAAATCCAGTTATTTTAATGTAGTCAATATTTATAGAGTGTTAGCTATGATCATCATCTTGATTGGAATGTTATCTATCCAGTTTGTATATTTTTTTACGGTGAGACGACTTGTTTATTTTTATTTTTAGCTAGAGTTTAACCAGTATTTTTGTTTCTTTATTATATTACTCAATGAAATTTTTTTTTTATTCATTGACTTTCTTACGACTTGAACGAGAATGCAAAACTGTATTTCGTCTTCAATTACAATTACGAGTATCTACCTAACCACTAGCAATTTTTGGGTAACTATGTATGTTTTTCGGAATAAAAGGTTGCATTACATTTTAGCCTGTCCTGTCTCTATTCTAAATTTGATCTATAAATGCATCCAGCCTTTTCAGCGTGAAGGGTAACAATAAGACAAATAAATAGAGAAACGGAGTTACCTACTTTCTCATTTTATATTACCTATATATATGGCGTCTCACTTACGATATTGTAGAGTTCGGCAGAGACGTAGTTGTTGTATTGAGAAAATGTTTTTACATATCAAAGTATTTATGATCTTGGCATAAGATTGATTTTATTATATATTTATGGAAACAAGCCTTTCTTTGATTTGAATCACTTTTGTTTATTTTTAGTAAATCGGTTAATTAAAGTTAGTAGAAAATAAAGTAGACGGCTGGCCTTTCCTCTCGATACCTCCCACTTCCGGTCTTGCGTATATTTAGTTAGAGATAGTCTCGCGCATTTTTTTGTTTACTTTTGTCTATTCGGCATACAATTGAAGTTTAATCACTTAGACGAAACTATCCCAGCCTATTACTCAATCTAATTATTCTAATTATCCATTATCCTTTACATCGAATTTGTAGTACGTTGTAGAGCAGGTGTTCGAGCATCGGTTCATTAAACATAGTGGTTGTAACACTGATGAAATTGCCGCCTCGTGGGTTAACTACGACTTTAAGTATCGGTACGTGGATAATATTAGATTGCGTACCTTTGGACGCACTGTTGGATTTGTACGTCGAGTAGTCAAATCTGATTTTTGTCTTAGTAATTTAAATTCACGACCAGTGTAGTACCTACATGCACTTTATTACGTTCCGGATTTAGGTTAAATGCTTGAAACACAATACGTTTTGTTTATCTCCACCTACCTAGAACGTTATTAATCATTTACGATCGTGTAGCACGAGGACGTCGAAAAGTTATGTTCTATTATTAACGAAACTTCGTTCATTTGCTCTAGCACTTTCAAGTGACATTATCGTTTTAGTTGCCAATTTGGCCATATTGACTACCTGCCAATGACAGCCACTTCTGAGTTTTAAAGTTCATTTATAGGGAGAAAGGTAATCAAAGGCATTCCCTCTTTTTCGAATACTTCGAATCTATATACAAACATTCGACTTGATGTGCCTCGCGTTTTTTTTTTGGTAGAATCAATGCCAGCTAATTGACGGGATAACTAGAATGATTGATTGAACGAGGCGTTACTTTGAGAAGGTGCATATTTATGAATTAAAAACAATTAATTTGCCCACCTACGACCACCCACGGTGATCAGTGAGTGACCAGTATTAGTGAGTGGTCACGGGTGAGCGAATTAAGTAATTGTTTTTAGTTAAGGATAACTTGACTTAAGGTGTAATCAAATGGAGCTGACATTGTTTAAATGTATTCCATGAATCTTCTTTATCTGCTGACTCAGCAGAAACAGTTCTTGTAAATATTGTGCAAATATGTATAGTTTTCTTTTTCTAGGTCGTCGGCGTTGATCTAGACAAGACCGTCGACGCCACCGCCCTTTTTACGTTCGTTGGGCATCTTTTTAAGGCGCTAACAGTTATTAAAAACCGGAAGAGAATTAATAAACTCCTTGAAATTATTGACAGTATGTTATAATTATCCATAGTTAATTATTTTTATAATGACAATTATTTTCGTGTCATGACACTGCACTGGAATCGCCCACTCATTTGTTTTAATGGAGCTAAGTTCATGGTGTGGTTAAACTTCTTCCAGTGACAGTTTTGTGGCTTTAATTATAAACGTCTTTAGATTAGTCTGTGTCGTTTTCTACCAAACAATTATAGTTACATCCTGAAAATCTGTAATTATAAATAAGAGTAAGTAATCAATATTTCAGACGAAGAAGATAAAGATGATTTGATGCAAAACATGGCGGTAAAGATAAGTTTGGTTTCCAAAATATACAATGGAGGAGCTGGTTTGACAGCAGTCATGTGGAACTTGATCCCTTTTACAAAACCCACGCTCACTCTGCCGTTTTACTATCCAGATTTACCCTCGGACTCTCCATGGTAAGAGCCAGGTAGAGCTAGGGTTACCAGATGGAAAATTGAAAAGGCCGCAGAAAAAGCCTGATTTTGCAAATTTGTCGCAAACGTAATTTTGTGGAAAAAAAGTCAAATTATTGCGCTGCGTGTAAAGCGAGCGGGAGTCGGAATCGGATACGAGCGAGTAGGATAAAGAAATATATTTTTTGTTGTAGTAAGCTTTTAATAAAAAATCTTCTTTATTTTATTAAAAATTCTAAAAAGCCTGCGATTTTCTGAGATTTCCAAAAGCCGGCGGCAATCCTGAGAAAATCATAAAAATCTGAGATCTCAGGGCAAATCCTGAGATATGGTAGCTAACGCTAGGTAGAGCACAATAAAATTATATTAAATACGGTACAATTATGTTACTTTGGAACTTAAATAAGTATCTAGTACAGTCGATACTAACTTTTCGCGGTCACAGCATCATCGCCTGGCCCCTATTTTACCATCTTTACAATTATCAGTTTTAGGGACAATTTGAACTACATTTCTTTAACAAAATGAAGCGCGCTATAACAAAAGCTCTTCAAGTCAGCAGTTGACACCAAATTGTCATTGAAAACTGACAATTGTAAAGTTGGTGAAATAGGGGCCTGTGACGTGAAAAGAATTAGTGTAGCTAGTAATTGTTTAAATTCGTGATCGTGTGTATGTGTATATATTATATACTAGGAAGGAGCCAGCTATCTTTGTATAAAAGTTCATTCTCTCAACTGGTATTTGACGACGAGTAGTCACGGTTTGAGTATTATTTTCCAGGTTCGTCGGATGGTACGCTTATCAGGCTATAATACTGATAATTAACGGGGTTGCGCAAACAAGCGCCGACCACGTCTTTGGGGGGTTGATGACGTTCGCGGCGACGCAACTCAAACTTCTGCAGTACAAACTGGAAACTATAGGGAGAAATGAAACCGAGCTTGATGGTAAGTTTAAAGTTCGAGCATGGGAAGTTTTGTGTGACATGAGGCTTTGGGGACGATTAAGGCTAGGCGTGGAGAAATGAGTTAAGATTCGCTAGTTATTGTATTACGCGCTTTTCGATAATTAAGGACCTACATCGTCACTGTAGTCTATGAAATGAAGGAGGCTAAACATAGATTTATCGATATTATAACTTCTCAAAAAGCAACAAAGTTTTTAGACGGTATTAATGGAATTTCGCATAATGAAGAGAAAACAAGACAAATAGCTTTGTGTAAAAAATGGTAATTATTTCTAAATATTAGGGCCAATACGATAATCAGCATAATTTTACATGCTACTTAATTATTTCACTCGATGAAACCTTAATATTGAGTCCTGTTTATGAGGTTAGAGAAAGACAACTCTTGAAGAAAATTAGTGCGCATTGCTAAAATACTTACTTATACAATTTTTTTTTACTAACAGCCGACCAAAAGGAGCAAGATGACTATAATGAAGCAGTTTCGTGTGTCAAGTTTCATACAAAAATAATAAGGTTTGCTGCAAGCTGCCTATTTAAATATTTTTAATTTAATTTATTCGGCGAAGAATTCGTTTGTTTTGGTACCTGTCCCCCGGAAACTATGCAATTTAACGTTATAGAAAGTAGCCTGTATGCTATGTTTTATTCTGAAGTATTTGCTATACTTATTACTTTGTTAGTTATTACTGTTAAGTTTCATAAAATCCGTTCAGTAGTTATTTGGACGCTACTTAGCTAGTATATTTTCACGGAAAACTTTATCATGAAAACTATTATTCCTAAAATGAAAATAATCGATTTATTGATTATTTTTGTTTTTATTTTTATAAAACATTCATAGAATGAAATTCAACATACAATGACAATGCAAAAAAAATAAAAAATGAAAATGCATGTCCAGCTGCTTAACGAATTTTTCTTTGCATTGTCATTGTATGTTACTATTATTCCTACTTATCACAAAAAATATCACACACTTATTTAAGTTATCTTCATTCCAAATTTGAACCACATCCGTTCAGCCGTTTCATTGTTAAGAAGTAACAAACACACATACATACCTACTCACTCTCACTGTTTGCATTTATAATATTATGTAGGATAGAAATAACTAGGTATATTTAATCTAGGTAGGCACTTGTTTCATATAACGCATAGTGCACGGGATCACAAGTACATAGTCATAGACCAAAGTAAGTACCTACCGCTTCAAAAATCTGAATAATAAATGCATGATTTAATTTAATTTTATCTGTAATCACAAGCTCGGTTGATAGCTAAGGTTGTAAATACTTAAGTATATCTAGATTTAAGTGTCGTGATAGTTACTTACGAATGTATTTAATGGGTGAACGAATCAAAGTACCTACCTGTGCCAGTGTGTCACCTATTATTTGAATACGTTTCACACACATGAAATTGAGAGCAGCTGGACAGCAATCCGAACAGAAATCAGGAAAGAAATCCGGGCAGAAATCTGGACATATCTACGAAAAAAATTTTGCCCAAGTTAAAACTGAGACGCGTCGCTCACTTCGTTCACTCGGTCAATTATGATAATGGAGACAAAACTGTATTTTTTTTGTAGAGTCGTGGAAGAGCTTACAGATATCTTCGGGGCTGCTGCGTTTGGACAGTTCCTACTGGCAGCGCCATTGCTCTGTTTGTCAGCTTTCATTTTAACAACAGTAAGGAATTACATAATTATAACTGCTTAATTATTTATTGAGCTTTTCACTCATATGTACAATATGTGCCGCCGAGTTCGCGGCTGATTTTTTTTCTGGAGAGAGATCTAATAATAAATAACAATTTCACGAAGTTTCATGCTGCGGAAACGAATAGTTACCAAGAAAAAGTTTACTTTAAAAAAAATTCAATTACGCAGTCAACAGCCCCCATACTACGAAATTCGAAAATCTAAGTTCGTATCGTATCGTCCCGCTCACTCTCGTGTTAAATAATATTAGCTTGAGAGGGACGGCACGATACGAAGTTCGAATTTTGCACTTCGTAGTCGGGGGGCAGAGTCAACGTGGCATTTTGTCGGCAAAGAAACGGTGTGTTCCGTTTTTCGCTGTGATTGTAACAAGAGTGTTTTCAAATTTTCAAAAAGACATTTAGATTCGACTGTTCTTTGCATACTAATAAAATCAAACTTATTGCTTTTGAATCTACAAACGTCAATAAATATTTATAAAATGTATTTTTGGTAAGTAAGTAATTATGCAAGAATGCAATAATAATCTTTAAAATACGTGAAACGAATCGCGACAGACGCCATTTGTTTTTTTTGTAATGTTTCTTTCATTGTCAGTCAGTGTCCCGCAGTTTAGATCTTTTTTTTTCGCACTTCTGTTGGTACTCAGTGACTACATGGTGTTCCCGAAGCTCAAGGCCTCGTTTTCCACCGCCCCGCCGTCTGAAGAGTCGAGTGTAGTGCAAATGTTGGATTCTAGTGAACCGCTTGGATTAGGGTATAGCAAAAGGGGTCCCGATACTTTGGAAAAAATTGAAAAATGATTTATTATGGTCACTATTTTAAATAATTGCATCGTAAAAATAAAATAACAATTACAAATAAGTCTGCTCGGTTCGGTTAGGTTAGGTTAGTATTTCGTCAAGGCGCGAAGCGCCTCAATAAGGCTGAATAGGAGCTCCGCGTAGCGGAGCTCCGTCAACCCTGTCTCATAATATACTGAACGCAGTAAGAAAGCGCAGTGAGCAAGCAACCCACCCTCTCTTCAAAACAAATATTTGTCGCGGAGAAGACATCTGCCACGGAGCCCGATGGCGGAGCTCGAAATTTTTCCAGCAGATTAGGTTAAGTAGTTGACTTCTCTGACTTTTGACTTTTATCTGACCACCTCTTTCTTGACATTGACCACCTCTTTTTTGACCTTGAAACCCCTTTTTACATAAATTTTTCCCCACCCTAATACTCCCACATCCCTCCGGGTCTCGAATGTTTGTTATGGCGTAGCTTTTTTTCTATGGTTTTCCGCAATTTGTCGTTTTCAAAAATGCATTATAGACACTATTCTACATCCAAAAAAAAATAGTAGTTATTTTTATTCAATGTCAGATATTGTACATTCCTTCCGTCATTTTCATTTCTTTTAATTTTTGTTCTAATTTCACTTAAAAGCAGGGTTAAATTTTGGAGAGCGTTAACCATTTTTCTGATGTCATAACTAGGGTTCCGTAGTCAACAAGGAACGCTTATAGTTTCATCATGTCTCCGTCTATCTGTCTGTCTGTCCGCGGTATAGCTCAGAGACTTTTGGTACTAGAAAGATGTAATTTGGCATGCATAATTTGGCATATATTACATATATATATATTAGTCAATAAAATCATGCAAAAATATATTATTTTAGGGTTGCTCCCCTACACGTAAAGCGGGTAGAGCATTTTTCTTAACTATCGCATGGTGCGTCGTTGAATGGGTTTTTCAAAAATATTCAGGGTGTGTGAAGTCCATTTTTAACCGACTTCAAAAAAGGAGGATGTTCTACTTTCCACTGCATGTTTTTTTTTATGTATTACTCCGTCAATTGTACACCGATTTTCAATTTTTTTTTTTGTTCGAAAGGGTATACTCCTGAGGCGGTCCCATTGTCACCAAGTCATGATCTGATGATGGGATCCAAGGGAAATCGAGGGCAACCCTCAAATTATATAGGAACGCATTATGTGTTTTATATAATTTTCAAAGGCTATTCAAGTATTTGCGTCTGGTAATCTCATGTTGATGAGCTGATGATGGAAGGTACAACTCCCTAACGGTTAGGAGTTGGTGGATAATTCTGAAAATGTTAAATCAACATAAAATTGTGAAATAAAAATATTTTAACAAAAAAAGTAAAACCGCCTCCAAAAAAACCCAAAAAACGTAAAGTAACCCTCAAAAGCCTAAAGTTTTATGGCCTAGCACTAAGTAGCAGAAATATGAAGGCGGTGCGGTGCGAGCGGAATATTTTTTGAATGAAGCACCGACTTCATATTTCTGCTACTTAGTGCTAGGCCATAAAAGTTTAGGCTTTAGAGGATTATTTTACTATTTTTTTCTAAGGGTTTTTTTGAAGGCGGTTTTACTTTTTTGTTAATTCAATTTAGGGATCCGTTTTGCATAAAAATTTTATGTAGGTATTCTATAAATTAAGTAGACGAAAACTTTCAAGAACCATTCCTCTCTTTATTTTCATAAATGATTAAGTACATAATTATACTCTACCTACTTCGATTTAATCAACATAAGCATTTGGTTTCAGAGCAGTGACCAGACGGAAATAATAACTCGGTTGCTGTATTTTGGCTGCATCTCCGGACAACTATTTTTTTATTGTTTCTGTGGCCATATGATTAAAACTCAGGTAGGTACGTAATAAAATTTTGACGAATCTATAATAAAATTCAAAGTCCAGACTGACTGACATATCAACGCACAACCCGAACTACTGAAGATAGAAACTTGTAGCACCTTGCGTATCATAATAGAGGTGTACTAAAGATGAGATTTTTCGAAAATCCGGCGGGATTAATGGGATTTATATTTTCGAATGGCTCTATCTCTCGTAACTATATATTTTTTGGCTTTAACTATTTTCTTCTAACTCTTATATACAGAAAAATATGTAATTTACCTGTAAGCCACGCAGGCAAAGCCGCTTGCAGAAGCTTGTTCAACATAAACAGATTTTTAATTTATATTTAATATAATTATTAATATTAGCATTAGGTACCTAATTAATACCTGCGTGAAGTATAAACTGAGGACCCCTTTTATGAATACTGAGCTCACGGACCAGCATAATAGATGAAGTGTATAAAAGATGCTGACATAAATTAATAAACTGCGGTCGAATTTCGACAAGTTTTCGTTGTTTTTGAACATTATATCATGTCATTCTCAGATTATCGCATAAAATCATGGCTTTAATGTCACAATATGTCAGAATGAGGAGGTACTCCGCAAGCGTTAGCTCTATCTCTTTGTCACGTATGACAAGCAAAACATAATTTGAAGTACCTAAGTACAAAAAATATATGATGTATGTATGTTAACCTAACATAGTTATGAGTTCATTGTTACTAACCATCTAATAGTTATAAGTTTAGTTATAGGAATTGAATATTGGTTGAGTGTAAATTGTGTTTTGATAATACAGGGTTTTACAAAAATACCCGTAAAGCCGAAAGTGGGTAAATGGTCCATTTTTAAGAGTCCGTTTACAATTTATGTATCATATAATAAGTATGCAAACCTAACCCTATATTTTTACGGGTTTTTTAGTAACACGTTGTATATATTATTTTATGTACCTATACGTACCTACTTTGACTTTCAGTAGGTACAACAGAACATGATGTTCCCTGGACTTTATTTCCATTTTCGTCAATCTACTTTCAAAATATGAAGCGACGTAGGCATATAAAAAAATTAACGAAGTCTCCAAATGTTCTAGTCACACAACTTTGAAACTAGCTAGATAGCCCAGTAACTATTTGATTTTTTTTTGAAATAATTCGATTATTTTGATAACAGGCTGATTTTTTGTAATCGGCACTTACAAGTAATTTTAAGAACCTTTAAGTGTTCTGAATCCACCAAAATTTTGTCTCGGAACATGGAAAAAAAAATGTTGTACGTACTTACTCTAAAAACCGGGCAAAAGCGTGTCGGACGCGCCCAGGATAGGGTTTTTAGCCTTTACGAAAAAGCCCTGGCATAGATACCGAATTTTTGCCCGGTTTTTAGGGTTCCGTACCTCAAAAGGAAAAAACGGAACCCTTACAGGACCACTTTGTTGTCCGTCTGTCTGTCTGTCTGTCAAGACCCTATTTCTCTGGAACGCGTGGAGGTAGCATGCTGAAATTAATATCAAATACTCAAGCCTGCGGTACCTTAAAGCCGTGAAAAAATCAACCTTCTAAGTCAACGCAATCAAAAGATACAGGCATTAAAAAATCTATTTGCATACAAATTGCCGATTTCCAAAAACCTGAAGGGTACTTTCAGCTGTCCTAGAAACTTGAAATTTGGTATGAAGGTAGCTCTTATAGTACAACCACTCCAAAAAGTCTCAAAAATCTTAAAATTTTATGTCTGTCTGTAGATTTCACAGACCCATATAAGTTGAAACCACACTGCGTACATTTTGCTTAGGAGCAGGGCTCTGCTAACGCTGGACTTCTTAAAACACTGGGGAAAATCGTTAAAATCTTTCTACGGAACCCTCGAGCGCGAGTCCGACTCGCACTTAGCCGGTTTTTTAAGTTGCCTTAGCAAAAATTGGTGGATTTCACATGTATTACAAAGAACATAAATACAATAGCATTTTAGTCTGTTTTTTTTTTATTTATATATATAGATATTTTTTATTATATTATATTATATACTATTTATTATATATTACAAAGTCTGGTGGATTATTAAAGAATACATTTTTAAATTACCTGAGCTAAATTATATTTCGTACGCTTCATTCTTTGATATAGTTTAACATGTAGTAGTTGCATTGTACTGGTAACATCGCACTCGTTTTAGAGAAAAAAAAAAAAAAGAATATTTCCGTTTCCTGCGCCATATTGGAGTGCCAGCACCCTGTCCATAACTTCTTCATTGTTTGTTTGTGCGCGGTAACATTAGCACGTTCCCTAAGTAATTAAATATTACTAACCTTAATTTTGTCACGTATCACGTTAATCTTAAAAATGCCGAAACGGTTTTCGGAAGAGAAAATTAACTATTATAGTGCAAGAATCAACAGGTTAAAGAAACGGCGACGCGTGATTATCTCATCGTCAGATTCCGAGGACAATATCGGTAAGTCGTAATTTAACATTACGAGCGTGTGAAGTGAAATTACCTACATACTATAATAACTAGCGCCTGTAAGCTTTCCTGGGGGTTAACTGCGAGTTAACACGACGGATAAGTTGACGCTCAAAGATTAACCCGGGGGTTGACTGCGAGTCAACACGAAGGTACCAACCTATCATTTTGGAAAGATGATCTGCTTCGTAATATAGTTACATTAATTTACCATAGAATCATTTGTTAGATTTTTTTCTTTCAAATCTACCCTCAAACAAAAAATGATATAATTTTCTTTGTTCTTCGGCTTAGATAACGGAACACATATGGATAATGTTGATAACACGCCGCCGTCGCCACCGCAAGGGGTGAGAGATCGATCTCCGACTCCAGAGCCAGATCAGGCGGCGTTCACTGAACCACGCTCGCTGCCCGCGTCACCGATGGCCACGCCGGCGCCGGCGCCGCCCGCCGCAGACGCAGACGTACTCGACGCCGAGCTCCTAGAAGCGTTAGGAGATGCTAACGAGGAGATTCCCGTGTACGGACCAGAAATTCACTCCGAGCTCGCTCAACGCTGGCTCCCCATTTTAAAAAAGGGACTTAAATCAGAGGCAAAAGAAAAGCTTTTAAAAAATTACGCAGTTCCAGAGAACTGCAAGTTATTAAAAGCGCCAACCGTTAACCCGGAGTTGAGAGCAGCCGTCACTGACGTTGCCAAGAATCGAGACAAAAAGATCCAAGTTGAACAGGATCAACTTGGTCAGGGCATTACGGCCATTAACCGTGCGATGACGGTTTTATTAAAACAAGACAACAAGGTAAATTAATAAAGTAAATGACTTATATTTATTAATCAAATCATATCATAGTCGTATCTATTTTATTCCATTCTATTCTAGGTCGAAGCAGTAAAGATTCTATCCGACGGATGCCGAATTCTTTCTGACCTACACTTCACTCAGACTGAAGTTAGAAAAAAGTTAATAACCCGAGGTCTCGACAAGGCCTTTCTAACAAACATACAGGAACAGGAACGCGACGAAACCCTGTATGGCAAAACGCTCTCAGAAAAAATTAAGGAGTCAAAAGCGATTGAGAAGCAAGGCAAGGACATGAAGAAAACGCCGACAATGAAGGCTTCTTCTTCAAATGCCCCTTCCCAGCCACCAGTTACGCGAAACCGCTTCCAGGGAAACTGGTCGGCCCCCCCGCGCTATCCGACGTCGAGCAGGGGACGACGAGGGACTCAATACCGGAGTCAGTACCAACACCGCGGGGGCCCGCTGACGCTGGCGCCGCCCGCGTACCCCGCTCCGGCGCACCCGGCCCCGCGCCCGGCGCCGGCGACGTCGACCACCTCTCGACGTGCCCCGACGCGACACTAGCGCAGCAGGTATACTTACACGCAGGGAGACTGCATCATTATTACAACTGCTGGTGTCGGATTACTAATAATCCAGCAGTATTAGACTGGATTGATAACGGCTATCGCATACCTTTTTCATCCGAGGTAGCTCAACATAACATACCAAAAAATATATTTTCAGCTAAGGAAAGACAACACATGTCCTTAGCGATTAAAAATTTAATTGATCTTGGCGCTGTAGTAGAATGCGAACCACGAACAGATCAATTTATTTCCAACATCTTTCTCATAAAAAAACCCAACGGTAGTTTTAGATTTATTCTGAATTTAAAACAATTAAATAAGTCTCTTATTAATTATCACTTTAAAATGGAAGATTTCCGAACGGCATCAAAAATACTTCCAAAAAATGGCTATATGGCCAATATTGATTTAAAGGAATCATATTTATTAGTCCCTGTCGCAAAAGACCATCGAAAATTTTTAAGATTCCAATTCGAAGACAAGACTTACGAATTTACTGCCATGCCTTACGGCCTATCTTCGGCCCCACGAACTTTCACCAAATTAATGAAAGAAGTAATCTGTTATCTTAGATTCCGGGGCTTTAGGTCTGTTATTTACCTAGACGATATCCTGTGCTTAGGAAATACCTACAAAGACTGTGTAACTAACGTCAATGAAACCCTTAGTTTACTCAAATGTCTAGGTTTCATTGTCAACCTAAATAAAAGTTGTCTAGAGCCTCAACAATGCTGTAAGTTTCTAGGCTTCATATTTAATTCAATAGACATGACAATATCTCTTCCCCTAGATAAACGTTCATATATTTTACAGTTAATGCAGAAGTTTTCCCATTTATCGACCTGTAAAATTCGCGATCTCGCACATGTTATTGGCGTCCTCACATCAGCATGTCCAGCTGTAAGATACGGTTGGACTTACACGAAAATACTTGAGAGGCTCAAGTTTTTAGCTCTTCAGTCTAATGAAAATTATGATACCAGAATAAAAGTTCCAAAAGATATTCTACCAGACTTAAAATGGTGGTCCGAAAATATAATGACTGCTTCAAATCCTCTCACAGTTAAAAATTTTGATTTTGAAATTTTCACTGATGCCTCTAAAGTGGGGTGGGGTGCTTATTGCGATGGTATACGTGCAGGAGGAGAATGGAAAGTAGAGGAACGCGATTTTCACATTAATTACTTAGAACTGCTTGCAGTTTTTCTAGGTCTGAAATGTTTTGTTCGAGAAAAGGAAAATCTCAATTTGCTTTTACGTGTAGACAACACGACAGCTATCACTTACATTAACCGCATGGGCGGTATCCAATTCCCCCATTTGAATAGTTTATCAAGAATGATCTGGCAGTGGTGTGAGAAGCGCAAGATTTGGATATTTGCGTCATATATCAATTCAAAAGATAACGTGGAAGCTGACCGAGTCTCGTAATCCAGATATTGAATTACAGTTATCAAATAGTGATTTTCAAAAAGTAGTTAAAAAATTTGGCAACCCTGAGATAGATCTTTTCGATTCCCGCACCAACGCAAAATGCAATACTTACGTTTCGTGGCGTCCAGATCCTGACGCCCTTACCGTTGATGCATTCACTTTGAATTGGAAATTTACCTTTTTTTATGCATTCCCACCTTTCCCTATAATTTTAAAGTGCATACAAAAAATTATACATGACGAAGCCAAGGGCATTTTAGTTTTTCCATATTGGCCGTTTCAGCCCTGGTTCCCTTTGCTGATTGATTTGCTTGACTCAGAAATTATAATATTTCCGTCATATTCTTTCAGTGTCCACCGACACGAGAAACAATATACCCTGGCTGCAGCGGTGCTATCCGGACAGCGTTCGCCGCAAGAGGGACTCCTACCCAATCATTAGACTTAATGATGTCCTCTCTTAGTAAAAACACCCTACTCCAATATAATTCTACGTATAAGTCGTGGTGGCAATTTTGCCATATCAATTCAGCGAATCCATATCAAGCTTCATTATCAATGATTTTGTCATTTCTGACTGAGTAATTTAACAAAGGCGTTGCTTATGGTTCAATGAATAATCACCGTTCAGCTCTATCCCTCCTGATAGGAAGCAAAGCTACTGACAATGACCAAGTAAAACGCCTTCTAAAAGGCGCTTATAAATTAAGGCCTGCAACACCTAAGTACTCCTTTACATGGGACCCACAGGTAGTCTTAGATTTCATTGCTTCTTGGGTACCTAATAAAGATTTAACACTTGAAATAATCTCCAAAAAAGTAGTGATTCTATTAGCCTTGACAACTGCCCATCGGGTGCAAACGTTGTCCCTAATAAAAATAGATAATATTAAAATAAGCCCTTCCGGTGTGCAGATAGGTATTGTAGATATTATCAAGACCTCTGCAGTCGGACGAGAACAACCGGTGTTGTTCTTACCATATTTTGTAGAAAATAAAGCAATTTGTCCTGCGACAACATTAGAAGATTATTTACTAGCGACGAAAGATATTAGACCTACCTCATCTAAATCTCTGTTGTTAACATTCAAACGACCTTACAAACCAGCCACTAGTCAGACGATCAGCCGCTGGATCAAACAAGTGCTCAGTGCAAGTGGGGTGGACGTAGAAACATTTAGCGCCCACAGCACGCGCCATGCTGCTACGTCCACAGCACATGCCTCCGGAATTTCATTAGACACTATTCGAAAGACAGCTGGCTGGACTGCAAGGTCGAGGTCATTTGCACAGTTTTATAACCGGCAAATAGTTTCCGACAGCAATTTTGCAAAATCGGTCTTATTACCTACTTAATAATTAGATCTTAATTATTGTATTATCCAACCACAGGAGAACACAACATGTATTACATGTATAATTTTGTTTTTCCAATAAGATTGATTTAAAGAATAAAAGTTTTTGTCATTCTCAAAAATATCTTGTTTTATTATACTTACACAAAATTTTGAGCTCTAAACATCTACATGTTAAACTATATCAAAGAATGAAGCGTACGAAATATAATAGATGATCAAACGAACTTGCAAAGTGAAGTTCGATCGATATTATATGAGTACGCTTCATTCGAAGATATAAAGCTCCCACCCACCCGAAGCCCTTACGAAAAATTTTGTGCTATTTCCTCTAAAGACAATGAAGAAGTTATGGACAGGGTGCTGGCACTCCAATATGGCGCAGGAAACGGAAATATTCTTTTTTTTTTTTTTTTTCTCTAAAACGAGTGCGATGTTACCAGTACAATGCAACTACTACATGTTAAACTATATCTTCGAATGAAGCGTACTCATATAATATCGATCGAACTTCACTTTGCAAGTTCGTTTGATCATCTATTATGACGTGAAAAAATGCTGTTTTGATATAATGTTGTTTTTACATAGCGAAGCCGTAAAGTTCTCAGGTTAAGATACGTATTTTGAAGTGACGTCGCGGTCGTTCCGTTCGTTTCATGAAAATTCAATGAGTCTTGCTGCTATTTCAGAGTGCCAGAGTTCCAAATTCAAAGAAATATTCAGTCCTTTTCGTTAAAGAGCAGTCCGGATGCACCTAAAAAGAGCACTAAGCAGGGCATAAGTGTATAACAATCAGCCATTTTGATTAAATAAGAGCAGTACCTAGCTCTATTTTTTCAGAGTGATCGAGTGGCAACGGCTGCATACAATTGCTCCTGGGAGACGACATCTGTGCGAACGCAGAAAACTCTGAAATTGCTCATACTTAGAGGGCAGAAAACACTATCGGTAGTAGCTGGCAATCTTTTCGAACTTTCCATGGTCACATTTGGCGCTGTGAGTATTATTATATATTTCGTTGTCACTAGATGTGGTTCATGTTATTATTTATTTAAGTAAGTAAATAGATGCCTGATGCAAATCAATGTCCATTGTTACAGTAAAATGATTTACTTTGTTTCAGCTTCTGAAATCATCCTATTCTTTCTTCGCCGTTTTGAACAAAAAACACAACGACTAACGACTGTACCGAGTGAAGTTTAACTTTTCACAATCTGTAACATAATATTTGAGTTTTAATAGTCACAGATCGCCAGAATAGTGGAATAAATCTATCCGAAACAAACAATCAAATATCTCAGAGGTAAATATATAATTATTCATTTAGGATTGAACTGAAATAGTACTTTTTGATACAATACATTTACGAAAAAAGGAAAATGAAACAAAAAATAAAGGAGTAACTAAAGAGACTTCATTTATTTCTTTGTGTGGTAAAAATTCAGAGTGCAATTTGAACAATCATTAAGAGTAACATTAAAGGCCTTTGCGGGCAAGTTCAAAGTTTGACTCAAACTGCTGGTGATCTCGCACGTTTGTGTCAACTCTGGATGAGGTTCTTGCATATTAGTCGGTGTAGAACTACGTCGCCAGCCATCAGAATTAGAGGGTCCTGGCTCAGGTATAGAAATTTTATCGTAAGCATGAGAGGGGCCTGGTTGGGGTTCACAACTATTACAAAACGTGGATGGATGTTGTTTAGTCTCACACTGTTCAATGGGTGCTGGTTGTTGTATATGGATTGACTGTATTATTTGCTTTCCAATTTTTATCCAATCCAAAACTGAGTGCTACCTGTCCACAAATTTAACACACATTAGTCACATCTATAGTAAAGAAGGACCATAACCAGCAAATACCTACCATAATAAGTATTGTGTTTAAAACCTACCTTTGTAGCCAGATAATGATGATCCGGAGCTTCGTTAATAAAGTTTTCAATATCAGCAGCTGTCAATACTTTTGATTTTTTGGTTTGATAGGTATCCTTCTGATTTTCTCTTCTAAAATGCAGTCAATTTCGTGTAACTCTTTATGTCAATGTCGTTTTTCATTTTAATCATACATTTTAAAATTGAATATTTTGACCTCATAGTAGATGCCTGACATTTCTTACAGTTCAAGAAAGTGGGCCATTAGTAAGTTTTTCGAGAATGAAACAGCTTTGTTTTCCCGTTTCCAGTCGATGAATTGGTCATGTACACGGCCATGTATTCCTCCTTGGACTTCTCCGGTAAAACACAATTACTTGCCATTGTTGCCTTTTCACGTATATCTGGCAGAGTTAAATCTATTCCACAATCGTCTGAATCACTCATTTTTACACGATACGTAGCCACAAAAAGTACCACTTTTTAAGCAACTGTATTAAAAAAATATTATTAGGTATGTAAGTTAGAGTCACCTACACACATTAGACATCAAATGGATAACTACCTATCTATTTTAGCGCAAAATTATTATATTATTTTATTATTGTTATTCACATACCTATATCTAACATTTCTTTATCGCGTTAGGTCAGTAGAGTTCGACAACTATCTACTTGAATAGTTAGTTATTATTATTACTATGTTTATCTCGTGACTAAACTACGTAGGTACCTTAGTGTTTGTATTATTATCTAATGCGTTGGTATCGAATAGATCAGTAAATACTTGCTGGGTAAAGGGATTGTTTTGCACTATTAGACTCGGAATTGGAAACATATCATAACATTGTAAGTAGGTACATCGTCATTAAAAGTAGCATGTGAATTTCGTACCTTGTTTGACCTTGTCGCATCAACATATTTAATGATGAATCATGTACCTAAGTATGACATTTTGTATCAGGCTGTAGATCGACAAGGTAAAAAGTGAAAAACTGTTTTTGACGCTTATTACACTTTCTCTAGATTGTACTAGGACTAGGTATTTCCTTCAAAGTCAAAATAAGTGCGTTTCCAGAATTTTACTAGGTATTATAATGACATCTCGCAATATTACTCGAAATCATTAGTTTTTTCTTCTTCTATGTTTATTACTTTAACAGTGGGTGGCAACTGACACAATATAAAACACGCACTACTGTCGTATTCATAATGCTAATACATATTAATTACACATAATGGGTTAAATGTCAGCAGGTGCTTTGAGATCACAACATTCGCCTTCCATGAGCTCAATACCAATCGAGCATAAGTAGCTCTTTATGGCTCTACATTATAAATCTACCTAGATACCAGATGGAATCATTATTCAACCAGGTCAGAACAAATGCCTAACATACTCTAGATGCGATGGTATTCTCGCTCCGATCGAACAATTTATAAAACAAAGAAACATTTTCATAAAACTATTTAAAAATACGTGTAACTGTATAACACGGCGCAGAGTCGCCCGCCTCCCGCTCTGTAACTAGGTCCAATCAATATCCGTCCGATATGTGCTAGAAACTGCATTAAATTTTTCAATTAGAGGGTCTACAGAGAACATTGTGTTTCTAACGGGGTGTACTCGATGACCCATGCCCAATCTGGGTCATGCGGACCATCGCACATGCCCGTATCACCTGTGCCCATGCAGTACGACGTTTTTGTTATTTTGAACACAAGCGCCTGGTTTACTTGTGTTTTAGCAAATTGAGTCTCACACGAAATAGATCGACCTGGCCTCAATTATTTGAGGTTTCTGGGCCTGGTTACATTTATAAGTGACTTAACTTATGCCGCCGGCTTCACCAAGGAATTCATCATCATCATCAGCCTATTTACGTCCCACTGCTGGGCACAGGCCTCCTCTCAGAATGAAAGGGCTTGGGCTATAGTTCCCACGTGGACCCAGTGCGGATTGGGAACTTCACACACACCATTGAATTGCTTCGCAGGAGTGTGCAGGTTTCCTCACGATGTTTTCCTTCACCGAAAAGCTCATGATAAATTACAAATGTAATTTCTCACATAAATTCTGAAAAAATCAGAGGTGCGAGCCGGGGTTTGAACCCTCGACCCTCTGCTTCAGAGGCGATAAGTCAAACCACTAGGCTATCACGGCTTCTATCACCAAGGAATTACGAACAATAATTCAGCATCTTTAGTGCACCTCTACCATAATCCCAAAGTATGTATACCTAATAAGAGAGTTCTGAGAGGAGGCCTGTGCCCAGCAGTGGGACGTAAAAAGGCTGGTGATGGTGATGTATAATAAAATGGTCTGCTAAATTTCAATTTTCTGTTACATTTTGGTTTATCTCTGATTTGACTTCCTTCAGTCATTCACGGTACCTACTTTTTTCTACGTAAAAAGGACGATAAAACCAATATTATTATAAAGGAACGCGATATTGTATAGACTAGACACATACCAATAGACATTGGCATTCCTTTTGGTTTTATTGTCCTTGATAGGAATAAAGAAAATTTTCCGCTTTGCCAAGTAAACCTTAATCAAATGTATCCGGAGTCCTCTGGCAGAGTACCTACCTATTAACGTAATATATGATTTAGTTTTTAACAGAAAAACAGTAGGTATGGTAAATAAATTACAAACACATCTGAGTGCATGATCTCAGTAGGAGTATCTTTTTGTATTTTTTCTCCCATCTGAGTGCATTTGATGACCCGTATGCTGATCTGGGTCGGACGCACCATTGCACTGCACATGGTTTGTACGTGATATACAGTAAGTATTGTTTGTTATATAGTCAGAGCATATTCGACAGATACGCGCCTCTTGTCCTGTATTTCTATGTATTTTTTGACACTTCTTATAGGTATTACAGGTATTCAAATACTAGAAATGCTTATGCTTATCATAACTATGTGCTTATGTTAACTAGAGTTTGTAAGTATATAACATCGTAGGAAACACATTGTAGGGAAAATAAATCTGTTCTAGTTCTTATTTGTGTTATTACTTGCAATTGAGTCGTTTTTAGGGTTCCGCCGTACCCAAAAGGTGGCAACAGAACCCTGTTATTAAGACTCCGCTCTCCGTCCGTTCATCTGTCTACCGATATTTATTTAGAACAAATAATAAAAAACAAAAATTAAAGAGAGACCCTCTCAAGAACGAAGAAACACGTTTCTTGTATGGACAAAAAACGTGTTTCTTCGTTCTTTTCCTTCGTCTCAAGTCTAGTTCCAGTATTCTGGTCAGGTGTTTTTCGCTTAAATGAAACCATCGATTTACTTATTAGTTGCCTTACAAGTTGTCCCTAAGCAGTTGAGTTGAGTAGCGACTAGCGAGTAATCCACACGGATTTCCATACCAAAGAGCACAAAAAGAGCACCATAATATTATGCAGAGACGGCGATTATGAACCGATTTTTATAAAACTTAGCTAAGAACCACCTCTAAAAAACCTGCTTTCAAATAATAATAAAAAACATCGAATTCGGTTTACCCGTAAGAGCCAGACAGATACACGTACACACATATTATCATGATACTCGGGACTTAATCGCGTAAAAAACTTTAATATTTAAATTTGAATTTAAATACCTCGACGTTTCGGACGCGACGTTGCGTCCATGGTCTCGAAAGGACTGAACAACTAGGAAGGACTAGTGGCAACCCTGGTGAAAAAACTAATAAAAAAGACCAAGTGCGGGTATTCGAGGAACCCGTGCAGCTAGGAGATGTTGATACCCGCCTCTTCAGTCCTTTCGAGACCATATGGACGCAACGTCGCGTCCGAAACGTCGAGGTATTTAAATTCAAATTTAAATATAAAAGTTTTTTACGCGATTAAGTCCCGAGTATCATGATAATGTGTGAAAATCGCGAAAGTTTAAATCAATACACGTACACACATAGCGATCAAACTTATATTAATAACCCTACTTTAGCGTCGAGGGTTAAAAATGCGGTCTGACGTAAAAGTGCATGTAGAGAAGCCACAATACCTACGGTCAGCTGCAATCAAGTACGCACATCAGGGCAAGGTTAATCCACGCTGCCATTGGATCCTGTTTATAAATATCTATTATCATAGCAATAATGTACATAATAGTTTTTAACAATACTCTCCTAAGTAGTTGCGCGTTATACTGAATCAATGACGGTCAGATTCAATGTTTATATGATCATGCCGTTAAGAAAACTGCTCGTGTCAATTACGAATTAGATGGTAAAATGCATGCTTATTGTCATTAAGTAATGGGGATGTTAACAACATAAACTCATACATAGGTATTGTATTGATTCAGGCGTAACTTTGCGGAGGTCCATAATGTTACAAGTAATGGATTAAATTAATTTGCTCCTCCGCGAAGTAGTGCAGTATAATCATGCAAAATAGCCTCGTCCGCGCTGCGTATTTATTTCCATGCAATTAATTTTCCCGCCCTCCCTCCGTAAATTGAAAATAAAATAATCAACGCAAACGCTACTAAAGTAAGCCCACAACCCAAACTACCACCACCAGTAAAATAGTACCCGACACGTGTTTCGCCTCTCTCCGAGGCATCCTCAGCGGACGTCGTCGATGTTGACACCCCGTCAGTCGACTATTATTATTCGTCAGTTGATTATTTTATTTTCAATTTGCGGAGGGAGGGCAGGAAAGTTAATCGCATGAAAATAAATACTCAGCGCAGACGAGGATATTTTGCATGATTATACTGCACTACTTCGCGGAGGAGCAAACTAATTTAATCCATTACTGATGTTTGTACTTAATACTTTTAGACGGAGAGTTTCAATGGTTGAGTTAAAATCGTAACTAAACTAGCATCGTCGTTTGAGTCCAAGAAAAAGTAAAGGACCCAGAATGGATCCCTAAGGGACACCACACTTAACATCAAAAATCTAAGACCTAACTACTTAACACATTTTCTCAAACTATATTGAACTTTTTTTTATTTTCACAACTTGATTTCTATCTTGAAGATACTTTAACAAAAGTTGGTATACCATTGGTGTGATTCTGTAAACTTCAAGTTTCTTCGTAAGAAACGAATGGTCAAATAAGAACCAATCTTTAGATTTACTGTTTTATACCATGTATCTTTACCTCATATACCTTCTTCAATAAAAGTTACTTTATACGTCTATTTCAATTATTTAAAGTTTTGTAGCGTTTAAACCAGAAGGTCAATACTTGAATTAACAAAGCATACCGCAAATAGGTATACTACACTAAGTATGAAGGCGGAAAGGGTAATCACACGTGAAATCTGCGTGTGCCGATTGCTTTTGATATCGAGTCGTCCATTCATTGCAACAGGCTAAATATAATTCGGATCAGATTCACAATGGCAGTGTCTTGGTCGGATTCAAGAGCGGTCGTGACGTTCTGCGGTCACGCGTCAACGGAGTATTTATAAGCTCTGTAGGTAGGTACGCACAATTCAATCTACTACAAGTCATACGATTCGAAGGGCCAGAATGATAAAATTCATACCCTAGGGTCAAGGTCAAGAAGAGTTAGGTTATAAAATAAGTTAGATGTTTAGAAGGACCAATATCTTTAACAGTCGGCTTTAATGAAAATTGCTTACAATCAATATAAATCGATACAATACAATACAAATATTCTTTATTGAAAACCACAAAACAGTACAAGGAGATTACAGAAAAACAGAAATGATAGACAATAGGCGGTCTTATTGCTACAAAGCGATATCTTACAGACAACCAAAATACAGCAACCAAGATGAAGTAAGCTGATTCGATAATGAGTTAAGAAAAAAAAAATCTATGGGACAGAGTAGCCTACAATACTAACTACTATAATCGACTACGGGTATAATGCCGATATCGAGTATTTATAAGTATAGTTTGGTTTAACCTGCAATCAATACTTGCTGACTACATATAAATCATATTACGAATGAATAATAAACTGCACAATAACTGCGTAATCGCCTGCTAGGAATACAGAATACAATAATACCTAATAGTCGATATCACTCAATCGGAAACGAAAAATATTACGCACACGGACACGTTTCTAGGTCTCTACATACATTTGTTATCGAGGATTGGTTACGGCCCGCCGTACTCAGTTTAATAATACAAACAAAATTGAATTTACTTACTTCTCTACAAGATTTACATTTTCCTAACTTAACAATGACTTTATGTCGGTTAAAATGTCTCTTAGTGGGCAAGGTAGAGTTGAATTACATAGAAATAAGCCGACAAGGTGTATTAAATGTTTAATCTACTTACAATTCGATTTCTTTTTTAAGCGTATATATTGTTGGATTTAACTCTACCTAGACTCTAAAACATTTACACAAGGTCTACCATAATGGCTCACCCCCATGATTACCTATAATGGTACCTATAATAATGAAAAGTAGACTGATTCTCCCCATTATTCTACTCTTTAAAGGTAGGTTCATCCGCATTGAAAATAATCTCTATCTCTACTAAGTAATTCTTCTTTAGGTAATCGCACGAGTTCTGGCTCTACAACCACTGATTCTTATCAGCTACATGCGGGTTTTCCTCGAAGATACTTTACTCCCTGTTGATATTTTGTCAGCAACATCGAATTCCTTTCTACGTTAAAGTCATACTTTCTTAAATGGTGTAGTATATTACCAAAGATTTGATATCAACCCTCCGTTTAGCAACCGCTATATTCATTCCACCGCTACAGTTTCCAATGGATTATACCTTTCCAGTCATAAATATGGCAAACCTCGTAGCCAGATCAGTTGAGCCGTACCGCTTTCAATCGAAGCCTCTTCTTTAATTCATGTCGCCTGGCAAAAGGCTATACTGTCGAGACGATGCCTAAATAATTTAAGTTTGTTTTCTCGTGAGTACCTTGATAATGTTTTGTATTTCAAGTGCGGTCGTACTTGCAATATAATCATTGTTTTTTTTTACGGCTTAACTTGTTTTTCTTTTCATGATATTGTAATTAAATAAGAAAAGAGATCGCTCTAAAGCAATTTCTCTGTACATAAAAAATTGTCTCCATAATGTTTCTTTGCGTGATATTCGATAAGGTAAGGATGAGTTAGGTACCTTTTTATTTAATCAGTGTGCATTAAATTGTTCACAAAGGTGTCTCCACCTACGCCAAGCTGCGTTAGAACTACGAATTCTGCCCTTTCTTTGTGTAGGTACAGAATGTAAAGCCTGGCAATGTTTAGCCACCTTGAATTAACTCAAAGTCTGATCGATAGGCGTCGGAACCTCATCCTTGCAGAAGCCGGTTTATGCATCCGTGCACTTAATAGGTAGTTTATAAAAGGAATCTTTTAACATACATGGCGGCACGATGTAATGTATCTTGCTCATACTCATATAGAAATATTTTTAATAGGTAATTAATGTATGATGATTGTAAGGATATGGTGTGCCTACACACTTTGAGGGGTTGAATGACGTCTACTCCGTCCGGTCAAACTTCAGCCTTAATAGTTTAGAGACGACACTTAGGATTAAGAGGTGGCATATTCCATTTGAAACCGCACACTTCGTGCACCGTATTAGGAGCACCAATAGTAAATTTTACGAGTATATGCCACTGTATCCTGTCTTATCAAAACGGTATGCGGTAGCTCTCTTTTATTATTCTGCGGTACTTGGAAAGGCACAATCATTCAACAAAGCGACAAACCAGGTCAGCTCCTCATTGTGGGCCATTCCGCTAGCTATTACGATGATTATTTTGGCACTTCAACAGACTTGACTACCGCCTACTGGTACCAGCTACATGGTAGGAGTAGGTATCAAGGTACTCAACATTCAAGTTTTAGTTCTAACAATACTGCTTTGGGTTTTGTTAAGATTTCTGATCCATAACCAAGCAAGTCACAGCAGGAGTCAGCGGCTGAAACACTGAAGAATTTGTCACTAAAAATAATTACATAATGAACTTACCAAGAAGAGCTTGAAATAGGCGTGACTTGAAAATTCTGATGACTCTTTCGATTGCGAGGCGCAACTGCCGATCATTGGGCTTCACCAATTTGCTGTGGTAGTCTTCCAGCAGTTCTAATGCTCGGTGGGCTTCTGCGTACGGACAATGAGAACTTGAAATACTTCACATTTTCAAAATAGTAAGTAGAGGGATTGGTATAACAAGAACTTAACGGAGTTGGTTGCGTAAGTTTTTTTTATCGCTTCGTATCGTAATATTAGGTACATAGGATTTCTCATAATAAGTTAATCAAGTCGGACTATGTCATTGAAACATGTAAGGTGGGAAAGGATTTGTTTTTAATGTGTCTTTGTAAAGCGCGGGAAATATTTTTTCTGTCGAACTGTTGGCTGGGCCCTAAACTAGGTGTTCCTTTTTTAAATTTTTCTTAAAATGTTTTAATATTGTTTTTACCGTTTGATTGAAGTTGTTAGTGTGGTACCTACTCTAATACCTACAGTAATGCTAAGCGACGTTAGTGCGCGTAGTGTAGTAGTGACAACATGGCCTTATTGCGCCATACCCGGAATAGTGTTAAAACCATTTTATAGCTTCACTAATTGATCAATGATAGTAAAAGCAGTATTTTAAAAATAAATAGGTATAATGTGTGTAACTTTACACGATGTTTATTTGTTTAAAGAAGTCATGAATGAGAGTGGTTATGAAACAAGAGTACTTACTTACATAAAATCTCTCTAGGTATCTATATCTACGTAATGAATCTGGTTTTGTACGTGTCTCTAGCTCTACACTTGGCTTCTTTACCCCCTTTATCTAACCTAATAAGACAAAGCTGAGCTGGTGCATCCTTCACATACCTAACTGGCTTATTACGTACCTACGCAAAACAAGTAAATTTCACTTTAAGATCAGAAAAGTTTACTAAATTTTAGAAGGCTGACCGGGTGCATTTAAAGTATGCCTAACTAAGTTTTGATTTCATAAAACAGTGCTATGCTATGGTAGCAAGTGGCAACACCATTTTACACCACTATCGATACGGATAAACAGCACGGAAGGGTGCTATTGTTTGCGCAACCAACCCCTGCCTTAGGTCCTAAAGAATAATAATAATGCATGCTCATGCATGAAAACAAGCGACATTCACAAAGGTTCCTTGGTTAACGTAACACTAAGATTCACCTTGCTTACGAACGGGCATCACGGCACCACCCCCCAATGTAATTTTCCTAAAGCACACTTTCGAGAAAATAAAATAAATAAAAATATTTTAAACCAATAAAGAGAAGATGGAGCACATTTTAAACAGTTTTAATCACAGCCGTAAACATTTTTAACGGCATATATGGTTGGCACTGTGAAAACATTTAGAAGATAAAAAGCGAGGTGATGCGCGGTAGTGATTCCGCGGAGGGCTAGCGACTACTACACCCAATGGGATTGGTCGATTTCCACCGTGACGTCAGGGGTGGTAGCATAGAGAAATGAAAATGTAGACTTACGAGCGAGGGTTGGAAGTAAAAAAGTTCGGCTGAGCTAAACATTATCTCTGATCCTGGTAGGTACTGGCACTTCCACTCAACTCAACTGGCACTCCTACGAACCTACGTGTCTATTAAGTACTTACCTACAATAAAATAATTAGGTAAGTAAGTAGCGAAATTACGAGGGAATTAGTTACATACTTACGGCAACTTTAAAAAAAATATCAATCTGATTGTGGCCCTATAGGTTTACAGGTTTACACAGATTAGTGCAACTGCCAGTTAATACTTTTGCCACAAACTTGCACATCAGCAAAATGTACTCGCACTCATTTAAGTGTAAACAGCTCCTTACAGAGTGTTACACATAGCAAGATTAATAAAATTAAATTCATCCTAAATTTCACACTGGCGGGTGGTTGGTTCGCTGATTTCGTTTTGTTTTTACACTGTCATTTAGCTACATAGCTAGACAAATAATTAAAAACGTAGGCAGAATAAGAATTGTTGTATTTTTGTAAGTTAACGTTTTATTTATTTGTTTAAATTACTCATCTTTCAAATATAACAAGAGCTGTTTTGTTATATTTGAAAGATGTGAGATCCTTATTATTTCATAGAATAAAAGAGGCACACAGATCGTCACCTATGAACGAAACGCAAAAACTTTGACAAATTGCTTGACCTTGAACGGCCTGCGCATTCGTGAAGCGAGCGAGTGAGCGCACGAACGAAACGAATCAGTCTCGTTATATGTGTGATCTGCAATATATCTACGTAGGTACGTAGATTTTGCTTAGCAAGTAGATAATTTATAATCTGCTACAGTGGGGCACAAAGATGCCTTTATTTGGGAAAAAAGATTTCGGCAGGAAATCAAAAAAGGATGGCCGAGAATCTGATAAGCAACCGTCCATCGAAGACAAGTATGTGGTTAAAGACTTGTTGGGAACGGGAGCGTTTTCCGAGGTGCGTTTGATAGAAAGCAAAGATAACGGGCAGCTGTTTGCGTGTAAAATTATCAATAAAAAAGCTCTTAAAGGCAAGGAGGACTCCTTAGAGAACGAAATAAGAGTTTTGAAAAGGTTTAGCGAGCAAGCGAGGGGTGAAGGGGACGAGAAGAATATATTTTTGCATCCGAATATCGTCCAGCTGTTGGAGACTTACGAGGATAAAAACAAAGTATATCTGGTGATGGAGTTGGTGACGGGTGGGGAGCTGTTCGATCGGATAGTGGAGAAAGGTTCTTACACGGAGAAGGATGCTTCCAACCTGATGCGGCAAGTCCTCGAGGCTGTAGACTACATGCACTCTCAAGGCGTCGTGCATCGCGACCTCAAGCCCGAGAACCTGCTCTACTACAGCGCTGACGAAGACAGTAAAATCATGATAAGTGACTTCGGCCTGTCTAAAATTGAAGATTCTGGTATCATGGCTACAGCATGTGGAACACCCGGCTACGTCGCGCCCGAAGTGCTAGCTCAGAAGCCTTATGGAAAGGCTGTAGATGTCTGGAGTATAGGAGTCATATCTTACATCCTGCTTTGTGGGTACCCTCCATTTTATGATGAAAAAGATGAAAATTTGTTTGCTCAGATAATGAAAGGGGATTTTGAGTTTGATTCTCCATACTGGGATGATATTAGTGACTCAGCCAAAGATTTCATAAGGCATTTGATGTGTGTGGACGTGGACAAGAGATATACTTGCAAGTGAGTAACAATTTCTTTTGTTTTAGCTATAATATAAATCCATTGAACAATTAATGTCCCTTACAATATTGAATATGAATGGCTTGTTTGTAATCTGTGTCAGTGGAATATTAACAGAAAAACAAGAGTATTATGCACATTAGTTAAGCTACATTACATTATTTTGTCTGTTGTTCCTCTTATAGTATTTCTTGGGGGCTTTTGTTCAGATTTTGTTCTGCATAAAAATATAAAATACCAAATTATTTGATACTTATGGATCATGCTGCCATATTAAGTTTCATCATGTCATTGTGTTTTGTATTAAAAATACTGGTATAACACTTCTATAACAAAAGAGAGATAGTTGGCATGTTTTGTAGAGTAGGCCCCCCAGTCCATGAAATGTATCTTTAGCACCATCTCATCTTCTGGTCATTTTTGTATGTAGGTGTGTAGATCTCTTATCTCTTTATTGTATAGGTATAAAACATTAAATATCTAACAAGTAATAGGCCAAAAAAAAGATGTACAAATGCGAACTTATTTAAGGGATCTCTATCAGTTTAACTTCAGATGATTTACAGGACATCAGAAACAACATCAGGTGGTTATCTAGGTCCCTTAGAGATTGTACCTACCGGGTAACCAAATTTTATCTTATTAGAGACAATGGTGTACTTTTGCATTGTTATAAGTTACCTACATAAAGTGACATGTAGAGTCAAGGTCACCAATATGTATACACCACAGTCTCACAAATAACTGGTAATAAGGTTGTGTATATATTTTTCAAGGATTACTTCTGATGTCTTTGCCAGACATTTGTGGTGCATGTGGTGTAGTCCTACTAGTGGTTGTTGATGGATCAAGGATTTAAGTACCACAGCTTGATATGTAATTAAACTTAGCACATGAAACCTGTTATAAATGGATGTCCATATTTTCAAACATTAAGGCAAGAACCTCTCTTAAACTTTATTATGAATTTAAAGATTAACAGGGACAAAATAATCATTTAACTTTAAATAAATTCAATGTGGCAGTTGTTTTTTCTGAGAAAAGGAGGAGTTAAGACAAACCCAATAAAAAAAAGAAATCTTGAATGAATGTCCAAGAATAAAAAATATTTGTAGTAAATTTCTAGAAGAAACTTATCTTGGTTTTAAACCCTTTTAGTGGTTGCTTAATAACAAGGTCTGTCTACCCTACCCAGTCTGGCATATTGGCAACAATATGAATGGAAGCTATCAATTTTCAACCAGTTTTCTCTATCTTCATTGTTTCTGGCTGTCATTTGTATGTTGAATCCCATACTATGAATGTTTAATAAAAAAAAAATAATAATAATCATCAGATAGATTATTTTCATTGTTGTCATTTGCATTTGATGCAGACATAATCAAACTTAGGCCACCAACATAGACATAGGAGTAGTATTTATTTGCCTATTTGGAAATTTGATAGAAACAAATCATGCCTACACTTAATCAAAAACCTTTACTTTTCAGGCAGGCGTTGGCTCACCCGTGGATTTCGGGTAATGCCGCCAGCAACAAGAATATCCATGGCACTGTCTCCGAACAGCTTAAGAAGAACTTTGCTAAGTCTCGCTGGAAACAAGCGTACCATGCGACGACGGTGATTCGGCAAATGCAGAAAATGGCGCTCAGTAGCAGCGGCTCCAGTCGCAGCGCAAACTCAAGCGCTCAGCTCAAGCAATAGCTGGTCCCTGAACCCCTCCCCCATGACACGGCAACCACGTTCCATACTGACAAAGGTACTTAAGATCTGTTTCATTTTTATTCTAATTGGGTTGGATTTAACCAACTCTTAGCTTGTTATAAGTTACTCCATCATGTTTATTAAAATTGAGAAGCCTGTTACATTAATTGAAATTCATTGTCAAACCAGTTGGTGGCAGTCACGACGAAATATCTGTGTCATCGCTAAAATTATAATGTCACTTTGAGTAGATGGATTCAAAATGAGATAATTTTTCAATCTGTGCTTATATATCATATTTAAATGATGATCAACGAACTGTTATAAGAAAATTCGGCTAGTCATTGTATCTTTTCTGCATAAAAATAAACTTAAATGATGATAAAAACATATATACACCTTACTTAATAGATACTTAATTTCTCAATAGATTTTGAGAATTATGTAACATTTTTCATGTAGTTATTCTTTTAACTCGAAATCTCGATTATTTCATTTTAAGCTCTCAATAGTAAAAGAGGAATTATGACAAAACATATTTGTTTGATGAGTTTATTACTCAGGTCAAGTCAAGTTTTTGAAGAGATTTGATTGATTTGATTTTAACTGCCAAAATTTACAAAAAATATTGGATGACTTCCTTGAAACTGCATAAGTAAAGTAGATAACAGAATAAGTAGTTAAACATTAAAAATATTAAAATGATGTTCTCTTTTAAAGATACTGATTAAAAATAACTATTGTTTAGGTATGGTGATAATCACTGAGTAATGATAAGGTCTGTTGCAAAATTGATTAGAAATAATTGATAAAAATGACAAATATTTACAAGTGTAATATGGTTTTAATGTCTAAAAGTTTATTTGAATCCTTCTTGATAGTTCAAAACGATCAAACTCGGATGCTGCACAGGTGACACCTTACAAAAAAATTTAGTTCACTAGCTATCTATTGTTATGTTAAATTTCTAACATTAAAAAAAATGCTGGAATCTGGTTACAAATAAATATTATTTCCTGCACAAGTAATATCAAATTACTCTCGTCTATTACAATTTTCTACAGCTTATCCTCTCTAGTTAGATAAAAATAAATCTATCTGTTAACTCAGAGCAACGTCCAAATTTGTTGGATTGTCCCCCAAACACTAAGCTATATCTAAAGTAAATTTTATGATTCTAAATTCGAATCCTTCCTGTATTTTATCATTTTCATATACCTATATCAAATACATGTATTAGCGATTGTTATACAATACTGCGTTGTTGAATTTAATGTTCTTATAATACTCTGTAACCGTGACTAATAGTTGGTAGTGTTTCCCTATAATATATAAAGGGCATTTCATAAATAATAATAAGAATGGGCCTAATGTAAATTTATTTCATGTAGTAAGATCTCGGAATCGTGCTTACGAACTAGCGAGAAGAACCGTGATCCAATTGCTGTCGCTTTTGTTTCAAGCAGCTTTCGCAGGCTTTGACATGCTTAAGGCGCGTTCTTTTTGCAAGACTGAAATATTTTGACATTGTTGAGTCTTACATTTTCAATGCTTGATTGTTATAGTTACGTCATCTTTTCATTTGCTCTCTTCCTGCCCAATTATGAATCTCATGATCAGGAGTGCTTTTTTAACACGCGTGTCCTTAAAGGCGCGACGATTTCTTTTAAATTTTTATCATTTGTCTCGATATATTATACCATGTATATCTTTGTAAGTGTGAGGGTATGAATATCATATCAAAAGTTTTAACATTCCCATAGGATAAAATATGAAATATTTTATGGTAAAAAACTGCGACATTCCAAACTCAGTATTGTATAAATGAAATTAAACATTCTTTGAAGTTTGAAGCCAATTTTACATGTGTGAACAAATCAATTAGAATGTTACAGAAAAAATAACTTAAGTTTTTGTTGCATGTTCTTTTCCTATATTTTAGCGTCAGCTTAAATTTCTTCCGTCCGTGTTTTTAATAATCTCCAACTTATTTTCCATCTTTAAATAATTTGTTTTCTTTCTATTTTTTATTGATGTAGGGAAAGTCTTTAAAGTTTCCAGATTCAGTTGAAACAAAGTTATTTTCGTCGTCGCCAGGGGTGCATTTTGGTGAGCATACTAAACGATGATTATGTCTCTTCACACTAGTAGCCATCAGGTACATGTCAAGAACGTTAAAATAATTAAGACATTTATTTTTATTAACTGCGATTAAGCTTATTTGCTTATCCATTAAACTACCATAGTCATTTCATTTTAATGTGTTTATTGTATAGCAAAACATCACAATAGCTTTGTTTAAAACTAAGTATGACATCATTTTGCTACATTATTAGGACTTGCTTTATTATTAGCAGTTTGGGTTATAGGCCTTTAAAAATCTTGAGACCATGACGTCACATGACGAACGACATGCATCAGTCATTCATAATATGTCATATCATTAGGTAATGAATACAATTTGTAACACGCTCTGCGGCATAATGGGTTTCCCGGGTTGCTATTTTGAGAATTTGACTGTTTGCGGAATAATTATTATTGTATTTGAAAATCTTACAAAATATTACGAGGTAAAATCGTGAATATTAAAAGAACTGAATGCTGATTGTACTTTCGCCTCGCTATGTAAAGTACGTTACGATATGCATATTACGATTGTTAGATAGCTGTAATATCAAAAATGAACTCGCCCACACAGTTCGATATTTTTATCAAGATCGTCATACGTCATATTGGTATCGAGCACTTAGACATGACGTGTGCATTGACTGAAAAGTAGTGGCGTGGGGCTACTAATGCACTTGGTGACGTGCTTTTTTTTAAATAAATGGATATGTACCCTTTTAAGAGCTATGGATACTTCAGCCTTACTAGTCTTAACTATTGCTTGTGAGCGTGAGGCAATGTGTGTATAGCTCGAGTCCGAGGGAAATATGTTAACATCGTCGTTAACTTTCACTTATGCTGTGGCTAATTAAAGATTGTCTATCTTGATGAAAACCTAGAATGAAATTAAAAATCAATTTTACGATATGTTTGACATTATATGTATAAGTAATGTTGATTATGGGCACTTTTTTTGACATTTTGATGAAACATCGTGTATCGTAATTTGAAGCTGAGCATTTCAATTATTACTATATGATGTTAATGAATAATGCTTTTAAATTATCATAATAATTATAGCTTATTGTTGTGAAGCATTGCACGGCTTTAAAGGTCCTTAGCATATAAGAGTAGAAATGTTCGATAAATAATCTTAAAGGTATCTGTAAATGCGCCTTAATAATCTGTGTAATAATAGTTCTATCTTTCTCTTTGGTCTTTGAAGTATAACCAGCGGTGTCACTCATGTTTGTGTTTGATGAAGCTGGTTTGATTTGCATTTACATCTTGAAACCTATTGTTCACTTAATTATGTGCCATTATGCCATTATTTGTTTTTATTAATAGCAATTAATTTCCCACTTTATATTATTTGTCAAAAGGAATAATTCAGTATTTGAGTGTGCTAGTTATTGTGCATCTCGAATCTATAAGTTATAGACTATAACCCAACTACATTTACTCGAAAAGTAAGTTTATTATTGTTGACCCCAAAAACTACATAAAATTCGTAATGAATACATTCCTCGATACTCATGTCATGACATTATACTTACTGTTTGAAATCTATGAAGTACACTTATATATGAAGTACATTTATATTATCGTACCATACTGAATGAAATAAAATTATTTTCAATTCCATGCCGTGCCATATGAACTGAAATGTTGTACTTGATGTTTTGATAATTTCAGTAAATGAAATCCGAATTATTTTTGTAAGTGTTGTAGGTTTTACTTTATACTTTCAGTAAAGAAAATCCGAATTATTTTTGTAATATTACTACGCACAATGTTTTAAAATAAGTATAGTATCTGTATAATTTTATAAAGTTCTTTTATATACAATTATAGATAATTTTATATAATAAGTAAACATTTATTGGAAATTTAGATGTCACCACCATATTCTGTATGCACAAACAGTAATTGTCTTACTGTTTTCCAGGAGTACTGTTTCGTTCACATAGTTACATACCTGTCGCGTGTTGTCTATGAACGTGCCATAAGTGTTGTGTTATCGTACATTTTAGCATAATTGTATGCACTGGGCGACCGCGACCCAAAACTGAATACGATATAGGTACTTATACAGGTAATTTTATTATAATGAAATGGAGGTAAGGCATTACAGTTATTTCGCGAGCTCCTAATAATAGACTGCGCTCAAGACTAACGCACTTAAGCCAAGCCCCTATCTGACCAACGTTACAAATGCCGGTTTACAATGACAATCAATCCGTTGTCAATTGCCGACTTGACGAGCTTCTGTTTTAGCGCGCTTCATATTGGATATTATATGTAGATCGGATTGTCATTGTACACTGATATTTGTAATGTTTATTTGACTTGATGAAGTAGGGAGCAGGTTTTTTTTTAATAAATGAAAGGCTTGCCTAAGTGTGGTATTAACAACATTGAACGTAATGTATAAGTCCGGACTTTAGTTACCCTTCGAGACTCTTCAGCAGTTCTGTCAAATCATTGGTATGAAATAGTGCATAAATCGATCCCTGTGCGGAAAAAATGAATTTTCAACTCGCTTGTTTTATAATTTGTTTCATTGTGCCAAATCCATATGATGGTCAGTGATAGACGTTTATATGCGTGTATATAAATACTTTGTATTCGTTACAATGTGCCGTTACTCTGTCTTGCCGCAACCGGTAACATTGTGTAAGATGTTCAAGTTCCTTGTCACTTAAAGTAATTCGTTCGTTATATATAATGCTTAGTGTAATTATAATCATATTTGCTATTTTTCGAGGGTTATTACAATATGTTCTTAGTTGCCACGACACATTTTAGTTTGTAATGAAGCACAATAGTGTAAGGACTAGGAGAATACCGAACGAAGTATCTCAGAACTGGCCCTCCCGCGCGCGAGGGCGATTGGTTGTGAAAGTTCTGCATACAAACTAATTTCATTTATTTGGGCATTCTTACACGGAAAATCGCGAAAGATAAATATTTTGTGGGTCAAGATCTGATAACTATTAAATTACTATCTTGTGATTTAGATTTTATACTTCTTGTTCAAAACAATCAAAATTTTATTAGTAGATATTAGATGTTAGCTATATTTTCAGTGTCATTGTAAATAAAATGCCAACTTGTTGAAATATCGTTTCATTGAATTGCATCCACCATAGATTCCATCACAGACAAGAACGACGCGAAATGACCGCTTATAATTAATTATCGATTATTATATTTTATTTATACAGTAAAATAATTTATGTCATCTGAAAGCGACGGGAATGTTCAGTGGATCTCTTCGCCCAGCAGCGACAGTTGTTTGAGGAACTGCGAAGCGTTGGGTAGTGTTGTAGCGCCATATATAATTTTCCTCGCAGTTCCACTCGTGGCTTGTTGCTATAAAAAAAAATACTCAATGATGGATGAAAATATTTTTTTATAATGAGCTGGGGCTTTTTAATAGGTGTGATCGACGCGCCAGCTATTAACGGAGGGCCCATAAAACTCGTCCGTCCGCTTTAAGAGTCTAAATATTTTTAGATGACATTGGCGTCCAGATTAGTTTCTTTTCTGCAACATAGTTTTTAGATTTGTACGTCAAAAGGAAAAGGGTTCCAACCCCTGACCTTGCATCCACTAAGGTTGTTTTTCTATCAAGTTGAGATTTGTATAAACAACCGAGCCTTCTGTGCACCTTACTTTATGGCGGAACTTGACTTGGCAGTATTTGCCAAAATGTTTCATTCCATATCTGTCTTTGAGGTGAAAAACGAAAGAAAGAAGACTCGAAAATTCATCAAATAAGTGCCAGCTTTAGTAAAGTCGTCGAGGTAGTCGTACACGAAGGAGTTCCCTCCGATCGTGCCGAGTGTAATAGAACCTATTTTATGTAGTAACTGAGACGTTGACACGAACGCGATAGAGACGTTTTCTTGTCCAAAATTACACTAGAGGCTCAGGAACACTACGCCTTCTGAGGCTAGACGCTGCCTCGCGAGTCACCGCACGTCAAGTAGTTGCCTTCCATGCTGGTTAGAGCCAACTCTGTAGCTAACCTTTCGTCTTGACTAAGGGCTATCGCGAGTCAAAATCCGCAAGGATCGCTAGTGCCCAGTGAGGTCTATCATTCTCCACTAATGAGAGAAGCTACTGGCATATGATTGATGGAAATTGACAGATAGACCTCACACTAGATTCACGATACACGAAACACGATACGATAGTCCTCCATGGGTAGGTAGGCGTTAGACGTACCTTAGCAAAGTCGATGAGGTTGTGATACTCTATGTAGTTCCCTCCTCCGACCAAGAACACTACAGCATCAGTCGGCGGCGGGTGCTTCGCGAGGCGCGCGCGCGCCGCTGCGTCCGTGCGGGCGGCGCGAGGATCCAGCCACGTTAGCTCGTTGCCTTCCGTGTTGCTTAGAGCCGATTCTACGGCTCGGCTTACTGGCAATTTCTAGGAACAGAAGTTTATACTTTTTTATAAACTACATCAGATTACAAATTCCCACTCTGAGTTGAGAGTGGAGCTCCGAATCGCTGGCGATGTCCAGCGCAACAAAGCAACAAGATTAATATATTAATAAGAAGTGCGAGTTAGGGCTCAAACCCACGACCACCAGCTTGAGATGCCATAGCTCAAACCACTAAGCTACCACGGCTTTCTCTTTACAAAGACTTGCTTCTTTTTACACAAGTACTTAATTCGTAAGTTTTATCGTTTTTACTTACGTGTTTCTTCACGACCAAGTTCTTGACACCTTCCATAACAAAAGAGGAGCCTTGAGAGACCAGTTTTGAGAACATGGACACTGTCTTCGTGCCGCCTCCTTCATATTGACCTGAACCTGACATTTTCGTGAAGCCCCTGAGAAATGAACAAAACCTCAGTTTTATGAAGGCGAACATTGAAGGTCGATAAGACTTAAGTTAACATTGTTACGTGCAAGTGCGATGAAAAAATTCTTTACAACTTTTATAATTTAAACAAAAAGTAAAACTACTCACTTCCACCGCCGCATGTACGCGATAGGATGCACATCACAGTTGGCAGCCACCAGCGCTGATTCAAGCTTCTTATATTCATCTTCCGATATTTGCGAAGTGCACATATAGTATATTATAAAGAGTCGCATCTTGTCCTCTGGCGTGCCAGCGTCAGGATCAGAGATGAGGTCAACGACCGCTTTGCTTTCGACAACGCTTTTGCTCATTATCTTTTCTTCTAATTCGAAAAATGAGTCCAAACGCCTTGACTTGATTGAGTTGAGGATAGCTGTGAAAAAAATAACAAGACATGGTTTTCAGATGTCCCTTTAAAACTGTTCAGTTTTTAACTTCAAACCCGACAACAAACTCGAGGATAATGCGTTCTACTCGCACAATGTACAAAAAGCGAAGAGTGCGTATTCTACGTCAGTGAAACTCACCCTAACGTTTTGCATATCGTACGATAATGCCTAAGCAAGAGGATATGGTGGCTGATACGCTTCATAGCTTTAGGGTGTCCTTCTACAGAACTGGAACAGAGCGCAGATCGAGTAATCATAATCGTATTAGTTAAAATTAACGTATGTTATGTGTAGGGAACTGTACCGGAATGTGAACGTGTGTATGTAAAGTGATACCCGTAAAGCGCGTACCTAGCTTTAAGTCGTGTGAAACGTAGATTAAGTAAAAGTTTAGATTTAATATTATTTTAAGGAGTAAACCCGAAGGATTGTATTAGTATGGCGAGCGACCTGTTATCATACACCTCACGCAGCCGGGCGGCGACGCCGAGTCAGCATTTCAGGAATAAGACCACAGGCGTGCATCGCCCGCGAAGACAATCCATCGCGGACTCGTATTCAATAATAATAATATGTAATAATATTTTTAAAGAATTAAAAATCAGTTTAAAGTTAAAAGTTGTTTTTTCAAGACCGTTAACCCACCGTTAACATAAATGGCGCAGTCTTAGTAGTTCGTTGAGCCGGTTTTTCTAACTTCGAAAATCGGTAACTGTTTCTACGGTTTATCAACGAGAACCTTTTTCTCCAAATTGATTATCCAGTTTGTGGAAGCTGCGACGCCCTGAGGACGAACTTCTCTTCATTGGGACTAATATAGCAAGATGAAGAACATATTGGCAGTACTGTGAGTACGCTTTGATCATTTTTATAAAATCGAAAAATATTCGTAACCAGAATTCCTAGAAACTGTCCTCGAATATTGTGAACAAATTTAAGTTAATATTTCGAGACTTTGTTTACAAATAAGTGTAGATGTTAATACTAATCTAATAGTGTTTGTAATCAAACAAAATTTATGAATGGCAAACTTTAAAATTTTAACTTTCATAAATAATAAAACATTGTAATATAACGATCGCTAATATGGAGAAAACGCAAGTGTTTAACATTGCTCTTTCTGTCGTGCCGACATACGACGGAAACACAGATTCTTTGTATAGATTTATCACAGCTGCCGAAGGTTTTGCGACACAATTTTTGATAGTTGAGGATCCGGAAAATTTCCAAAATCAAATAGTCTTTAATGGCTTGTTTGGAAAGCTTCAAGGAAAAGCCTTAGAAGTAAGCAACATTTGCGCTGCTACTTGCTGGGCATCATTGAAAGAAACATTAGTGCAAAACTTTTCGGATCAGAGGGATGAAAATTCACTGAATCGCGATCTTGTTAACTTATGCCAAGGAAATGAATCCCCACAACATTTTTACGATCGATGTTTAAGTATTTTAAACACGATAACCAACTATATTAATTTACATAATGAAGATACGACCATCAGGTCGAGCAAAATAACATTTTATAACACGCAGACCTTAAAAACATTTCTAGCGGGCCTGAAAGAACCTCTTGGCTCTACAATTAGGGCTATGCGACCAGACACTTTGCCTAAAGCGCTTCAATATATTAAAGAAGAAATGAATATTGAATATATTCAACGTCGTAATAACGCGTCGTATAGTCAGGAACGCTTCGCAAACCAGCGACCTATATTTAATCAGAATGTAAGGCGATCTTTTTATGCTCCGCGTAATTATAGCACCTTTGGCCCCAGACCTTTTCAAAATGGGCAACAAACTTTTGCTCCAAGCTGGCAACAAAGATTTAGTAATCCTAATAAACAAAATACTGAAAACCAGACCAATTTCTTTAATCAACCTCCGAAAAAAACCTATCCGAAGCCCACGCCCATGAGCGGAGTTTCTTACGCAAAAACGACTAATAATCGTAATAACAATCCTATTAATAATGCAAATAATTGCCCTAGATTTGTTCCTTTAGTGAACAGGCCAGCAACTGCTTTTAATCAAACAAACCCCTTTAGTAACGTCGGTTATTATCCAGACTATGCTTTCGAAGAATTAAATTTAAATGAAACTGACAACTATGAGCCGAATTGTGATGAATCTTACCCCCAGTATGCTCAGGAAAATGCATACGCTGATAACCAAGATAATAATCAGAATTTTCAAAAAGACGGCCGGTCAGAAGATTCAACATAGTTCAGCTTAATATACATGCAAAACGTCATCTTCCTTATATACAAATAAAAAACCCGCCTATCAAATTATTAATTGACTCCGGGTCTAACCAGTCCTTTTTGTCACCGGAAACGGTCGAAAAATATTTTTCGCGGTATCAAATTGACAACGAACCGTTTTCCGTTACTAACGTGCATTGTACAACACACCATAGGCATACAATACAAATACCAACATTTGACGAATTTAATGAAGGCGATTTTTCGAAATTTAATATTTATAAATTTCATAATGTCTTTGATGGACTTATTGGGCTAAATATGCTCGAAAAATACGGTGCAAACGTTGATTTTTGTAACAAAAAATTAATAACTAGAAATGCCACTAACGAGATAAAAATGCTAGAAACAGGAATAAATAATTTATTCGAAGCGTTAGTAAAAAGAAAATCAACTGTAGTCACAAAAGTACCAGTTTCGCTTCAAAATGGTGATATTTTCATACACGAAACAAAAATAAACCAATGTTTAATACCTGCAAGTGTTACCACAGCAGAGCATGGTTATGCTCTTGTAGAAATTCATAATTCCACCAGTAACGATATCACGGTAGCCTTAATGAGTCCTTTAACCGTCGTGAACTTGAACACCCACTTTGATTGTCTTAACTTCGATACTGTCTCAACAAAGTCAGATGACATAGAAAGTCTCATTCGAACTGAACACATGAACGCAGAGGAAAAAGCACTCATCCTTCGTTTATGTCAACAATATAGTGACATACTTTTTGAAGATGAAGAATCTCTTACATTTACAAATGAAGTAAAACACAATATAAGAACAACCGATAATATTCCCATTCATACAAAATCTCACAGATACCCATATGTTCATAAAAACGAAGTACAATCCCAAATCAAAAAAATGTTAGAACAAAAAATTATTCAACCTTCAGACTCACCTTGGTCATCACCTATTTGGATAGTACCAAAAAAAATTGACGCATCTGGTAAACAAAAATGGAGACTTGTTGTCGATTACAGAAAACTTAACAGCAAAACTATCAGCGATAGATATCCCATCCCAAATATTGCCGATGTCCTGGACAAATTGGGACGTAGCCAATACTTCACAACGTTAGATTTAAAAAGCGGATTTCACCAAATTGAAGTTAACCCTGATGATGTGCCAAAAACTGCATTCACAGTTGAAAACGGACACTATGAGTATCTTAGGATGCCTTTTGGCCTATGCAATGCTCCCAGCACGTTTCAGAGAGTCATGGAAAATGTACTCCGAGGGATCCTGAATGTAATGTGCGTAGTATATCTAGACGACATTATCATTTATTCGACTTCCTTGCAAGAACACATTAACAATATTGAAACTGTATTTCAGAGACTAAGAGAAGCAAACTTTAAGATCCAATTAGATAAATCGGAGTTCCTTAAGCATGAAACTAACTTTCTTGGCCATATAGTCACACGAGAAGGTATAAAACCAAATCCAGATAAAGTCAAGGCAATAAAAGAGTTTCCGATTCCAAAAACGAGCAAAGAAATAAAATCATTCCTCGGTCTCATTGGTTATTACAGAAAATTTATACCCGATTTTTCAAAACTCACTAAACCCATGACCGCGTGCCTGAAAAAAGGTGCGAAAATAGTTCACAGTACACAATTTATCAACAGTTTTAAGTTGTGTCAGGAAATTTTAATGAATGATCCGATTTTGCAATATCCAGACTTCGAAAAAGAATTTATTTTAACCACTGATGCATCCAACTATGCTATTGGAGCGGTACTTTCACAGGGAACTATAGGTTTGGACAAACCAATCGCGTATGCATCCAGAACGCTTAACGATAGTGAAATAAACTATAGTACTATAGAAAAAGAACTCCTGGCCATCGTATGGGCTACCAAGTACTTTAGGCCTTATTTGTTTGGTAGAAAATTTAAAATAATAACAGATCACAAACCCTTGCAATGGCTCATGTCTCTTAAAGAACCCAATTCACGCCTTATTAGGTGGCGTCTCAAACTTGAAGAATTTGAATACGATATTATTTACAAAAAAGGTAAGTGTAATACAAATGCTGATGCATTATCTCGCGTCGAAATTCACGTTAACACTGCAAATTCCACCACGAGTCCAACATTTACAATCAAAGACGAGGATAATGACAATGCAACATCTATGATTGGCAATGTTTCTGTAATGTCTATATCAGAAGCACAGAACGATCAAAATTCACAAGACACTGTCCACACAGCTTTAGAAGATCCAATATTGAATATCCAAATTAAAGAAAGCTTTATAAATTCTTATAAAAACCAAATAATTTTAGACTTTGTATACTATTCCTCGCGAAAACCATCCAGTAAAGAAATTTTTTCACAAAAAAACCGTATCACAGCACACATTGGCGTAAATCAACTTCAATCGGATATTATAAGATTGTTTAAAGATTACGTTCGAACAGATTTGCAATATGCCATCTGGTTATCTGATTTTAAATACTTGCCAGATGTTACTACTACTCTACAAAACACATTTAGGAACTCAGCATATAACATATTTATATGCAAGCAGAAATTAACTGATGTCACTTCTAAAGACGAACAGTTAAATTTTATTAAAGGTTACCACGAGGGGAAATCGAATCATCGTGGCATTAAAGAAACAGAAGAACAAATCAAAAGAAATTACTACTGGCCAAATATGTCAAAAATGATAAACGAGTACATCAATAACTGTTCGTCCTGCCAAACCAATAAATATGAACGAAGACCGAATAAACAATGCTTACAGATTGTACCTTTACCGTCTAAACCTTTCGAAATTTTACATATAGACACTTTTACAATAAAAGGGCAAAAGTTTCTTACAATCATAGACATTTTTTCCAAATATGCCCAAGCACATCCGTTAGAAAGTTCAACAGCTATCAGCGTTCTTAATGCCCTTATTGTTTATATGACACATCATGGCCTACCTTTAAGTATAACAGCCGACCAAGGGACAGAATTCAAAAACCTCCCCTTGAAAGAGTTTGCCAATCTTCATAAAATAAATTTACACTTCGTCAGCGTAATGAATCCTCAATCTAATGGCGCAATAGAAAGATTCCACTCTACAATAATAGAACATATTCGACTTCTGCAAATAAACCATTCAGAATCACCTATAAAAGACCTTATGTCATATGCCATTTTGGCGTACAACAATTCTATACATAGTTCAACTAACAAAAAACCCATTGAAATAATAAACGGTCATCTAGATAACAGAGATCCTTTTGATCTAGAATTGGAAAGCACTTGCTTACAAAATTATATAAATAAACATAAAGAAATTACCACAGATCTATATGCTAAAATAAACGAAAGACTTACGGCCACTCAAATTTCCACAGTAAACAAAAGAAATGTACCCTTAGAACTGCCGCTAAAATATGAACCTGGTAAAGCTGCATATACTAAAAATCCGTTAGCTGCAAGACAAAAAACACAGCCACGTTATCTAACTCGTACTGTCTGCAAAGATTTAGGTATTAAAATATCAGATCAGAAAGACCTCGTTCACACTAAAAGAATTATCCGCAGACCCCTTAGAATGCAACATTCATTGTTTCAGAATAACGATGTGCAGCCTAGCACAAGCCGAAGATGCGAAGCTGACGCTCATGACAAACAACCCCGGGATTCTGCCCTTCAAATTAGGAATAGCCAAACTTAGACAGACAGACCACATATTTTTACATTACATAGACATCGATGAAATACGAAATCATATCGAAACCATTAACGAACAAATTCAAACGATCAACGCCTTGTCAAAAGACTTTGAAGCGAACTCAAAGTTCAGATTTACTATACTATATGACTACGTTATGAATAGCTTAGATAGTATTATAAGTAGATATAATTCCTTAAGTAAGAGTAGATATAAACGTGGATTGATTGATGGACTCGGCACTATTATTCGTAGCATTACCGGAAACTTGGACCAAAACGATGCAATTAGATATAATCATGCCATAGCTATGCTACAGAAAAATTCACTCGAAATAACGCACCATGTTAACAAAGCTCTTAGTTTAAATAAACATTTTTTCGAAAGTTATAACAATACCATGACCTCTCTGATCCGTAACCAGAACCATATTAATAATAAAATTTCCGAAATTATCCGGCAAATCAACCAATCAAACCACGACTTTTTTAATTATGTTAAAATCGATACATCTTATAAGCTTGTCGAAATAAATTTACAAACTTTATCTGATACAGTATCAAAAATTGAAATCGCACTCACGTTTTCTACAAAGCACGTTGCATACTATAACTTTTTCTCCAACGACAACATAAAATACTTTATCGAAACTTTAAAACAATTGTATTCACCCGATCAACTGTTAGTCACTGATTTGTCCGAATCACGCTTATATTACAATGTTTTAGATGTAGCAACATATTTCAACAAAAACACACTTGTTTTCGTAGTAAAACTGCCAATAATGTGTAAAGATACCTACGTATATTACCATTTGTTCCCTTTACCTACCCTAAACAACACTATTCTAATTCCCTCTGAACCTTTTCTGGTTATGAATGAAAATGCGTACCGGTACATAGAAAAGCCATGCGTGGAAATAGGAAAGCTTCATTACTGCAAGGAAGAAATTATGCCGTTTACTGCCAGTCACAGTCCCGATTGCATCTATTCATTAATTAGCTCTCAGAAACTACTAGAATGCTGTCAGCACTATAGTATTTCACTCAGACAAGAATTTTTTGAAAGAATTGACGATAGATTTTACGTAATAAGCTGCCCAAAACCAACGAACATTCATCTCCACTGCAATCATGAAGAATATACTACCATTCAGGGTTCATATTTACTAGAGTTGCCTGGAAATTGTACGGCGGCTACAGGATTGAACTCGTTCACTAATCAGAGAAATACTTTTTATGGATTTCCTATCAAGTTACTGTCTTTTAACCTAAGTAATTTAAAGATAAAGAATCTAAATGAACCTTTGAAGTTGGAAAACATCAACTTGAGTGAATTACACAACACTGTTGGACTCATAGAACACGAACAACAACCTTTTGATATAGATCAAGAATATCCCGATCAACATAATTATGTTTGGACTATGCCTCTCTATATCATCCTTATTGTAGCAGCATTATACATACTTTACAATAAAGCAAGGCAATTCAGAAAAAAGAACGACGGGCCGTCACTGGCCTCCGCACCAGCACCAGCACGAACACCAGCAGAGCAGAGTTCATCCACGTCCACCCGGACTTCTCAACCTCGGCTTCTCTTTAGCGAGTAAAGAGGAAACCTCGGTCTGTGATGGGAGGTGTTATGTGTAGGGAACTGTACCGGAATGTGAACGTGTGTATGTAAAGTGATACCCGTAAAGCGCGTACCTAGCTTTAAGTCGTGTGAAACGTAGATTAAGTAAAAGTTTAGATTTAATATTATTTTAAGGAGTAAACCCGAAGGATTGTATTAGTATGGCGAGCGACCTGTTATCATACACCTCACGCAGCCGGGCGGCGACGCCGAGTCAGCATTTCAGGAATAAGACCACAGGCGTGCATCGCCCGCGAAGACAATCCATCGCGGACTCGTATTCAATTAAGACCTATGTAATAATATTTTTAAAGAATTAAAAATCAGTTTAAAGTTAAAAGTTGTTTTTTCAAGACCGTTAACCCACCGTTAACATAAATCGTAATAATGTCATATTCCATGGTACGACACGGGGATCTCGACAAATTAATGTCCCATTGTGCACGTCTTCCGTCCGCTGTTTTTTTTTTTTTTATACCACGTCGGTGACAAACAAGCATGCGGATCGCCTGATGTTAAGCAAAAGTCTGTCTCTAATAGACTCTCTATAGAAACGCAGCCCTACCTAGTATATTTTTTTAAAGTAATGGCGTCCTTGGTTTTAGGCTATTGACTCTGCTCTTACAACTTGCGCCCCAGCTTCGACGCGCTTCAAAATAATGGTACCTTTTATTTTTAATCAAAGTTAGAAACCAATATCCGATAAGAGTGGCGCTTTTATAGGAAACGGACGGCAAACGAGTAACTGCAACTGGGTTACCTGATGACAAGTGATCACCGATGCCGATAGACGTCCACAACACCAGAGGTAAGTATTGCAGATGTGTTGCTAATCTAGAGGGCTAAGATGAAATGTTTCGTGCCCGTAATTTCCCCGGCTGTCTTACTCTCCCATCTCCACACACATAGTTCTGTGACTGCAAGGAATGCTGCTTCGTGGCAAGATTAGAGCTTGCACAAGGTTCTAACACCTGCTTCACTAAACTAGCGCTACTGCTTAGTCTAGTTACCGTTTATTTTGCCAGTAGCTCAACCAGTACACGAGTACACTTACCAGTGGCGATGGTAGTGTGCATATCGATGAGCCGTTTCTTCTCCATGAGTTGCGGCAGCGAGTTGACGGCACTGGTAAGCCGCTGCGTGTTGTCGCTGACCATACTGAGCGCTAGGTCGCTGTCCGCGTCCAAACCCATTGAGCTTTTCAGCTTCTTTACTTCAGCCTCTGAACTCCTGTAACATGGAGGAGCAGGTTGTTATGAATTATAATGTTATAAGCAAGAATCTGAATTAAGGCGAAAGCGTGTATTAAACATTAACATTTATCTCATACACATACTGATTTAGACTTCAAGATAAAGATTAAAATTTTAATGAAAATTTAAATTATCGTAAGCTAGGTACCAACTCAATTATTTGATTGGACATGCTATGTAATACATGATTCCCATAGTTAGCTATTTTAATTTATAATACAATAATATTTTGAAAGTTTTAACAACAATATATATAAGATTATTTTACATTCATTTTCATGACTTGCCTGTATTTGTCTAGGTCCTCCTGAATAGCTTCTGCCACGGTGGGGAAAGGGCTACCCTTGTGCTCAGTCCAAAGAGGGTCTTTAGAATCCAAGTCACAAACGCGCATCTTTGTTTTTTGGCCCGGCACTGCTGAGCTCTCTGGCACTGCGGCCCTGAAAAAGACAAGGCAAAATTTAAGACTTCCAATTCCAATTGAGTTCAATATTAAATTTCTTTATTTTGTTAGATGTCTGTTGACATTCCTTTTCACAGTAAACGTCATAGTGATATCGCATAACTTGACAAGGAAAATCGTTATGACGTTTACTATTGAAAATGTTCTATAGTAGGTCAGGTATTAATTTTCTCGATTGTACAACAATTTTTTTTTGCTACTTTTCCTAAAATATGGAAAATGTGGACATGTGGATATCAATCATTTAACCTATTGTCTGTGTTTGTTTATATTATCCAATAACAACAGTTTTCTTTTTGTATTTTTCTTATCAGTAAAATTGTTTTTTCAGAAAAATAACAAAATTAAATGCAGTTTTTTTTCACATACAAAGATACATACATCTTCACTGTATTTTTTATCTTTGATTCATACCTGTTTAGAGATAAGTCCAGGACATCATGCGCCAAAGCCTGGTAAGTCCATGTATGATGTAATGGTGTTGCCATATCAATATTCCTATCCAACAGAATGAGCATAGGTCTGGTGAAACTGAATGAGCCCACTTGCCCAGTGTTGCCATGGAACAAATTGTTTCTAGCATCCCACAGATTTTCACGCAATTTTTTGTCTAATTTTGTTGCGACCATTTCTGCCGCATTGCCTTTGCTACTTCTTATAATGGGAACATTGCCTGAAAAAATATAAAATGTTTTTACTTTGTAATTTAGGTATATTTTGAAAATTAACATCTAAGGGCCAAGTTGTCTATAATTAAAGATTTTTTTATTTTAAGTCAAGGACCAACCACCCTCTGGACACCGCATCTTCTGTAATTTACTTGGAAAGTCATTACGAAAAAAGCCACGATGAGCGGGCCGGGGAAATGCGTGGTAATTGGTTCATAGCTTGTCATGTCGCGATTGTGCGCCGCGAAAGTGAGCCGCGATTGGTGGCTAATAAGATTTATAGGTGCAAATGAGCTTTTGCGTTTCGGAATCGTTCATCCTGACATTTGGTGTCCAGAGGATGGTTGGTCCGTGTTTTAAGTACACAATTTTTACTGAATTACACTCACCTAAAGTTACAAAGACTGAAAACAAGCTTTCAACAATATTATCCATGATTGCTTCCATTTCAGTATCTTTAGTATCACCTTTGTTTATTGCTGCAAAAGGAAAATATTACATTTTAAGACTTTAAAAACTTGTGAAACATTATTAGGGCATTATGTGAACCAAATGGAAACCACACTAGATCTGTATATGAAATGGAGAAAAATTTCGCCCACAACTAAAACAATTTTTTGATCTTCTATGCTTCGGAAAAATTTCAGATTATGAAAAATTCATTTAGCAACAAAAATAACATCCTACTATGAGTATTTGATACTTACTATAGTAAGACAGTGAATCTGACTGCTGGTGCTTCATAATGAAAAGATCCTCCTCCAAACAAATGAAGTTTAAATACTGGTCATACACTTTGTGTATATGCATGACAGAGTTAGACTGGATGGCCGACGCAGCAAGGTCCTCCAACTTCTGCCGAGTTATAGGTGAGATGAAGTTCAAGTGATACTGGTCATAGATCCCATTGTCTAAGTCTTGGCAAATACGGCCCAGGTTTTCTTCAGATGGTGCACAGAAGTAGACCGCTGGCACTTCTGGGATGTTGTCACGGTCTGAATGCAGCTGGCTGAAATTGCATTATTTAATTGATAGGTAAATTAATTATTGAACACCTAATTAAGTAAAACAACAGGTTTCACTTTATGGCACAGGTAATAAATAGTGAAAGGAAGGAATGATAGAACTTGTAAATGGTCAACTGAAACTATGCAACAATACTACCCAATTATTATGAAAATCATCAGGAATTCATGTCAAACATTGTTTTATTATCAGGATTGATACTTAATTTTATGACTGGTATGTTCATGGCTCATTAAAATTAATAAATTCCAATAACATAACTGCTAATCGATTGTGTGGTTAAGAGGTTTAAGAAAGATGTACTTACACATGGAGAGTAACGCCGAGTTCCCTCAATTCTTTGATAGAAATTAGAGGAGAAATAATGTCCTGCCCAATTCGATCGTAAACTAGTACTTTCCATGTCGGCTCGTTTGCAACGTTTTTATTTAGCGGCTGGTTCAGATTTAGCATCTGCTTCAGGGCATCTGAGAAAATACTTGAATATCAGTACCACAGTGGTCCGATGTTGACGTGAAGTTAAACAGTCAATTACTTACTGAGTTGGCGTTCACGTAAGGTGGTCATTTTGCTGTAAAAGTAGCTTTTCCATCAAATTTGCTAAGGATCTGCGTGACAAGTACCTTATTAATTCACTTTAAAATTAAATATTATTCAATTCAACCGCAAAATAGCATTATTTCTAGGATTTCTATACCAAACTACTTGAAACATGACCATGAATAGGCCAGATATGTCAATCTAACGTCAAGTAGACATTACACGTTGTCATCGGGTTTCGTTCAGAAATGTGTTAAGCGCAAGTTTAGTGTGCGTTAGTGAGATATGAGAGTGGATCGTATCTGCATTGTGATCTGTTAGTTTCTATGCTTAATGTGGTTTGGTGGATAATAAAGACAGTGCATTATACAACAATTAACGTGACAGTGCCTAGCAAATGAAGAATTCAAGTGAAAACGCGTATTCCCTATGTTTGTGACCCCCAAGTACCCGCCGGCTGTTGCTCGCCGTACGGTAGCTCGTCGTAAAGTACACTATCGCTTTACGGAAGGAATGAGCAGTTGACTGGACGTGATTAAGACAGACTGACGACTCTAAAACTGGGGACTTTAAAATAGAAATCTACAAAACACATCAGCCGTGGCTGTATGAACTCAGTTTCCTTTGCCTATCACTTATGGGATGAATAATAAAAAAAAATTAGGGGACCTAAAAAAAGTCGTTTGGTACAGTCAGCAGCAATATTTGCTAATCAACCGAAGCGCTCACAATGATCTAAGCACGGCTCTATTGTTAAAGACTATAAAGAGCTTGTGTAAATCATTGTGAGCGCTTCGGTTGCTTAGCAACTATTGCTGCTGACTATACACGTGCAGAAAATAATACTTTTTGGTATATTATGTGCGGAAAGTACTTATGTCATTTTTAACCGACTTCATGTACGAGTCCACTCGTCCCGAGTCTTGGCCCTCGAATCACGGCTCGGGCCTAGACACCTTTGGACTCGGAACTCGTGCTCAATGACAATACCAAACGACATTTTTTAATACATTTGCGAAAAAAATACAAGAAGCGGTGAGCCCGGCGCAAGCTTCCACCGGCCTTCCTCCAGCGACACCTTGGAAAAGTAAAAAGCGTTAGTGCGAAAAACCCAACTTTTCAACAACAATATTTACGTAGCCACAAAAAGTAGCACTTTTTGAGCAACTGTGTTGAAAAGTACTATTTAAATCTCAGCAAAGATTTTTTACGTCTAAAAGCAATAAACAATACCTACTGCGAATAAAAAAAGAAGAACAGCAAAAATGCAGAATTAGGTCATTTCTGAAAATGTGTTTATAGGTACCTATAGCCTTGTTATTGAACTAGGTAATTAAACTGGCAAACACGTAGATACATTAGGTACAACCCGTTCGTTGTGTTGAGTAACCTAATATTATACGTATACTTACTTGATTATAACATGAAACTACCGTGAGTCTCAATTACAGTGAAATAAACGGATCACTCTAGTACATACCAAAGTCGAGTTTTAGCCCTACATGTTTCGGACTAATTCATAGTCCTTCCCGTGGGAAACATGACGAGTTAAACTCAACTTTTGCAGACCAAAAATGGCACCGACACCAAAAGTTAATACTCAAATTCAACGGTGATCTTAAAGAAATACTAGGGCGTTTATAAAATGACAATAACAAATCTAAGATGCCATCAACAAACGACATTGAAAAGTTCTCATAAACACAGGACACAGAACACATTCCGAGTTTAGCTCGTCATGTTTCCCACAGGAAGGACTATGAACTACTCCGAAACATGTAGGGCTAAAACTCGACTTTGGTATATAACAACCATTATCTGGCGACATAGGTAGGTCAGTTACCTTGTTAATTATTTACTATTAAAATTATTTTTCCTAGCAAGTGTGTTGAAAAACGTCGTATTTTTTAAGTTTTAAGTTTGTTAACAATAAGAAATCCAAGGTGCCATCAACAAACTACATTGAAAAGTTCTCATAAAGGAAGCTCGGAACAACCATTATCTGGCGACATAGGTAGGTCAGTTCCTTGTAAATTTTTATTATTAAAATTATTTTTCCCCGCAATTGCGTTGAAAAACGTCGTAGGTATTTTATTTAGTTTTTTTTTTCAAACGAACCTACTGATTTTGTGTGTGTGACGAATTTGCGTCAATAAAGTTCTCTCTCTCTCTTATGTAACTAAGCATACTGTAACATTGGTAGTCATAGTTGTAGTCTTCTTAAAATCTGCATAAAATAAGTCGACACATACACAGCTAGTCCGGATCTAGACTGCGGCCCGCCATTTCGTGACCCCTGACCTGACCCCCCGTAGGTATTACGTTAAACCTCGTGAGCTCATTTCATAAAACACACTCGTATTTTTAAGGAACTTCATTAATGTAACAGTTGCATTAACTACCTACTGTTATTTCTCTATAACTTACTTGCAATGCCTGGGTAGTTAATGACGTTAAAAACCGGCCAAGTGCGAGTCGGACTCGTGCACGAGGGTTCCGTAGAAAGATGTTAACGCTTTCCCCCAATGTTTTAAGAAGTCCAGTGTTAGCAGAACCCTGCTCCTACGCAAAATGTACGCAGTGTGTGGTCATCTTCAGCAGTGCGCAGTGTTTGGTGGTGGTTGTGGTCGCAGTGGGTGTCTGCGAAATCTACAGACAGACATAAAAATTTAGGATTTTGAGACTTTTCTGAGTGGTTGTGCTATAAGAGCTACCTTTATACCAAATTTCAAGTTTCTAGCACAACTGGAACTACAATGGATTTTGGCAATTTGTATGGAAATAGCCTTTTTAATGACTGTATCTTTTAATTGCGTTGATTTAGAAGGTCGATTTTTTCACAGCTTCAAGGGACCGCAGGCTTGAGTATTTGGTATTAATTTCAACATGCTACCTTCACGCGTTCCGAGAAAAAGGGTCTTGACAGACAGACAGACAGACAGACAGATGGACAACAAAGTGATCCCACAAGGGTTCCGTTTTTCCTTTTGAGGTACGGAACCCTAAAAAACGGATAGGACCTATCTTAATTCTGTAGTTCCCATCATTGTATGACAGCTGTAACAGTTGCAACGAAGGACATGGTAGTTCCATGGTCGTGAATAGAAACCTCGCCATTATGTATTGTCTAAGGTTATCTTATAGTTAGGTAGTAGGTAAACGTATTTCGTTCTAATTGCATTGAAGCTCTACTTTTCGGTGTTAAAATTTTCATACGTACAAACTTTTCTTTAAACCATTAATGTTAACAGACTACAAAAGAAAATAAAGTTAAAATTATTAGTTGAAATCGTCGAATTGAGAATCTCCTCCTTTTTTAAGTCGGTTAAAAATGGAGATAAGCTATTAGTCAAGGTGAGAAAAGTTTTTCCGTGACAATGAAATCTTTATGACGTCGGCTTAAGATTGATTTTAGCTTGGCCCGTGGAAAAAAATTTTTCACTATGAGTACAGTCGAGGAAATTAATTGCTGACCCTCCATAGAACACTTTCAAAGTAAACGTCTTAACGATTTTCCTTGTCAAGCAATGCGATGTCTCAATGACGTTTACTGTGAAAGGGTTCCATGGTGGGTCATGAATTAATAACCTCGTCTGGACATCTTGAATTTGAAAAAGTACCTACTTCACCGGCCACCATTTTTAAAAGCTAAGTTCCATCTGAAAAAACAGCTGTAGATTAGATACGCTAATGCCTCCATAATTCAAATTTGCATCATCTCTATTTCTATTCCTTACTATTTTCAGTGCATGTAGTAGGATCTCTACCTAATAAATATGTGGTACTGAAAAGTTTATTATATTATCCGTTTTCCTCTAAGCGATTTTATACCTCCCAGCGCCAAATAATATCTCACCTCTTATTTCCCACTTGCATGCTAGATATTCAGAATTTATTCATTGTACCCCAAAGACGCTCGTGATATTGGCGAGTTCTTGCCCGGTGTTACCAACGCGATGCCAAAAATTGAAAAAGGCTAGATTAGGCTTTTTTTTAAGTGGACTAAATTATGAAGCTGATTTTGATGTTATTTATTGTCTGAGGTCCTTAATGTGTAATCAAACAACGATTGGCGAGATACATCGTTTGTTAAACAGTTCAATTGAAAAACTTTATTAAGTAGGTACTTACTTCCTAAACCTTAAATCCTGTAAGTTTATCTTAACCGAATTCTACGCAGACGAAGACGCGGGAAAGAACTACCTACCTAGTCTACAAGATTAACCTTACTTAGGTTGCACGTTAGATTATGACGATTTCGGGCTAGGGACTAAATAATAATAAACATAAGGAGGCCGTATGAGTGGAAAAAGGACTCAATGTACCCAAAAATGCAAAAATGGTTAAGTTGGCATCACTGTTTCTTGCTCGCCTATAATAGTGGGAACAGGGACGTAAGACTTTGGAATGGCATGGAGTAGTTCAATAGAAATTCCTCCAGCATTGTCGATGTTGCGATGTCGATGTAAGCTCTCGCAAAATGCGGACGATGCGTTGGGTTGGAATAAATAAATGAAATGGCAGCATAATGGCCGTATCTTTTTCTGGTACAGAGGGAATGGAAATAGACGGGACAAAAATGCAGTTTTAATTGAACTTTAGTTATAGAGTACTTACCTACCTATAACTATTTTTAAATTGTAGAAGAAGCAGGTATTTATAGATTTCTGTGGTCCCCTACGTGATGAAGCGGCTAGCTAGGTACTTTTGCTTAGTGTAATTATTGCCTTTAGTGTACCTATCTACCTATCATTGTTGCACTATGTAAAACAGTAAAGTTACCTACAACCGATCGTTTCCTATACGAAAAACACTGACAAGGTGACTATTTTAAGAAACAACTTACCTACACAGGTACAGCTTGTTACAGAATTTTATTTTAACCAATACCCATCGTTGTTTGGGATCGCTTTGTTTTTCCTGTCGTCGTGTTCCTTAAACTGTTGCCTTTTATATTCGGTATCTAGGTACCAAATAAGGACCATGATGGTGTATGTCTGGTAGAAATCAAATCCTATGGGCAAAGACGCTGCGCCATGTATGGGAGGGACATATTAGAAGTTTTTAAGTTATTTAGTGTTAATCAATGTTAAGACCGATTTAGTGTCTCACACAGGTCAGCACCCGTCGGCCTTCGTGTACTAACGTTATTCATGCGAGACCACGCCGCACAAATTGACGATCACTACTTCCAAGAGTAATCGCACTTAGGCAGTGTTTTGAGGCACTGCGAAATGACTAGCATTTTTTTCGTTATTGACAAGACGAGGGTATAGAGAAAGCCGTCTACGGAGGTCGGCGGGCAGGCCGCTGGTGGCTTGATGGGCCCGGGCGCAGCGGCCCACGCGCAGTGCGCTCGCGACGGTGAAAGGTGCCATGTCGCGACTTATCGGAGGGAACGCTCTGCGGATCGCCACGGCGAGCCTGCCAATCATGCGATTACTAGTTATCCTTACTATTTTCGTCAACGGTTAGTGCAATAATTTATTAATTTGAAACAAATTGTCTTAGTGTACATACAATTCGTGCATGTGCATTCCAAATTAGAGGTATAATCGGTATGTGGAGTTCGTAATATTATGCAAGATTAAACGTAACTTTAACGTGCGATCAATTTGTTAACGTAACTGTTATACCGGAATACAGTGAAAGCTATTTGCGTGTAATTCCGCGAATCGCCGTAAAATCGGTCGCGAGTGGTCGGAAATTGGAAACATGAATGGTCGAGGTGTGTTTAATGTTTAGCACTGCATTAGAAAGTGGACACTGTTACTGAGTGGGTATGACACGGATAAGTAGTAATTGTGATTCGCCGAGTGTACGACTTGGGTACACGTCCTATCTTTCACTTGACATTGACGGCCGGGGTCGGTTGATCGAGGATATTAACACTGCTGTGGATTAACCGAGCTTAAGTCTAGGTTAATGTTCCTAAATATTTATTAACCACCAACTTTATCTATGTGTGGCATCGAACTTTTGAATCATCAAAACTATAAAAACATACAGTTAAATATTAGAGCCTCCTCCTTTTTAGAAGTCTGTTAAGAATTCCTTTAAATTAGGCAGGTATTTAAGCATAATGTCCGCAAGCAAACATTTTAACAAAATGCTAAAAAACAAGCCTTCATTCAGTTTGACATTTATGTACCAATTTCGGGAAAGAATCTGGTTTATAATAAGAATCCATCTCAGATTAATACCGGTTTATTTAGCAGCTCGAAATGAATGCCAGTACCCATCGAAGTGGATTCAACAACGTTATAAGTTTAAGTAGTATGACATAACATATTAATAGAACGTACCTACCTACTGACATAATGTCGAGGCTGTGAATTTTAGCCAAGAGGGGTAATCTAAACGCGGTGTGTGATAATGGCAGGTTGTGGTATTTCCTCTAATTTTGCCAAAAAAATTAAAATGATTATTTATTTTTTCATCTAAACAGTAGTATACTGTGTCTACGCTAAATAGACATCTTCATTTTTAACTCCTGATGCAAAAACACGGGTGTTATAGTTAGTTAAAACTTGTGTATGGTTAATTTTACCTATGGTTGTATCTATCTGTCTGTGGCATCATAGCTCCCAAACGGCGATGGCTGAATTTATTACGAACTTTTTGTTTGAAAACTGATAAGATCAAGACGGTTCTTAGTTATAATTTATAAAGATCTGTTCAGGTGTTTAAAGATCATCATCATCTCATTCCCTAGTTGGTGGAGGGATATCTCACTAACTTCCACAGGTCTGATTAGTTTTAATATTGGTGTAGGTACTTTTACTTCGGTGGTATTTATTACATGATAACCTTGACTTGATGCTGCAGCATCAAGTACCTCTAGTCTACGGGACGCCCAAATCTTCAGCTTTCTACAGCAAATAGGTATAGCGTGTTTAGGCTCATTACAATGCTCTTAATGAGTAGTTGTTAGACAGATAATGATTGAGGCTGATACTAATTTATGTATAAAAAAACAAAAAATATTAAAATAAACATTAAAATTAACCCCCGACACAATAAACCTCGAAAAGGTAAATAGTTAATTGTGTTGGTTTTAACTTTCATATACCTGGTAGGTAATATTGTTTTGATTTCAGCTGTTGTTATTTTATGTAAGTATTAAGGCCATGCAACACATTTCATTTTTACTTTTTGTGGTTCTACCTACGACAATTTACAAAATAAAATCATTATTATACTTTTGTACTATAACACAGTTTACTTGCATCATAATTTAATTGTTTTTATTTCATAGGTACCTTAGGTAGGTAGGTAGGTACAATGCACCTTTTATGGCCTGTAAAAGTATTTAGCGTAAATGACTATAAACTTTCACTTATATCATAAATGGGCGTCGAAAGTTTATTGTATAGAAAGAATGTAATTAGCTTACGTTTTAGTAACATTACGTTTTTTCCGTTGCCAAATTAAAACCAGTTAGCTAATGCTCTATAACTATAAAAATTACGTAACTTCTATTACAACCGTGCATAAATGATAAATGAAGGTGCACAACGGATTCGTTAGACGACTGCATTTAGATCCAATATAATGTCCAAATGTTTAGGAAAGATTTTATTCATCGAAAGATGACCCTAGTAGAAATTCGTCGGTCACTGTACGCCTAGTGTAATCGACGGCGAATGAAATTTGTTTGTTGTCGATACGTGCTACTAGTGGCGCTGCCAATTCGCCCATAGTAATTCAGACGTAAACGTGAACGCGATCGCGCCGTACCTACCTATTTTTGGTCGTTGATTACACTAGGCGCTCTGAATCAGTATTTCTTCTTTCTTCCTCATCTTCATTTTACCAACAGGTGAGATAGGGATCAATCGCTGGTCACTTTCTAGTACTAAAAATACTGATTTAATCTTAGGTACTTACTTAGTTTATTATTTTATCTCTTGAGTCACCTTTGGATATTGAAGTTTGCTTGAGTTTTGGAAAAGGTTCTTGCAAGCTGACTATATTAAAATTAAAAGTACCTACTAATTGAGCAATTTGATTAATTGAAAATTAAAATGTAATAGTAATTAAAACTAACTAATTTGTACAAAAAGTGTCAACTCAAGATTTTACAAAATTGCCGCCTTTTTGCAATGTCATCTTTCAGTGGCCAGTCTACATTAGTACTTTACCATGAATACTAAGCGTTGTCGAAAGCCCATGTCGCAAATATGTGATCACACAACCATCTGCAAAATGTCAACTATGCTGCAATAAAAATGGAAGGATTAGGACGCGTTTGCGTCGCGTCGGCGACAAAGGAATATTACTGCCTCATTAAAGTAAGTCTTGACGGCAAAGAAAATCTTTCCACGGTGTTGGCATTTTAGAATGCAGTTGCTCGTTAGTTTACTCATAACACTCAAGTAATCAGCCGCTGGGAAGTATGTGTATTATCGTCGTTACTTACTTTAAGGAGTGTGATCGACGGGTTTACTTTAGAAAATATACGAATCACTCGCGAGCCTGGCTGTGCAATCTCGCAAGATCGCGGTTTTGCCATGGTCCACTCCACGGGCGACCTTTAGGGGCGAGCCCGTGAACGCGTGGCAAAGTTCGCCCTTATCAGTAACTAGAGAGCACCCGCGGCTCCGCCCGCGTGGAATATTATATTATGCAGGTACGGTATATTATTTACGTAAGGAATCTCAATAGCAATAGGAATGTGTCCTCTGGGTAAAAAAGTAATATTTCTAATTAGTCCGTCAGACTATTAGTCCGACACGTATTTTTTGCTTTATGTTATCAATAAAAAATTACATAGATAAAGGTTAAAGTTTCCGTAGACTGCAATGCAGGATAATGAATGGCTTTCTTTATCCCTGAACGGCAACACTGGCATAGATAATAGATCACTCGCTTTTGGCTCGAAATTCGAACTCGCGATTTTATTTTCCTTAATATACAAAACTTACACACCCAATATCATATTTTCTCAAGTTTTTCGTGATTCCCAAGATCAAAGAATCGAATTGCTTAAAAATCTGGAGAAATAATGCGTTGTTTGGGAGAAACGTGTCAAAATGGTGTTGTAGAGCGCCATCTCGCTCTGTCTCGTTTCTTTTATCCCGATCTCGTTTTTCGACTTTGTATATTAGAAGCTCGCCAATAACGAAAATGACAACAATCCAATTTTATGTGCAACATCATTTAGTTGCCCACAAGGTAGTTCCTAGACCAAAGTTCTCAGAATCAATGTCGTTGTCAGACTTGATAAATTAATTTATTATGTGGCTATAGATAAAGGTTTTCATAAGAAACGTTACTAAAGAACGAAGTGAATTGCAACTGATTTATTCTCAGTATGGCGTTCTTAATAAAAGTGACACAAAAAATTCAATACTATAATCGTAGTATTTAATCGAGTTTAGCCCAACTTGTTTCGGACTAACGCACATATTTTGACATGTTAGCAGAGTCGCACGTTTGTGCACGTGAGGTTTATTTTCATTCTATTTTAATTTCCTGACCTTTACAGCTTAGTCACGCGCTTTTTTTAATCTACTTACGTAGTTTAAATTTATTTAAATTAATTCAGAATTGCTTATGAATATCAACGACCGTCTCCCACGGAATATATTAGAACATCGATGCATTCTCAATGAAGAATCTTAATTTGATATGCAGTTCAATATCTTACTATATTAACCTTACTTATTACCTATAAGTACTTGAAAATTAATTAAATTACTACTACTACAGCAATAACCGCGGCAGTAGTTACAGTCAAGTCTACGTCAAATACAAAAACGTATATACTTACTTACCTATACCTACATATATGCTAGAAATGCCCAAAAAATGCATGTTACATACACAGTTAAGAATGCGGACTTTATTACCGCGACAATAAGGTCCTAAATATTTTTGCATATCTATGCGGATATTATATTTTTTGGTCATCGAATGTACCCTACCTTGTTTTCAATCCACTTTTCCGTTCGAAACAACGAGTATAATGTAGAGTAACTAATGTTTTCCGTCACCAATTATTATAATAAAACAAACCTTAAATCCTTGCGTTGCTCTTGATCTTTTGAACTAGTCTTTGTATCTAATTATAGCTCCAGTCGCAGGGTTACTACGACCATCATTACAAAGCCTGTATTCTTTTTTAACTACGTCATCGCCAAGGTAATCATCAAGGAGAGAAGTCTGCGCAACACTGGATGCAGCGAGTCTCATTCCGCTACATACCACCCCGGGGAATCGGTCTACTTTTGTCGTAGCTATTTCAACGGCGACCAAAGCCAGGACCGTAAAATATCTTTATGGAGCTAATTTATAACTATACCGAGCTACATGCGGCTCAGGGGGCAGACAAAGCTTGAAAATATTTGCTGGAATTACACCAGGTATTCCTAGTTTGTGTGAAGCGAGACAAAGCGAATTTGTGTTAGCAGTTCGCTTGTTGCCTGTTGTCAACTACTTAAGGTTTTAAAAATTAAAGTGGGAAAATGATACAATTTAATTATTAAATACTAGTAGTTCCACCAGAAGAAGAAGCAATAACAGATGGTTTAAAAAAACACTTATTAAGTACGCTTTTAATGATTTTGATGAAAGCAAAGAATTAAAAGTAAAAACGTTTAGTGTTCATACCAAGAGTGATGCTATGTCGGTACTGTAAAAAAAAATACTAAGTACTACTAGGTACTAGTTGAAAATAAAATTTGGCATGCGCGATGTACCTACTGTAATGAACGCGCAAGAGATTGCGTGGAAAGTTGCTTATTATTATAACGTAGTTAGTCAATCTTAAATAATTTACTAGAAACACTGATCACATGTATTTACAAACTTAGGTATATCTGAATATTTATGACATAAATTATAAAACTCTCTTGAATTGAGTGAGAATGTACAAAAATACATGTTGGGTCACCTTTGGGCTCAAGATAACTTACAAAGAGTTAGGTATGTTGTTAGAGCGGAATCCTTAAGCGAATGTTATACTTGAAAGATTTAGCAAAAGGTAGCTGGAATACTCACTATGGGAAGTCATTGACTGGATATCATTTACCAAGTACTCTGTTACTGTTTTCGAGAATGTTAATAATACCAACCCTTGCTCAATTTTACTTGTTAAGCACAAACAAAATGGGTTTCTATTGACGCGCTTCAATAACCGAGACACTTGTCTTGTAATTATAGTCTGTTATGTATTTTTATTTTCCAGTTAGCTGTCAACAGAAAGAAAAGGAGGACTTCATTTGTCCAGAAGGCACAACAGGCAACGGTAATTTCGCTGATCCAGCTACCTGTAGGCGGTTCTACCAGGTAAGAAATTCGAGATAGATTTATATCTTTTTTCTACTTGCAATAAAATTTATAGAGCTAAATTCTTTGAGCCAGGTAATCCCGGAAAAATAGTCGTTAAGACTGTTAAGAGCCATTCGAGATGGCCATTGAAATAGCTAGAAGCAGATTTTAGCGCTGATTCAAAGACGGTCCACGAGTAGTAATCCGGACGTGACAATAAGGTGTTCTGTTCTTTTAAGTTTTCTTTTTACCTAGATAGAGATTGTCTAATCTAAATTTGGACTCTTCTTTACTATTTTTGATTGTTTTCAATGTTACACCAACCCCCTATTTCACCATCTTTACTATTGTCAGTTTTATATGACAATTCGAACTACATTTCTTTGACAATATGAAGCGCGCTAAAAGAAAAGCTCTTCAAGTCAGCAACTGACACCGAATTGTCATTGAAAACTGACAATTGTAAAGTTGGTGAAATAGTGGCCTGACTTATTGTTGTAGAAATTCTATTTGGCTCATTTGGCAGCAGTCACTCCTATACAAATTTGGCCTTATAGGTCAGAATCTGTATGGAAGTGACAGATGCCAAATCGGCCATCTAGAGTTGCTGCAACTGTACTTTATCTGGATATAAGTATAGTAAACAAGTTTACGGTTCAATTTCAGATGAGAAGATCTCTTTTCTATTCATAATACTTTAACCACGTTCTACAGTTCTTGATATTTGCAGAGGTCAAATGTCTATATTTATGTTCTACTTAGGTATATGCTCAACTACCTAGTTACCTACCATGCCATGAGTACATATAGGTATACTAGGTAAATACATAGTTTATTTTTGGTTAAAATAAATCTTATATTTATACGTTACACGTTATGCAGTTAATGCGATTTGAGTAATTAAGTTTTACAATTATGCCGATTACGAAATAATTACATTATACCTCGCAATAATAATTAATTATAGTTATGATCGAACTTTTGAATGACGAATTCCACGGTGTCTATAGTCTAGGTAATTATTGCAAAAACTATTATTAGATTTAAGACAAGTGGGTATATTAATGTTTGCGCAATACAATTAAATATACTAGTGTAATATACATAATTATGTATAAGTACCTATATGAAATGTGTATATTTTGGAGACTGTTTCAATTAAAAATGCCTATACGTAAGTAGGTACTCCTTTTAAATCTTCTTGTTATGATTTACAGTTATTTAGGCGTCAAATAAATTACAACTAGAGAATTTGTTAGCGAAATAGTGATAATTCAAATAATATACATACATACCTTACCTTTCAGTAAGTACCTACCTAGTTAAAACTTTACCATGGTCTATTTTCATTGAACTTATAATATTGCCAAACAAAAAAAAAACGAATGACAAATATCACATGTTATGTTCACAAAAAGCAGATAAACTGGCTTTAATATGTATTTATAAACAAGTTTACAGATTACAATCAAGCATAAGATGGTCATAGCAGCGACGCGAGTTGACTTGAGAATCGGGGGTTTTTTATGCACTGTGTACGTACATGTATACACTGTTTTGCCAAGGTCATAAAACGAAACTTTTAACTTACCTATATTGTATGTCTGGAACAACCTTTTTGTTCTGCTCGTATGTAATTGGTAATGCCTACATAAGGAAATAGTCTTAAAAAATTATTGACAACCTTTATTGATATGGATTGAAATTAAAAGTGCTTACTAATTACAATGCCTATTGCCCAAAAATCATCAAAAATGTCTAGGGATCTATTCTAATGTATTATCTATCTAAAGAATTCAAACATAACCTTAAATAATTTCGATGTAAGTGTAATATTACTTACATACATATTTGGCATAAGTGCTAATTGGCAGAAGATAGAAGTCTCCTGACCGATGTTTGCTTTGTTTTAATTCTAAAATTTGTTTGTTTGATGTACACTATCCCTTCATTACTAACCAATTTTGGACCTTTTGTTGTTTTATTTTAAATAAACAAAAAAAAATCATTTATTTTTTATTGAGCCGTAGAGTTTTTATACCAAGATAGTAAAATTGCTTCTTACCAAAATTAGGTACAATTTTCTTGAGGTAATTTCGGTGAATACAAGTGCCAAAATCATTGAGTCACAATGATAAAAAGAATGCAGAAAACTGTAAAAACCGCAAGGAAATGTTACCACTATTATAAATTGGAAGCCATTGTCGACCTGTTTTACGGTTTTAAAGTATTTTTATTCTAGTATGCTTACTTCCGTTAATGCTGCCAGTAGAAATCGCTTAAGAGGGCTAGAGGGAGGTTTAAAAACACATGTACATAGGTATGTATACATATGCTTACTAAATAAGTAATTACATAAATAGCAGTCATGTTCTGAGTACTAGTAGTTGGTATGTGTTATTCAATCACACATACTTAGTGATTGATGCATTGGTGGGTAGGTACCTACATACATTTATGTAGCCGAAGATTCCTGTTTGACGTAGAGCAAATTACTGACGAAATTAAAAGCCAGTCATAGCATTCCTATTTTCGAGGTCTGATTAGTACCTAACATTTATTAAATCATAAAAAATATTTTTTTATTATATGATAAGGCAGGCAAACGAGCAAGAGTGGTGTGGCGAGTGGGTGGGGTGCAATGATATTATAAGTAAAGATACGTCATATGCTCACAAGACAATCAAAAAACATGTTCCGAACATTTTGACATTTGCACGCAAGTTTGGACCTTAGATTGTGGCCAAAGAGCCTACAATTTGTAGCCTTTTTGCGCCTCATTTTCGGCGTGCTGATGACATATCTACCTCTTTTATGTATGGAATATCATTGGTTGGGTGGGTATGTGTGATCTGTCATTAAGAAAACATTTTTATTTTGAGTTTAAGATAAGTACTATGGATAATCCCCGTCTAAAGTTCGTTGTAAATATTCACACGCCATTTTAAGCGTAACCGTGCTTAACATACAAATGGCGTGGTGTGTAAATAAAAAGTTGGTAATGTTTTGTTTGTACAATTTTACGACTGTGTGACTTATACCTGACCGATGATGGAATATCCGCTTTGGGAAACCAATAAGCACACAGTTGGTACCTATGCAGAAGCAATGTACTGATATGAATCGTATAATTATAATCACTTATCCGGTATATACCCGTACCACCCCGTACATCATCATGACAACATGCTCAAAAATTACGTACATAAATGCATGTGTTGTGTGTATACCTACATATTTTAATACCTCACCCATCGCGCGACATCTGCAGATGATCATTACTGTTGAATCACGTAGACACTGTAAATTAAATGTATAATCTCAAAAGTCAGGCACTTTTGATAAACACGAATATCTATCTAGCATTAACGGCCCTTTATGTCTTCTAGCTGCCACTTTTGTATGACATAATCTTCTGTTGAATGCCTTATTTGATGTTCAAACTGCGGGATAAGCCAATATACTTACATACTATAGGATATGACTGCTGGTATATTCGTCGCTTAAAATCATGCGGTGCACAACAGGCAACGCGTGGAGCAACGTTCACGATCCTATTAGACTAGCCATCACGTCGGGCGTCAAATCGGATATGTTCAGAGCTTTAGCGGGACAATGCTATAAATTGTATAGTGCCCAAACAGATTGCATTTCAGCTGTGACGCAAGGAAGTGACAGTAGGGAAAAGGCTTCCGCTTCCACAATGAAGGCCAGCATGAAATTGAATTGGCGAATGCGAGACGGAGTTGCGTGTCGAGGGTTCCGTAGCGAAGGTTATTCTGATTTTTTCTTTGTCTTTGAGATGCCCAGCCTTGCTTCGTGCCAAATTTCATGGTTCTAGGTCAATGGACAAGTTCTTCATTTACTTGTGATATACAGACAGCTAGATTGCCGTTTTCCTTTTGTGTCATGTAACCCTGAAAAGTAAAAAACTTAAAAATGCACAGCAGTTTGCTGAAAATAATATCTGTAAAGCAGCCAACCGCTGCATCAAAAAGATGAAAATATCTTAAAATGTGAACGAAAGATTGGGCCACTATTTCCAAAAACCTTTTTGTTGCGTTTCGTTTGTTACTGATTCGTCTTTTGTACAATATACAGTGAACTACTATAAATTTAAAGTCATTCCCTTTAAGCATAATAAACGTAGAGAACATTTTGTATTGTGTTTGTTCAATATTCGTTCCGGGATATTTTTGTACGTTTATTTGAGTTTATGAGCTGTAGCTGAGTACCTGCTCTTCTTTGACGATGTAGATGTACACAATATATTATGATTAGATTAGATTAGATTTGTTTATTTCGATTTGAAAATTACACATATTATTTGACATGTTAAAATATACTTCATTCACAAAAAGATCGTCATCAATTAAATAATAATAAAAAATATACAGAATATAAAAAAACAATTGAATTCAAAGTGGGACAATGTCAATAACGGAACTAGAAATAAAATAAAACGTAATTAAATGTCAAAATAATAATAATAATATTAAGTCACAGAATGTGAGAATGTCAATAATTATAATTATACTAAAACAAAGGTACAAACTATTGTACAAAAAAATAAAATAAAAGACACATTTCAATGTCAAATAGTTTCGCTGTACTCTTTCACAGAATACCTACGTATCTCTTATAGTTCGTAATAAGTCATACACAAATAGGATAATATTCATAAAAATACAAACGGCAGCAAAGGTTGGATTAAACAATTTTTTTTTCAGTGCGTCGACGGGTTCCCCTATCTGAACAGATGCCCTTCCGGGCTCTATTTCGATGACATAAGCAAGTTCTGCACATTCAAAGTAGAAGCAAGATGCGGTCCTATCGCAACAAGTAAGTGTTAAGTGTAAGCTCTAGGTTCCATATTAAAAAGTTTTAGCAATGCTGGTGCTTCGCCTCTCTTTCGTTTTTCACCCGAGGAACATGACAAACATTTGTCATGTCTGTGGTATGGCAAATATTTGGCAAATAATAGGTAAGGCTGGGTGCCAGCCGTAGCCTTGAAAGAAAGCGTTATACGGTTTCTTGTATTTTTTACACCAGTAAAAATATTTATATTTTATTATGGCTGGCTTTTACTTAGTAAATAGATAAATATGTTTTAACTTAACACGTTATACGACGTCTGTGACAATTAGAATAGTATGATAAAGTTATATGAACGTAATTGCAAGTTATTTAGTGGCTCACATATATGCAAATGGTATAATGGGTAGGAACAATTTGCTTCGAGCAGCCTAGAGCTTTGTGGTATGGTGTGCATATTGGAGATGGCATCCATCAGCCGATTTGACTAATGGTTGATACGGCTTTGATGGGTTTAGAATGTCAGAATCAGATTTAGATAATGAGCATTATGATAAGATCACGTATGTTCAGTTTATTCTCTAAGAGCGTCTCTTTATCAGTCAGCTACATGACTGAAATTTTCAATTAAGAGTAATTTTGAAGGGTAAAAACTATGCTAACATGCATACTGTTTATTTATGATAAACGTAAATGTAAAGCTAAAGCTAAAGTTAAGCAGTTTTTGAGTTTAAGTTCACTTTCGTTTGAACTGTAAGAAAACTTTAAAAATGTGTTTATCCCTTATTGTTTGAACCCGTCCTTTGCACTGTATCGTTTGGTATTGGTCTTTGTTAGGGGTTACAGATGAAAGATGACTCATGTAGGCTAAAAGTGCATCCCAGCTCGGATTTGTAAGTAGCGATCTAAAGCTAGAACTTAATAAGAAAGTAAATAGTTAACTGCAAGTAATGTTTAGCAATAGCTCTACATCTTCTAGGTATATTAAAATTTTAACATCTTTGATTATGATGGTGCGAGTTAGGTAAGGTCACTGTAAAGCGACCGTAAATATATTTCAATATTCTTAGTTGAATTCAACATTTAAAATCGTTTATATTGCATGTCACATTACAGGCTAGGATGGAACATTAAAACTTGGTCTAAATGTGACGCCCTGCTAGGACACTGCGATAACTAAGTATAAACCATTTATAAACAGGGCTCTTTCCATTTGGAGTTTCATACGCCAAAATAATTCATACCATTTCGTACCTTCATGCCATGTTTTTTTTCAGCCCCAGCGCCAATAACCGAGACGCCATTAGACCTGGCTACCAAATGCGAGCCGGCCGAGTGCCAGCTGCCGGGTTGCTTCTGCTCCAAGGACGGAACCATCATCCCTGGAGGACTTGACCCAGAAGACGTTAGTATTCTAATATTTTTTGTTAGATAAGAGCTAAAGAAGTAAGGGGTAGCAGGACGATAAGTTATATTCGTACCGTTTGAGAAATTCCAGATGCATTGCATATCTTTAAGAAAAAAAAAGTAAATTAAAAAAGGCAGGTGAATTTGGGTATTAAGTACTTACTTACTTCGAAAGAGACAAAACAGGATCAATTCTACTTTACGTCAATGGTTGCATTAAAAAACAGGCTTTAGCTACAATATGGCTTTTAAGCTGCACTGGTGGACGTGGTATGTAATATAAAACATAATCAGGTATTCGTCCTATGAGAACTTGCAAAAAAAATACCCCATACGGCTTTGCCTAGTTTGGGACTAGGTCAATTGGTGTAAATTGTCCCACGATATTTATTTATTTATTTATTTTTATTTAAATAACAGCTGCGATAACGTGTCTCTCTTTCTAAATAAATCAGTATAAAACAGAAGCGATAAAATTAGGCGACATGTTGCATAACATACATTTGTCAAGGTCTCATTGAAATAGAAGCCAAGTAAATACCATCCATAAAATATTGCCTTTTGTTTGTGCCTTCCTTCCAAATTTTGTCTCCTCGAAAAGAAGCCCAGTGCCTGTGTAAAAATCTAACGTAAACACACAAAGAAAAAGTTCATCAAGAACGTAATTGCCATGTTGTTCAGTTTGTCAGAGCACCCGCCCTGGTTCTTTGTTTGGTTCTCGTAATATCATTAACTTCGTTTTTTATGGTATCAGAGTGCCTCACAGTTTGGGCCACGCTTAGGCAATTTTGTTCTAAAAGGTGCCTGACAGCAATATTCTCGTCTGTTTTATTGAAATATGAACGACTGACGAGCTAGATTGAAACATGTTATGCTACCCAGGGATAAAAGTTCCAGTCTGAACACAGAAAACTAATTCCACGCACCGATGCCGTAAAAGCTTATTTATATCACACCGATGCGGAATATTACTTTTTGTTTCCAGACCCCCCAAATGATAATGTTGACTTTCGATGGCGCTGTCAATTTGAACAACTTCGAGTTGTACAAGAAAGTTTTCTACGGCATAAAGAACCCCAACGGCTGCCCTGTACACGGGACTTACTTCCTATCTCACGAATACAGGTAATTTATAACAACTTGTAGCACGAGATAGAAGCACAAACAAACTTTGAACATATACGTAAAGAACACATTTTAACAAATTAAGGGCCTACTGTTAGATTGTAAGGGCGAATGAGTTTACCAATTATCTCTAACGCTACAGCCATACTTTTGGTGTAGGATTTGGCGAGTGGATAGAATTGATAGTGAAGTTGATGGAATAATGGTATTAAGCATTTTCAAAATGGCGTCAAATAGAATTCGCAACAGTATCAAAAGATTTAGTGTTGATTGTTTCAGGCGTGTACTTACATACCTAGTTGACTAATTCAAAACTAAACGGACTAGGTACCTACTTATTAAGCTAACTGAAACAAGATACCTTATTCAGTTTTTTAGGCGTTTATGTCGACGTTAAATTCAAAGAATTTTGTTGCATTTTCGTCATTCTTTCGTTCAATTTCGCCGTGACAAGAATGGATTTCCGACGAGACTCTTCCGACAATTTACTGTAACGAGGCGTTAGTGCTTCCTGGCTTTGTGTAAACTACACTAAAGGCGTTGCAGAATGACTTAAAATAACTTTTTTAAAGTACGTCAGCAACGAAAGTGTGTTAGGGAAGCAATTTCGCTTAGTCTGTCCGAGCGTCCACGTAATAAAGTCTCTGCATTGAAAATATTAAACGTTTAGCTTGGACGCGTGGAAGGCTTATGGTGTGCGGTAAAAACGAATACAATTCGAGCTGGAAAAAAGTTTGAATTTCGGTTCTCTACATGAGATTTTTAATTTCAAAGAACTTAGATCAAATTATTATTATGGTCAGAAAAAGATCTGTTTGCAAAACAGGTAGGTTACCAAAGATAGATGTACCATATTTTTCAAAGGCTTAAATTTATAAGTGTGATAATTGATCGTGATTAATAAGTAGTAGAACCTCTGTAAGTCGAACTTCAAGGGAGACACCAAAAAACTAGAGTTATAGAGTTTTCGACTTAAGGAAGATTTCGAATTAGGCGCATTTTATATTCGACTTGTAGAGGTAAATATGCAGCCTACCAAATTTTGAGCAAGAGAGGTGAAATAAATAAAAAACAAGTTACAGAGGTACATATAACACATAATATGTAACTTTTTTAAAGTACGTCAGCAACGAAAGTGTGTTAGGGAAGCAATTTCGCTTAGTCTGTCCGAGCGTCCACGTAATAAAGTCTCTGCATTGAAAATATTAAACGTTTAGCTTGGACGCGTGGAAGGCTTATGGTGTGCGGTAAAAACGAATACAATTCGAGCTGGAAAAAAGTTTGAATTTCGGTTCTCTACATGAGATTTTTAATTTCAAAGAACTTAGATCAAATTATTATTATGGTCAGAAAAAGATCTGTTTGCAAAACAGGTAGGTTACCAAAGATAGATGTACCATATTTTTCAAAGGCTTAAATTTATAAGTGTAATAATTGATCGTGATTAATAAGTAGTAGAACCTCTGTAAGTCGAACTTCAAGGGAGACACCAAAAAACTAGAGTTATAGAGTTTTCGACTTAAGGAAGATTTCGAATTAGGCGCATTTTATATTCGACTTGTAGAGGTAAATATGCAGCCTACCAAATTTTGAGCAAGAGAGGTGAAATAAATAAAAAACAAGTTACAGAGGTACATATTATGTGTTTATTTGAAAGTTAAAGACTACGTAACATTAGGTATAATTTAAGACTTGCTTCGATAAAGTTCAAATTAAATGATAAATTCCCAAAATAAAATACATATCACCTCCACAAATTAAATAAGGTCGGCAAATTCTTAGAGTCAGTAACTTATTTTCTTCCAGTTAGTTTCAAATGATCGAGTAATAGAGGTTTAAAAATTAAATATTTACTGTGTTCGAGATACAGAGGTCGAACTAATTTTTTCGAGATATGAAGGGTAAATATTTACCGAAATTGCTTGTAGGGACTTGCTGATTATTTCGACCTACAGAGGGTTGTGATTTCGAATAATGGAGATGATGGATGGAACAGCCAATTTTTTAGAGTTATTGAGGTTTTCGAATTATCGAGGTTCGACTTACAGAGATTCTACTGTAGTAGTTTACGCAACTGTTACATAATGATTTTAATCCTAATTATGTAGAGTTACACACATTACTTTCTCTACAACACATATTATAAGTACTCTAAGATGGGTTCTGAAGCCGAAAGCATAATAAACCTGTCACGAATTTGGCTGTTTTTTTAAATCATAGACAAACGGGCATTACAGGCACAAGAGGCATTTCATCTTAGCTCTCTGAGTTGGCAACGCATCTGCAAGCCCCCCCGGGATTGCGGGTGTCCATGGGTAGTGGTGATCACTTACCATCAGGTAACCTACTGCTAGTCTGCCCTCCTTGTCATATAAAAAAAAACATATCGAGCTGACGTTAGCCGAGTTGAGCTAACCTAAGGGCTATTTTTAAATTGTACTGATTGGTTTTTGAAGACGAAAATTGATTGTCGTAATGATCATTACTTACGGTTTCTGAACGCATAATAGAGGGCTTGTGATATGTGTGTACTTAGATAAAACATAATAATGAAACGATAGGGAGAGTGGGGTACATTTGACCACTTTTTAGTTTAAAATTGGATTTACTCATCCCCTCGGTTCCCCATTATTGTAATCCGCATATTATTACAATTAGGTACTAAACCAGTATAAGAAAGACAACTATTTTTTCAGCAACTACGCCATGGTTCAGGCGCTCGCCCATGAAGGACACGAAGTAAGTGTCTGAAATTATTGTCTACCACGTGCGTTAATAATAAGGAAACAAAAATCACTCAGCATTACCTAGCATTTTATGAGTTCCGTAGCCACAATGACAAAAACTGAACCCTTATAGTTTCGTCATTTCCAGTCAGGGGCACCAGTATGTATACACCACAAAGTCCCAAAATATGTATACAGACCTTATTACTGCGACGGCAAGGTTGATTTATACATATTTTTGCAACTTTGCGATCCATGTCTTTGACTTTGACTGTCCGTTCGCCCGTACGTAAGTCACAGGCATTTTACTTTTTACTCAAAAACTACAAGAACTAGGTATATTGATTAAATTTGGAGTATAGGTGTCTTGTAAAAGCCGATACTTAGTTTGGTAGTTAAATAACAAAGCAGCTATTTCTATTGCACTATGGCACATATTTCGACAGGTCTTTTAAAAACACTTTAAGATTTCTAAGCATTTTTTTTATAAGTGAATATTTTCGGAATCAATCGCACCGAAACTCCGTACGTAGCATAAATTGAGCCTCGCCCCATCTTCTAACCTTAGGAACCATATACTGAGAATGGTCCGACATGCTCATATTTCTTCTTTTTACCATGTACCTTTCACCTAGATCGCCACGGGCACGATATCGCAACAGCAAGGACTACAGGATAAGGGCTACGAAGAGTGGGCCGGCGAGATGATTGGCATGCGCGAGATTCTCAAACGCTTCGCCAACGTGACACGAGGTGACGTGCTCGGTACGCGCGCGCCGTATCTAAAGCCTGGGCGCAACACACAGTTCCAGGTGAGTCATAAAACCACTCCTGTTGCAAGTGTACCATGAGGTAACATCAGATAGATTTACAGTATAGATTATGCTACTGTGGTCAAATATTTTTAGGGTTCCGTGCCTCAAAAGGAAAAACCGGCCAAGTGCGAGTCGGACTCGCGCACGAGGGTTCCTTAGAAAGATTTTTACGCTTTTCCCCAGTGTTTTAAGAATTCCAGTATAAGCAGAGCCCTGCTCCTAAGCAAAATGTACGTAGTGTGGGGTCAACTTATATTGGTCCTCGAAATCTAGAGACAGACATAAAAATTTAAGATTTTGAGACTTTTCTGAGTGGTTGTACTATAAGAGCTACCTTCATACCAAATTTCAAGTTTCTAGGACAACTGGAAGTACCCTTTAGGTTTTCAAAAAACGGCAATTTGTATGGAAACGACTTTTTAATGACTGTATCTTTTGATTGCGTTGACTTAGAAGGTTGATTTTTGATAAGATATACCCCGGTGGATCTCTTTCGCACTTCTCTCTCGTTCTTAGAATTGGAAACTATATTACTGATTAGTGCTTTTATTTTCTAAAATTTTATACCTACACCATCACTTCTATGTTGATATCTATGTCTGTGTTTTCGTAAAGTTTTTAAAAGCGCTGTTTAATACATTGGTATGTGTAACAGCACACGTAAATCATTTAAGCCGTGTAGGTTTTGAAGCGAGCATTTCGAGGCCGCTTAGCCGTGTGTTCAACCGTGAGGCGCTGAACTAAACCAGGGCTCCGGTAGGCCTTTATCTTTGTTCACCAACCCAACTAGCTAGTACCAACTTTAGGGATCCTAGTGGAAATGTTGTCACGCCTATTGTGTTCATTCTATAACAAAATATAAACCCAAAAGCGATTCGAAACGTTTCCATTATGTTCCGATGTTATACAATTATTATTCTCATTTCTATGAACTAAAAAACAATTACTTTGCTCACCCGCGACCACTAATGACAAATAGTTATATCTGTGCGGCAAATGTATGTTTCCATGCAACACCTCCACCTCCACTGCTACACGAATCAACACATGCCACACAGACCCAACTATCACCACCACCACTATACTAAACGCTGACGCGTTTCGGCACTCTCCACGAGGCCATTTACGAAGCACAACAACAACCGCTCAACATGCCACCACTTCCACTACTGACATATGTAAACCATGTACTCAACTTAGTTAATGACAAAACCAACGTACCCACTAATATTTTATAAATTCCAAACTACCCTTTTATGTAAGTCCTAAACTACCCTTTTTTAAGAAATGAATTCCAAACTACCCTTTTTATTTTTATTTTTAATCTACGCCAGGTACCCCGTTATTTTTAACCGAGTACGGTAAAAAGAGAAGTCATGTTCTCATTATTACTATGACACATTATTAAAATTAGAACCAAGTCGTAACAAAGGCGAAGAAACCAAATTAACTTGTTCATTAATAATAGACCCCATGTTGTTGTACCTAATTATTTCCAATTGTTCTAAAACCGATAGCCGCAAACCCTTATCACAATAATGTAAAATTTCGTACGTATCTGAGTCTAACAACGAATGATTCGTTTCTAATAAATGCTTGGCAAAGTTTGATTTCTCTGGATGATCATGCCTATATGACGAGACATGCTCTTTAAATCTAGTATCAAAGCTTCGACCGGTTTGTCCAATGTATACTTGACTACAGTCGCCACAAGTGAGTTTATATACCAACGTACCATATAGTGAAACCTTAAATATTCTTAGATGTCACTTAGAAAGGAAGCGTTTACATCCGGGGGAGGTTTGTGAGTTAATAGAATTAGTAACTTTATGCATGAAACAAAATTATTTCAGATTTAATGGTCAATATTATTTGCAGAGTGATGGTTTAGCAATGGGGTCACCTCTTAGTCCTTTAATTGCTGACGTTTTTATGGATAACTTTGAAAAACAATATATAGTGGGGAACAGCAATTTAGTATATTATTATAGGTATGTTGATGATTTAATTTTATGTTGGAAGGGGAGTATGAGGCAGCTAGATTTGTTTATTAGTGCTCTCAATAACAAACATCCAAAAATAAAGTTCAAACGAGAATTAGAGGAAAATCGTTCATTAAATTTTCTGGATTTAACTATTACAAGAGTAAATAATAGGCACCAGTTTCAAATTTACCGTAAGCCTACGTACACAGATACTGTCATACCTGCAAATTCTACTCACCCATGGCAGCATAAACTGGCTGCTTTCCATTGTTATGTACATAGACTACTAACTGTACCTCTTTCGAAAGAGCATTATGATTCTGAGTTACATACTATATATCAGATAGCAACAACAAATGGTTATAGTACAGCAATGGTTAATAGTCTGGTTCAAAAGAAGCAGGGACGGATAGTGAATAGCATGCTTTACTCTGCGTTGCCATCTCAGCCTACTAACAAATTTAGATCTAGTATTACTTATGTTGGCCGGTTGTCTGACAAGATTTATAATATTTTAAAATCAAATAACATCAATGTTGCCTTTAAGACTACTAATTCTTTACGTTCTAGACTTTGTAATAACAAAGAAAAGGTGGATAAAGGGAACAGGTCGGGCGTATATAAACTCACTTGTGGCGACTGTAGTCAAGTATACATTGGACAAACCGGTCGAAGCTTTGATACTAGATTTAAAGAGCATGTCTCGTCATATAGGCATGATCATCCAGAGAAATCAAACTTTGCCAAGCATTTATTAGAAACGAATCATTCGTTGTTAGACTCAGATACGTACGAAATTTTACATTATTGTGATAAGGGTTTGCGGCTATCGGTTTTAGAACAATTGGAAATAATTAGGTACAACAACATGGGGTCTATTATTAATGAACAAGTTAATTTGGTTTCTTCGCCTTTGTTACGACTTGGTTCTAATTTTAATAATGTGTCATAGTAATAATGAGAACATGACTTCTCTTTTTACCGTACTCGGTTAAAAATAACGGGGTACCTGGCGTAGATTAAAAATAAAAATAAAAAGGGTAGTTTGGAATTCATTTCTTAAAAAAGGGTAGTTTAGGACTTACATAAAAGGGTAGTTTGGAATTTATAAAATATTAGTGGGTACGTTGGTTTTGTCATTAACTAAGTTGAGTACATGGTTTACATATGTCAGTAGTGGAAGTGGTGGCATGTTGAGCGGTTGTTGTTGTGCTTCGTAAATGGCCTCGTGGAGAGTGCCGAAACGCGTCAGCGTTTAGTATAGTGGTGGTGGTGATAGTTGGGTCTGTGTGGCATGTGTTGATTCGTGTAGCAGTGGAGGTGGAGGTGTTGCATGGAAACATACATTTGCCGCACAGATATAACTATTTGTCATTAGTGGTCGCGGGTGAGCAAAGTAATTGTTTTTTAGTTCATAAATATGGACCTCCGCAAAGTAACGCCTGATTCAATAAATTATTCTCATTTCTAATGCTTCTTTCCTCGAGAATTATTTCAAAGGACATAGTTAGTACTTTTGCGTTCTGATTAATTTAAAAAGAGAGTTTGTTAGGTTTCCAAGTGAAATCGTATAAATGGAGAACACTCGAAAGTTCTAATTTTGTTTGCTGCGGCCGATTAATTTAAATAAGAGTTATGAATGTTTGAGGTAATTACTTTTATATCAAAATAACATAAGGTTTTGTCTTGATTCATGATTATACATAATTTGTATCGCTATTTGTATTTATAAAATCCTTGAAAGCATGCGTCACTTCTATTAACATCAGACAATATTTTTTACTTAAATCAATAATTTGATATTCTCCAGTTCCAAAAATATAATATACTTTAATGAAACACAAAAATTCTTCGCTGAACACCACATAACAATGAAAAAAGAAAAAAGGGCACACAAAAACCATATCCCAAATTAATTTGCTTAATAAGAGGTATTTATTGTCTCTCAATAATTATTGACTGAAACTGAGATACATGTACTCAGCAGCTAGCAGAAATAGCTAAGCAATCGAAGCGGTCACAATGATCTGCACACGCTCTTATTATGTCTATAACAATAGAGCCATGTGTAGATCATTGTGACCGCTTCGGGTGCTTAGCTACTTCTGCTGCTAATTGTACTAATGTTTAATGTTATTATCTCTTTGTATCTTTGGTCGCAACATCGATCCCTAAGATCTTAGATCCTTTGTGTTTATACTCTTTTGGCCACAAAAGGTATTCATATATTCAGATATTCCTGCTTCTACTACCGTGTGGTGTGTACAATCTCTGCTCGTGCATGTGTATCATGATGGTATTTTATTGTAACTGCATATTTTATATTGTCAGGTTCTGGAGGACTTCGGATACGTGTACGACAGCTCTATTGGCGTCCCCACCGTCCCCGATACCAGTATGGCCTTACACCCTGGACTACAAAATACCCCACGAGTGCAAATCCGGTACTTGCCCCACCAAAACTTTCCCTGGTACGTACACTGTCATTTATACCATTTAGCATATTTAATTCCTGGCTCCGCCCCCTATACAATAAGCTAGCTGTTTAATGGGAATAAATAAAAGTGCACTCTAATAACATGTCAAATTTCAAGTCTCTAGCTCCTATAGTAGGTTATCTGTAAGGCAAATTTTTATACGATACGGACGGTAAACGAGCAAGTGGGTCACCTGATGGTAAAAAGTGATGCCCATAGACACTCACAACCCCGGTAGGATTGCAGATGCGTTACCAACATAGGCAGCTAAGATGAAATGGCTCTTCCATCATCATCGTCATGTCAGCCGAAAGACGTCCACTGCTGGACATAAGCCTCCCTAAGGCTCTCCACTCAGACAGGTCTTGTGCTATCCGCATCCACCGCGATCCCGCGATTCTGACCAGGTCGTCGCGCCATCTTGTTGGAGGCCTACTCACAGTTCTTCTCCCGGTCCGCGAACGCCATTCGAGAACATTCTGGCCGCATCGACCATCAGTCCTGCGAGCAATGTGCCCGACTGGCTCTTGTATCCTTTAAATTCTCGATCAACTTACTCGCCACACCGGAACACAACAGTGCTGGCATTGCTGCTTAGCGACAGGATTAGCGAGTAAAATGCTGGTAGTAGAGTGGACCTCGCACCTTTATGTGACCTTTTCTACCACCAGCAAATCACACTACAGTTAATCAGGAACGTTACTGTTTTAATAAAGGTATAAGTAATAAATAGATACAAAGCAAATCATGTTTACAAACCATAGGTACCTACTTAGTGGTTATTTTTGAACTGTCCACTTTTATTTAAACTAGTTAAAAAAATTGCGTGATATTTAATGTGTAGTAAAATTTATTGTGAAATATCAACGGGTGCCCAATATTGCCTGATTCTCCCCTAATATCGCACCTTGCATTTTATTTTTGGATTAACAGCTTAAGTCGGGCTGTTGGTTGAGCCGTCGAAATAAAAATAAGCGTGCTTAGCGCAGTTAGACCATAGAAAGTTTTAAAATAAACGTCATTTGAATTAATTTTCATTGACTACATTTAACGCAGAATCATTGTTATTTTTGTCTCGCTATCTTAATCTTACTAGACACCGAGCACCACTTTTTACCAAGAATTGAGTATTTAGTATTAAGGTTATCGTTATCGTATGGCCACCAAATAGGTACGCTCAAGGGGGCGCAGTAGGCCGAGCACGAAATTTTCGAATCCTGCGTAACGTTACGTTATCGTATCGGAATCGAAAAACCTCGTACTAAATTTTAGTTTCAAATACGCTCACGGGCCGGCGCTGTTCCAAACATCATACAAATTTCTAGATTACGTTACTACTCGATTACGTAACGCAGGATTCGAAAACTTCGTGCTCGACCCTCTGTTCCAAACGTCATACAAATTTTCTCGATGGCGATACGATAACGTTACTACTCGATTCTTGGTCAAAACTCGTGCTCGAGCTACAGTCCGAAAGGGTATGGGTTCGTATCCCACCGCTGTCACCGAGTAGTAAATCAATGAAACACGGTGAGTGTAAGTCAGAAACGGTTTAATTATCTGGTTGTATTTATCTTGCTTGCGGTCATTGCATTAACTTAAATCTACCCATACCTAACACTTGAATTTTTTTTATTTGTTTTTCCTTTAACTATAATCAAAATCAAAATTTTATTAGTACCTAAATAGACAGTTCAATGCACTTTTACCGTAGTCTTTTACACGTAATTTTTTGATTCTACCTACTCTAGCGCTTTCGGAAAGACCATGATTGCCAAAGCGCAACGCGCCGCAAGAAACTAGGCACAAGGTTTTTTTTCTCTAAAACAACTTAGGTACATTAACTCTCACAATATATAACCACAAGAAGGAAACTTTCAAGAAAGAAAACTCACAAAATCATTAGAAAATAAAAAATGTATTACAGTATTATAGAAACAATAATATGAGGATCTATATGTTGCCTTAATAATATGCTTTTCTAGTATTAGCTAGTGTGAATCCATGGCTTCTATTTAATTAATATAATAATAATAACCTTTTGAGACAAGAAATTAACTATGACATTTCCTTTATTATTATAGCGTTTTACAAGACGTTCCCACTTTGAACACTTTCTAAATTCGCCAATAAACAAATACTTAATCTAATTTGAGGCTGGATTCCGGGCTTTGTGAGTAAAACGGAGCCAATTTACCTTTTTGATTTTGTTCATCTCTGAGTAACTCGCTTTTATCCCTCATTCAAAAGATATTGTGACTTTGGCAGGGAGTATAAGGTGTAATTTGGTTCCAGGTTTGTGGGAGATTCCTTTCAACGCCCACTACGTGGCTTCGTTTGAGGGCGGGCACTGCCCATATTTGGATCAATGCGTGCTTCATAACCACGACTCTGACGATGTAAGTAACTTTATTTATTGCCAGTTAAGGTAAACCTTGCCAACTTTTGTTTCAATAATTGACACCCTGTATGTCACCTTTACTGCTTTAAATTAAGATCGAAAGTACCAACTTACATCTAATATTATAATTGTTTTCATTTTTTTTAATGCATGTTCATGTATGCACATTTGAAGAGTGATGAGATTGAAGACAATTTTTTTTCTCACTTGAAAATAAAATGTAGTGTTGATCTGATGCCAACTATATTTTAACATAAGTACCACAAATGTTGTTTGAACCTTTTTAGAAATATCTTCTTTTGTATAATATGTAACAAATTTTGCCCAATCCTTTGCTAGTCTCACCCATACAGTTCCAGCCGATTGGCTGATGGTCTACTTTTGACTAAGTACTCTGTACACTGGCAGTAATCCATCGCTCCTCCTTAGCTTGTAAGTCGCATTACATTGCGGAGCTCAATCAACTATACTCAAGAGCAATAAAAACGGGTCACTTTTGATGAACAATTCCATACAAAGTGACCCGTTTTTTTTGCGCTTGAGTGTATTTCTAACTCGTTTGTTTAAATTTTTCTAACTAGCTAGTCCTGAATTCGTTGTGTCCATCTCCACTTCAGTTGCGTTATACTCGAGCTGACATTAAATCTAATAAATAATTTCTAGGTTTTGGAATGGCTGCAGGAAGACTTCAACAGGCATTACGAACAGAACAGAGCACCTTATATGATGCCTTTCCATACAAACTGGTTCCAAATTAAGGCCCTCGAACGCGGACTGCACAAGTTCCTGCATTGGGCTAATTCACTGTAAGTGTATATTTTTTGTTTCATCTAGATTTCATCTTATCCTCTGGAACTTTTTGTATCCGTATCATAATATGCGTATCATGTATACAATATGTCATGTTTCGCCAGGCCGAGTACTGAATGAGCGAGCCGCCTCGCGAGGCAGCCTATTTCATTACGACTTTGAACCTTGTGTCAAACAAAATCATGCCTCAAGCAGCTGCCTCGCGAGGCGGCTCGCTCAATCAGTACACGGCTACTAACATTATTATACTGATATTTTTAGAACATACACGAATACCTACTTAGTCATAGAATTGTAATTTTTAACTCCGTTTAAAGTCCTCGAATGTTATCGTCGACTTGATACAAAACGAGTAAACGAGTACATCTCCGTAGCTTTGCTCGGAACCTTCCCTTAACCAGACATGTTTGATCAATACCGTAAACACAGAGCCAAGTCAAAGTATTTTAAATACTCAAAGGGTTACTAAGTAATTGACCCCATCGGGAGACTTCATTACGCTATCTCCAACGATTTTCTTCTTTTTCACACCAGTCCTGACGTTTGGATCGTGACGATGACGCAAGCTCTACAATGGATCACAGAGCCACAGACAAACAAACAGATGAACAACAAGTATGAAGGCTGGCGGTGCGACAAGGAGCTGCCGCTGGCGCCCTGTAACCTGCCCAACAAATGCGCGTTGTCCTTCAAACACCCCGATGCTAACTTCACTGACACCCGGTACATGGAGACGTGCAGCGAGTGCCCTAAGAAGTAAGTTATTCATCATTTTCTTAATTTTTCATTAGGTACAACCACACTCTTTAGTGGAAGATACTGTGGCTACTTTTGCTGCCTTACGAATGGGCCGGCCCGTCCGGGGAAGTACCACCCTCTCGCAGAAAATCGGCGTGAAGTAACAGCACGCCTGTTACGTTTCATTCGATCAATGAGAGTGCCGGAGGCCCGATCCCCCCCCTTCCTCTATCCCTTTTCCTCCTTAAAGGCCGGCAACGGACTAGTGACTCTTTTGGGGTTGCTGATGCTCATGGGTGGCGGTGATCGCTTTCCATCAGGTGACCCGCTTGCTCGTTTGCCTCGCTCTTTCAATAAAAAACAAAACTGCTAGTACCGCTTGAAGATAATAATCCAAATATTAGCCTGACCTAGTACTACGAGTATAAAGCATTTCAAGAGTAAAAGAAATTGAGTAAATGCCCTACTTTAAGGGGATTATCTATTAGCAAGCCGGCAGGTTCACTGTACAGACCAACCAAACCGCGGTTTCATAGGTGAGCCATTGGTAGCCTATAACGTAATGTACCTAAGACAAAGATTATTTTGACAAAGAGAGGGTTAAGATGCGATGAGACCAAAACTTGGCAATGTCACGTATTATTACCGTGTGCGCCTGTAATTTTTGTCCACTGAAGTCTTTTAACTCCACAGGATTTTCCCCTAAATCTTCGGAGACATTTTATTAATACTTAAGTAATTCGAAATAATTTGCTGGATAATGTAAGCTATTTCTGAACAGTATGAAAAATACAAGACGAAAGAAAACATTATGCTAGCGAAATAACTTGAATTCTTTGCAAGGGAAAATAATAACTTTGTCTCGGTGCAATACATTTTTGCGACCAGATTGACATTCTATCCATAAAACTTTCACGGAATTTCAGGAATATTTTATAAAGGGTAGGAATGTAATTTATATGCACGAGCGGAGTACTTAGTAACATAATATGCGGCATTTATGTTTTAAATTTTCAAATAATTTTCTCGGAAGTATAGGTCTCGTGAAAAAAGTTTATCCACAGGTCGGACAAAAACCAATCTTATGTCAATGTCATAAACATTTGACATGTAAAAACATTTCTTAATTCAACTAGATATGTGTTAAAATTAGATGTTTGTTTTTTATGTATACAAATAGATTTCGAGTTGATGTTGCTATTTTTCTTTTGCTATTGGAGTCTAGGTAATACTGTTTTTTAACCGACTTTAAAAAAGGAGGAGGTTCTACGTTCCACTGTTTTTTTTTTTTTTTTTTTATGTATGTCCATCGATTACTCCGTCAATTGTAGACCGATTTTTAAAATTCCTTTTTTTTCGAAAGGGTATACTCCTGAGGTGGTCTCATTGTCACCAAGTCATGATTTGATGATGGGATCCTAGGGAAATCGAGGGTAACCCTCAAATTTTACAGGCACGTACTATGTGTTTCATATGTTTTCTAAGGTTATTCAAGTATTTCTGTCTGGTAGTCATCATCTCATGATGATGAGCTGATGATGGAAGGTACAACTCCTTAGCGGTTAGGAGTTGGAGGATAATTCTGAAAATGTTAAATCATTATTCGAAAGGGTATACTCCTGAGGTGGTCCCACTGTCAACAAATCATGATCTGATGATGGGATCTCAGGGAAATCGAGGGCAACCCTCTAATTTTATAGGCACGTATCATGTGTTTCATATATTTTTAAGGCTATTCAAGTATTTGCGTCCGGTAGTCATCATCTCATGTTGATGAGCTGATGATGGAAGGCACAACTCCTTAACGGTTAGGAGTTGGAGGATAATTCTGAAAATGTTAAATCAACGTAAAATTGTGAAATAAAAATCTTTTAACAAAAAAGTAACACCGCCTTCAAAAAAAAACCTTAGAAAAAAAAAAACGTAAAATGATCCTCTAAAATAATGATAAATAAATGAAATAAAATAAAATGCGTTTATTTCGGACAACAGAAACTAAAGTCTAAAGTTTTATGGCCTAGCACTAAGCAGCAGAAATATGAAGTCAAAGAATATTCCGCTCGCACCGCACCGACTTCATATTTCTGCTGCTTAGTGCTAGGCCATAAAACTTTAGGCTTTAGTTTCTGTTGCCCGAAATAAACGCATTTTATTTTATTGACATGTGTATTTTTCAAGCATGCTGCATGCGAGATTGTACCAGCGACAAAACGGCTTGATGTCTGGAATTCGAAACAGCCCATAATAAAATCATAATCATAAATATAATGGTGTTTTTACATTATTTGTTTGTTCTCGTGCTCCGCCAAATAGAACGAATGTTCGCAAAGGATAAAGGACACGTCGCTTAGTAAAGTTGTGTCCCTACTTGTGCGCTATAACTTCGTCTTGCGTTGAAACTGTAAAGGCGGTAACCTGAAATATCCATTAATCTGATTAAAAAAGTCACATCAAAATGACAGTATCGCAGACCCTCCCGCTAGATGCTTCAGCCGCTGGAACTTTCGTATACGCAACTTTATCTAATCAGCAGGGTTGTAATTGTAATAGAGAACCAATTGTTTTTTTTTTTTACTAAACAGACAATGCCATTTCTCTGTCGTATGCTTACTAGTGTTAACAGTGATATATGTAGAAACGCTTACGGATAATTATAACAACTCAAAATAATGTTGTGCGTGCCACATACCTACCTACTTACTTACCTATAATACACTGATATTATAATTTTGAAACTTTCTTACCCTCACAATGGTTGTGTTTTGTTTGCTCTTTACACCTAACCAGGGCATTTGCCGCTTCCCAGGGTTGTCGCGTTGACTCCTAGAAATGAGACCCATTTAAATTATTAATTAAATTTCCAGGTACCCGTGGTTGGGAGACTCCGGCGGCACGGGCATTCCAGACAACGATAATTATTTGCCAGACAATTTCGAGAAGAAATAATGTGTGTACTAGTCTTACGGCAGCTTGTATAAAAGTCCGTTTCAATTTAAGTCGGGTAGTTTCAAGAAAGTGAAATCTATTCTATTTTTTATGAACTTTACTACTTTGCGCTAATACAACCATTTTTCATCTATTCTAACCTGTAACAAAAAATCTTCTTACTGACATGAAATTTGCCGAGTTGTAGGTATTTCAGTGGAGTGAAACAATCACTCAACGGGCTTTTATATAACTAGTCTTTTAAGTTTGTAAGTAACAATAAATAATAAGTACAGTTTAGGTATACTTTCGACGAACCAGGAACGTTATCGTTTCCTCAAAATAACTCATTCATCGTAGCATTCTGTAAGGTAAGCGACACATCGAGGTGCCAAAATAATTATTTAAGTCATTGTGCCTTTTATTATACAGAAGTAATATTATCTCAGTCTTCTACATAATTATAAGTGGTTGTCAGTTGAGTCAACGGATAAATTTATCTGTATAATTTCACCACCAAGGCGTTGGTTTAAAAAAACCTTTCAGTTTTCATCTTGTTGATTCGAATATTATAAATAATTATTCATTTAAACAGAACAACAAACTAAAATTATGTACATAAATTATAATTATTGTTACTCAGAATGAAAACGATTTTGTTGTAATTTTCCTGTACTAGGTAGGTTGGTGCTTTTGAATGAATTATAGAAGTAATAAATTTTATACAAAATATGTTCCGAGTTTTAATCCTGGAGGTCAGACATATTCTGAATGCTAATTATTATGATAATTACGGAGGTGTGCTCTAACCTCTTATTTATAGGTAACTATGCGTTATGTATATTTAAAAGGCACCTAAAGCCAGCGCGGTATATATGTATATAGGAATTTCTTCCCAGCGTTGGCATCTAATCTCATTCGTTACCGGAGAGTGCGCGTGTGGCAAGTAGAAATAAGATTTACCGTCAAACCCTTGATCCATTTTGCTTTACATTCTTGATCCGTGTTATTAATAAACTATATTCTCACGTCGCATATAGCTGTCTAGTGTAGCGCGCCTGAGAGCCGCCGGCGGAGATTTAATTTGAGATTGCGCTGCGAATGGCGGCTCGGAAACTTTCTCCATATTCACATGCATTAGCTGCTATTACTGAGATTTGTTGTTATATTATGTTTGGTACGGCTTTTACCTCATTCTGCACTCGATCAAAATTCCTGAGTATTGACAAAGAACACAATATGTGACTTACGTTCTAGTTAAAAATAATGATTTCACAGTAAAAAAAAAAATAGTTCTTACGCTCTTTGCAGTGCAGTGATTCTTCATTACTAATCGACGGTCAACTTTTTACTTTGTATGGTACCCAAAGTAGATACTAACACAATTTATATCAAACATCGTACTAGCCCCTGTGGTTCCATAGTATATCGGAGCGCAAATTATCTGAAAACGCATCAACACAAGATTCGTGTGGCTATCTTTGAGCACTAATTCAGTGATATTCAAATGCTATCTGTTCTGCTCGTGGCAAAACATACCCTCTACATATTGATGAGACAGTGTTCGTTGCTCAGTTTTTAGTTCTATAGTATTAATGTACAGCATGCGCGGTGTTTGCACGACCCACTGGCAAATAAAAGTTCTCTTCTATTGACTCGCCGTGAAGCTCGCTTGTGGACGTTCTAACCGCGTTTAGTTTGTTTGCACGAGATCTAACTTCAGGTAATTTAACCCGGTATGAGGCGAGTAATAGCACTTTATTTCTGTTTTAAATTCCAAAGGCGAGGCCTGATTTCAATATTATTTCATCTAGATCATTATTGAAATATTTATTCATTACATAAACATTTAAAAAATATTCAAATCGAATTATTTGTGTATAAATATTAGTCGTGAATAATCTGCGTTTGGTTATTTAATTTAAATATATATTTAGAGATGTTTCAATAACAAATGGTTTGTTTATTCAGAACGTGTTCGTTCTGAGGATCGAGCACGACTTCACGAAAGCTGCGTAACGTTACGGTTATCGTATCGAGATCGAGAAACCTCATACTAAATTTTAGTTCCAAATACGCTCACGGGCGGATGCTGTTCCAAACGTCATACAGACACGACAACGTTTACTATTCGACTTTACGTTACGCAGCATTCGTAAAGTCGTGCTCGACCCTCTGTTAGTATAAAAGCGTCAAAGTACTTTGTAATTTTGATTGGAGTATGAAAGTAAAACGGTGTAAAAAAAAAACAAAGCATAAAATGATTTTTCATTATTTTTTTTATTTGCCTGTCATTACAGGAACAGTACACACACTGATTCGCTATTCGAGTGCAATATTGAGAGATGTCTACTATCCTCCAATTTCAAGTAGGTACCTAGTATAAAATCTGACCATAAAATGCACACCTAATGATAAAAACCCGGAAAACTAAGTTTCAGTCCAATTGAGGCATACTCTATAATTTCCTTTAAGGATATCCTGTTTCCTTTTTTAGGCGTTAAATGTCAAAGGGCAAGACGGTGTATCCGTTCTCATGTTCTACAGAATTAAAGTTAAAGATCGAACTAACTTTCGGGTTAATAAGAGACTCGGGACAGTCCGTCACAGGGATCAAAGGGACTGAATTAGCCCCTGGAAAATAGGGTAACTTTGAGTAGTTGGGAAACATTTAGATCATTCACAAATGTGTATTTTCATTTAAAACAAAACCAGCTTTCTGTATTCTAGCGCTGGAGGTTACTTGGTAAGGAAAGTTCCCCTATAAACACATACACAGTTTATTTTATAATCGCGTAAGGTAAATTAAAGGGCTTTTAGAAATGTTATGGCCTGGAATAAACTTATTGTAGATTTTTTTATCCGTATTTAAGTAGTTTAGTTGTTGTTAACACCTTGAGGAAATTATTATTAGTCTAAGTCAATGAGAGTTATATGGAGAGTCGAAAATCCGCTAGGATCGCAAGTGTCGAGTGAGGTCTGTTTGTCAATTTCCACCAATCATAGGTCAGTATTAGCTTATCTCCCATTAGTGGAGAATGACAAATAGACTTCACTCGACACCGACCCGAGTTGTCCCCCTGCTGAGCAAATGCCGGGACCCAACGCTGCCACTGTCACGTGTAGCCGATGTACCTACCAAACCACTTTTTTTATTACACATTTGCAAAAAAGAACAATAAAACCAAACGTAGTGAGTCGGCAGGAGCTGCCCAACCTCCGCCTGAAGGAGCTGCTTCCATTGGTGTCTTGGATTTTAAAAGTAAAAATCCAACTTTTCGCACGATATGTAATACTGTTTGAGCAACTGTATTAAAAATGTTTCTAAAATTGCTGTGATACTTTAGGCACTTTAGTCTACTCGTGACCACGGCGGCAGAATGCCGTCGCAACTTTGAGTTAATTCAAAAACATTGATTGATTATCTCAGCGAGAATTTTTTTGCGGCAGAGCTGATAATCATAGTGTGGACAAATTTTTTTAGAAGTTTTAATTTTTTTCTGAATAGAATACACAAATTCCTATCTTAAGCCAAATCTGTGTGAACTGTATGTAAGGCGTGTTAACAGTTTTCTTTTTAAATATACATATTAATTAGGCCGAAAAAGTGCTGGGATAAAATCTTGAAAAATGTTTTTTTTTGGGGAGCTTCCCCTACTAGTGGGGATGATTTTTTTATTTCTGGCCCACCCCATAGTGTGGGGTATCGTTGGATAGGTCTTTCAAAAATATTGGGGATTTTCAAAGATAATTTTTCTATAGAGTTTATCGTTTGAGAAATATTTAGCTTTGAAGTGCTCATTTTTGTTGGACTCAAGTGTCCCCTCCCTCTACCAGAGAAACTGTTGTATTTGGAAATGTGAAAAAAATCAGAGCAGTAGTGCATATAGTGAATTTAAAAGGAAAACAATCAGAGATAAGCAGGCTATAACAGGTTTGTGAGAAATAGTTAATTATGTTTGTCTATGTCAATAACCGATATAAATTGACCCCACATTGCGTACAGTTTACTTAGGATTAGGGCTCTGCTAACACTGGTTTCTAATAAGTGTGATGAAAATACGTTGAAATTACCTAGTTTCAACGTGTTTTCATCACTTGGTTGTTTATTCACAGAAAACGTGAGCATAGGAAGTGGACTTGCACGAGCCCGGATGGTGTAACGAGGAAGGAGATAGACTTTATCATGTCGATGAAAAAGCACATTTTCAATTATGTCTCCGTGATCAGTGCAGTTAAAACCGGAGTGATGACCGTTTGATACGAGGTTCATTGAATATCCAGCTCAAGCTTGAAAGGTCTCGATTGATGAAGTCTACGCTCCGTCCGGCATCCGCTCAGCTCCAAAACCCTGAGAGTTTTCAGCTCGAACTTCGAAACCGTTTCGAATGCCTAGGTATAGTTGAATTGAGAAATGTTTTTACATGTCAAAGTGCTTATGACATTGAAATAAGATTGATTTTTCCCTTTAATTTGCACCAGTATCAAAATTTTGCCAGTAAATCTGATTTTGGTGGGTACAAGCAATTTTGGTGGCCAATGAATCTAATTTTGGTGGGAACAAACAATTTTGGTGTCAACCAAATTACTAAAATCATAAAATCTCTAAAAATACTATGTATAATGAAAGGCCATTACTACACAATATTGATTACCACTTGTTACGTACTGTTGATACATAATTTTGACTCAAACATCAAATATGAAAAAAAAACACCAAAATTAGGTAAATTTCGAGCTTGTTGAAATTCACCCTTATGTACCTAGTGATTAGATTAAGACCCGAAGTGTTAATAGTATTAGTGAGAATCGCGAAAGTTTCAAAGAATACATAACCTGTTAAAGTCAGATACAATTTGTACAACTAATCTGTCCAATAAATAAATGGTTTTCCACAAACAATACCAAATTACATACAAGATACAAGAACAAAACATTACAATGCTCGCACAATAAATAAAAAGGCTGCGTAAACAGCAATGTATGAGGGCAATAAGGCCTAAAGATATTTTCCCAGCGTGGCGCACATTACATCCCCTGAAGCATGCAAGAGAGGTTCATAAAATATAATAAGACTATTACCTAGAGGCAAGATGAAAACAGGTCAGCTGCGGTCTTGGCATAACGCATGCACGTTACGTACCTATAAGCATTTGGACGGAGTTACGCCTGTCCTTCGCGAGACGAGAGGCGTGAAATCTTTTACAAGCTCTTTTATAACCCATGTTCCGTTGATCTAATGATATAAGTTGTTGTTTATGTTACGATGATTTTTACGACGTTTTTCACACGCGAATAAGACCATGGGACCAAGATTTATACTCGTAACTTTGATCGGTTTTAACGGAGAGCTTAACGTTATTAATAGGATCTTTGTACATTTCTAGATAAAAATATAAAGGATAAATCCACTTAGTTTTTGTTTAAATATGACTTGAGCGTAAATAAATTAAGTCATTTTAAAGTTAAGCAAGTTAGAACTGCCAGAGTACTTAAAATAATTTCCAGCACTACCTACCCATCGTTGTCGTGTTCCCAATGGATCCCAAAAATTGCCTGTTCGAAACGTAATTTGTACTTTCAAATATGAAGTTTAAACATTCAGCCAAATTCATAGCCAATAATAGGTACTTGTAGAGATAAATTATATTGCGAGTAACAAGGGGAAAGTTCGAGTACTTACCTACTAATTACTGTTATATTCCAGTGTTTTACTTTGAATTATAACAGTAACTAGAGCATCCTGAACTAACATCAAACAGGATCTTAATGCAGGAACGAACTTAATTAACTTGGCACAAACAGCGCCTTAATCACAATCGATCCAATAAGTCCGTTCATTATTTTCCTTTATCAACGAACATAAGAAGATAAAAGCGGCAACTTATTCTTGCGGACGACATTTTTATGTCGTCAGAATAGGGAAATAACGAAGTCATAAATGAGACTTGGACGATAAACAAGCTATAGCCGTCGAGATAAGAGTGGCCTCTCTGCGAACTGATGCCACTACGATTCGGATGACGCCACTTACCTATATGAACTGCTTCCAACATAAGCATTATCTCGGCTGGAGTAGGTACTCTTTTATTAGCTCTCAGTTTTTGACGTTAGTTATGTTTGTTTGATTAATAAACTAAGTAGACGCTTAAAGTCGCAATTCATAAAAATCTGCTTAAGAGCACCTACTCGTAACCTACCTAGGTCATAGTCGTATGGGTACCTCTCGAGTACAGTGAGCGAGTGGTGAGAGAATAATCCCACGCTCTCCTTCATCAAATACTGTATTACAAGCATTGCGGCAAATTATGTTTGCATATTAACATAATAATATAAAAAGCATTAAATTAAATTGTCTTTTCAACGGCAAACTGCGCATCAAGTCGCTGAATAGAACAAGTTTCAAGTGAACGAGGATCTCGCAGACGCAACGTCAAAAGATGGCTTCAGAGCCCGTCCGGCTCCGAGCTATAAAAGCGTTCGGAGAAAACGCCCAAACAGGAAACCTCTGCGAATTCTGCTCTAAAATTAAATGAGACTTACGTTTCTTTAACTAAGCTCAAATAAAAGCCGTACCAATTTCTTGTTTGAAACGACAAAGGAACTACATTTTTACTTGGAACATTTATAGAGAACACTGAATACCTAGGTAATATAACCTTAACACTAAATAAATGAAATGATTGGGTAAAATATTAAGTAAGTACCTACCTCTATGTACTGCAAAAACTACAACTCTGTCTATCCAGTAATCAAGAAGGAATTACACAGAACGTACAGTTCTGTTTACCTAATAACCTAAAGAGATTTTAAATACAATCTACGTGTAAGTATCTACACTATTAGTATCACTATAGTTTATAGTTTCTAAGGGCTTGTTTTTTTGTTAAGGTTGCTTGTGGATGTTCCAAACATTACATTTTATTAAGATACCTACTTCAAATATTACAAAATTTCGTAGCTTACGAAATTTCGGGTTGCCACATCGCATTCCGAATTAGGACACATCTTGTATTCCCGGCGGCTTCAGCTTTGAACTGTCCGAGTTAAGATTCGTATGACTTTTGTAGTTTCCTGCACAAAATAACATGTTTCATCTGATAAGGGCCTGTCGCCGTCCACAGCCAATAGTTCGGACGTTCTTTGTTATTCCGGCCTGTTTTTATTGCTCACAGATCTGGAACGCTTGCTTCCCCAAGCCTATTAATGTTGTTCTAGATAATGCGAAAGTTGGAAACTGTTTGTTCTGGGGATAATTGAAGTTTGACTAAGAAACGTTCTGACAATCAGTGCGATTAACTTACTTGCTTATTATAACTAAATGACCTCGACATAAAAACAACTATCTATCATTTTAGTTTCGAGGTGAAACAGAATAGATGAGTCGCTCACGTATTTGTAGTCGAGCGCTTACATACTATGTTAATATTGTACAAGTTATACAGGTACTATTATTTTAGATACACTAAAGTAAAGATGAGCCTAGAGGTTTGACATTATGACCTCTCAAGTAGAAGGTCGTGGTTTCGACTCCTGGCTCGCACCGCTGAGTTTTTTCGAAATTTATGTGCGAAATTACATGAGCTTTTCGGTGCCGGAAAACATCGTTAGGATGCACACACCTGTGAAGCAATTCAATGGTGGGTGTGAAGTTCTCAATCAGCACTGGGCCCGCGTGGGAACTATAGCCCTGATTCCGATTCGAGAGGAGGCCCTTTACCCAGCAGTAGGACGTAATACGCGGGAGATGATGAAAGTAATGATACGTAAAACTTGTTGACTGAACTAAACAATGAGATTCGCAGGCTTACAACTGACTCGTGCCAACGAAAGAAGTGCTATTTCACGCCGCTTTGAAGCTATTGTATCCCGAAGAGGGGTTGAATATCAAAAGCACAGTCATACGTTGCGTTTGCATCTTGCAAATGACTTGCGAATAACTACGTAAGTAGTAGTATGTATAACTTCAATAACTGAAGATGCCGATACGCTAGCAGAACCTACCCAATTCCTGTTTTAGTTTTTCCAATAGGGATGAAAATATATAATTTACGTCATCTAAGAAAGTATTAACAGATGTATAGACATAGTAGACCCATGGGCCAGGCAAAAACAATCTTATGGCAATGCCATAAACATTTTGACAGGGAAAGCTATTCTCGCTGTAATTATACTCGTAATTCAATAAAGTCGACAGTTAATGATTGTGTGAAATGAGGTTATAAGTTGAGGGTTTTTTTTATAAAGAGGCGTCGTGTGTCGCCGTTACTCAAGCTGTTAAGTTGAAAAATATGCAGTTAGGTACAAGCGGTCGCTTCTAACGCCCATGAAGCGCCATAGAGATTATGACTGTAAGCTTCCTTGCTGAAATCTGCCTTAGTGTCAAAGCAAGCTTAATTAAATCTGAAGCCAGCGGGGTAGAGCCTTTAGACATTTTCTTGATTTTGTTGGTAAGCATTTGCGTTAACTGCGTAAAGGAGTCAACCAAGCGGGTGAAGGTATTACCATAATTGTTAATCTTCATTAATATGAGCTAACCAGAAATGATTAATAAATATGAACGTTAAAAGACCGCAAAAAAATTACTCGGGAATTTTAATTTTGCTGCCCGTAACGTCTTATTTTAGACGTAACCTCGTGTTTAGTTTTTAATTGTGTATAGTTTTGTAATTTTTTAACAATGTAGTATGTAAGTTGTGAAATAAAACGGATCACTCACGTATATAAGTCGAGTTTAGCCCGACATGCGTGCGTGCGCTCCCAGAGGAAGGACTACGAACAATGGGCAAACTCGACTCGAGTTCATTTCACTATGATTGAGTCTCACCGTAGTTTATTGTTAGAAATGTAATATTGTGTTTAAACTACATAAAAACAAAAATAAATTTAGTTAAACCGACGAAGCCATAAAACACAGTAAAATATAAAAGTCGTAAGAGTCACAATTAAAATCAGAACTATTAAGGATAATCACTAGGTACATAGGTTTCTACTATGCAGTAATTTCAAATACATCACATTTTTTTTCTAAAATTTTGAGTTTTATTTTCAGATTGGTAATCTATACACAGCCATCACCCAACCATAGTGTAAGCTTGCAAACATTGGGTTACAATCATGCTACAATGAGACCCATTATAATGCCAGGATATACATACACAAAAAATATTGTAATTGTTAATTCGCGATTCGTAATTATTTTTGCAAATTATTATAATTCTACATTACATTACAATCAAGAGTTCACTAAAAGTTTTCTTCCACGAAGTTGTAATAAACATTATCCGTTTAATAATACTGCCCACTCTTCATCGAATAACGTAGGTGAGTACCTACCTACCTATTAAGAAAAACCTCTGAAAGTAACAATACTCGCCTATTGTAGTGGCTGGTCCAGAATGTGCCTCGACCTTACCGCCAAATACCCTCATGGAATTCAAATCATTCGCCTTTATATAGATTTGATCTTTTTGGGGGGATTTTCCTTCAATAAGGGATGGTGAAATATTTAGACCAGCCGTTGCCTGAAGCGCACTCATACCTAAATCTAATACGCGAGATTAAATTTCGGTCATGTCCTAACAGAATTAATAAATGTGAGTAACTATTATTTATATACCTACAGCTAAAAATGTTCTAGCAAAAGTGCGTAAAACATTAGTTTCATGTTAAAAGGAACAATAACATTTAGTTAACATAAACACCATGAAGGAAGTCACAACACGTTAAACAGGCATGGAGATGGAGATCACATTACATTACCTATGGTGCCCCGCCGCTATGAAGTCAATCCTGACACATGAACAGCTATGAAGTTTCTGGTTATTGACATTGTCAACGTTAACAAAATTGACAATAAACAGAAACTTCGTAGCTGTGCATTGCGTCAAGATTGACTTCATAGCAGCGGGGCACTATAGTGAGAAATTTAAATCTTATTTGAAATCGTATTTTTAACCCCCGACAAAAAAGAGGGAAGAGGGAAGAGGGAGGGGGAAGTTTGACATGTGTATCTGTGTATCTGTGTGTCTGTGTATCAGTGTATCTGTCTGTGGCATCATAGCTCCCAAACGGGTGGACCGATTTCGATACGGTTGTTTTTGCAGTCGAAAGCTATTTTAAACGAGATGGTTCTTAGCTAAATTTAATTAAAATCGGTTAAGCCTATTGAACTTTGAAATTACAATGTCGGGGATTTTTCAACTTTTCTAAGTTTTCTTAATTAAATTGTTATGAGGAAAAGATTGTTGGTCGCAATATTCGCAACATCCGGCATAGTGGGTTTGACGAGCCCGAGTCTGAGGCGCGTAATCGCGGCGGGCCCGACCGCTGCATACTGCATTATGAATTTGTAGTCTTTTGTTCGCAGGTTTTAATTCTACCGGTAAAATGTATTGTTCATGGAACAAAGACTTCGGTGTCATTGTTGTTGGCCAAAGTTCATTTAAATTCCGTGCCCGTGAGAGGGAACAGTAGCAAATATGAATTCCTTTAGTCCTTTTGTCAAACTGCTTTCGCTCGCTTTCGAGTAATTCTTTTGAAAGCCACGCTCTCGGTTTACTATGCGGGTCTATTAAAATCTGTCCGTAAGTCCACATTTACTCCAGATTTTCTTTCCAGTGTAAATGGATGGTGTGATTTTGATAGGATGGGGATTTTGAGGATGCTTATTTTACTTAACCTATAACTTCAATGCATGTTTCACTTTAATAATTAGGACGTACACATTCTTCTCATCTTGAATCTTATTAATATGAGAATAGTTTGTTGTCGATGTCGATACGTGCCGTTGCCAATTTGCCCATAGTAATTCAGACGTCAACACGAACGTGATCAACATGTTTTCTTGTGTCATAAATTACACTAAAGGCTATAAAACATTCTTGCGTAATACATTCGTATAATTTTGACTCTCCTGCGAAGCAATTCAATGACGTGTGTGAAGTTCCCAATCCGCACTGGGCCCGCATGGGCACTATAGCCCAAGCCCTCTCATTCTGAGAGGAGGCCTGTGCTCAGCAGTGGGACGTAAAAAAGGCTGGTGATGATGATAATGATGATGATGAATTTTGACGTAAAACATATTGGCACAAAAATAGTTGAGGTTTTCTTTGTTGTGTTGTTTCTCATATTATTATTATAATTATGTAGTTTACTTTAATTGTTCTACGAGGGCTGTTTGATAAGTACCCGTTTATGGAAAAAAAAAACATTTTTTTTTGTATTTATGCATTTATTTTTCCACGTAGTCACCTTTTAACTCTATACATTTGTTCCACCTATACTCAAGCTTCAATAAACCATCCAAAAAGTATGATTTTGAAAAGTCATTAAAATAGGCCTCTGTAGCGGCAATGACTTCGTCATTTGATCCAAATCGCTTGCCACCGAGCCATTTTTTTAGGTTGGGAAACAAAAAGAAATCGCATGGGACCAAATCTGGAGAATACGGGGGGTGAGACAATAGTTCGTAGCGTAACTGTGCTAATTTAGCCGTCACAACTTTGGACGAATGAGCCGGGGCGTTGTCGTGATGAAACAGTACTTTTTTCTTTTTTAAATGGGGTCGTTTGTCCTTCAACACGGCGTCAAATTCATCCAATACATTGGCATAGTACTACCCTGTTATTGTTTTTCCCTTTTCTAAATAGTCAATATGTATAATACCCTGCGAATCCCAAAAAACGGTCGCCATGACCTTTCCAGCCGATGGGACGGTTTTTGCTTTCTTTGGAGCAGGTTCACCCGGTAAAATCCACTGCTTCGACTGCTCTTTCATTTCCGGGGTGTAGTGGTGGACCCACGTTTCGTCCACGGTCACGAAACGACGCAGAAACTCCTTCGGGTTATGTTTGAACACGGCCAAACACTGCTCCGAAGTAGTCAGTCGGTTCCGTTTTTGCTCCTCCGTGAGTAAACGCGGCACCCACCTCGCCGATACTTTCTTCATACCCAATTTTTCTTCTAATATGTGTTGTACCCTCTCGATTGAAACGTTTACAGCATCAACGATTTCTCGGAAGTTTAATTCGGCGGTCGGCTAAAACGATATTTTAAATTTTCTTAACAATATCGTCTGTAGTCACCTCAACTGGCCGGCCTGGGCGATCCTCATCAAAGACGGTTGTTCTCCCCCGCTTAAACTCGTTATACCAATATCTGACAGTTGTCATAGAAGGAGCACATTCATGGTAAACCGCTTGCATTCTTACTTTTATTTCATCACATGTTTTTCCTTCCAAAAATAAGAATCTAATTACAGACCGATACTGTTCTTTCTCCATTTTCACAATTTTAAGTTCACGCCTTCACTGAATCGTTGTCAAATGAGAGAAAAAACAAAAGAATGCCATTTTTTTTTAATTTTTCCGCCTCCGAAAAATGGCTTAAAAAGGTGGTATACTTATTTGCGGCCAGTGATATTAATATATTTAGAAAACGGGTACTTATCAAACAGCCCTCGTAATAGTGTGGGTTTAGTGATAATATCTTTCTTCTACAGGGGGCTCACCTCAGACTGAAAAAGTTGTAGTTTCATTTTTATAAACTTAATTACGTACTGTTGTACGTAATTAATTTTGTAGAAAAGTTTCAGAGTGTAGGGAGTAAAAAATGAATAAGAAACGTTGCCAACTTTTGTTACGGATCAGCGCGCATATAAAACAGAATACAGCGTCCTTGTTAACAATTCGTTAAACAGCAATCGAAGCCTGTGAAAGTTCGGTAGCAGTGAGAAATAAAAAGGAGGCTGGCTCTCCTCCAAGACTGTCAGATACCATCATTGAACTGGCAACAAGTAACAATCCCTGTAAATCCCGCACCTTCCGGAACATGCACCTACGCGAAATTTTATGTAAATATTATGTCTATAAATACGAGCTATGCTTTGTACTCAGTCACAATGTATATTCAAAATAGCCCGAAGCATAATTCGATTGAGATACATAAAGTCCATTTTCATTCCCCTTTAAATAGCGACCTGCGAGGCCAAAGCAATTTTCTCGTGGGCCAACAGAAACTTGAAAAAGGAAAATTACACAATTTGCTAATGGGCATGCCGCAGATAATAATTTGGTGCGCGGTTTTTTCGTACGAAAGGGAAGATATTAATGAGAATTGAAAATACGACTTTCTGATCGTGATTAATTTGTGACCGCAACGTTAAATTCTTTTACATTTAGGCACAGTATTTTATAGATTTGAAAAAATAATAATAATGCGAATGTTAATTTATATTTCATGAAAAGAATATAGTTTATGACTTGATCCACTGATTCAAGAGTATCGATATACGGGTAGTCTGTGATTTCTTGTCAAATCTTGCAATACAATAAGTACGTACCCTACCTACTTACTACTAAAAATAATAGTATATGAACTTAGGCACAATAACATAATTTCTGTACAAAAAACACTAAAAGTTTCATAAATGGGCTTCCTCTCCCAAAATAGCTCGGGGCATTGTCCCCAAGACACTGGCTGCGTTTCCCCACTGCACTGCGAGGCTCAGCCTTTGGGCGAAGTAACAGGCTGCTCTGGGGTCGCCAGACACCGACTAGCTTATCCAACACTTCTTTTATAATTTTTTTTGTGTCGGACGACCACGGCCCAAAAGTTTCGACCGCAAGTGCCACAAATATGTAATTATTAAAAAAAAAAAGCATATTTACGCCACTTGACGGTTTGAGCGTCGTCTGCGGCTGTCCCTGGCTTCCCCGCAGAGCGTTGGACGTGGGACGGAGCCAGCGTATCGACACATGTCACGTCCCACGCCGACGGCTGCCCCAGATGCCACGGCACCAACGTACATCCGTCGGGTCTCTTACCATCCGCGGCAGACAGACCTGTAGGCTCCAGAGTTGCTGGAACGGATGCGGTGCCGAGGGCCCGACGGATGAGGTCGTTGAGAGTCGCCTGTCTGTAGAACCGGCTGGCACTGAATTGGCAATAGAGGCCGTGACGGCCGAGGGCATCCGCAGAGCCTCCGCAGCGGCAGCAGGGATGGGGTTCGCAGGTCTTGAGGCCCAGGCGGAGGCACACCGCAACTCGCAGGGATCCCGGGTCTAGGAGAGATCCTATGTTACGGGAAGGGAGAGCGTGCAGCCAGTGTCCCAATTCCGCTTCGGAGACTGCCAATAATCGGGCCCGCTCGCTTTGGTTGTGGCTATATTCAATCGAACCTGTATGAATGGCTTTGATTTTTATTAGATCCCAGGCAGCTTGACAGGCTTTTTCTGTTGGTGGGCTTTCACCAGGGTTACTGGCTCCCCATGCCAACTCTGCGTCCGCCAAGCCTGACACCTCTACATCAGCGGGATTGGTAATATTATGGATACCGCTGATGAGGGTGACAGTGCTGTGAACGGATGAGAGGAAGGCAGGGAGAACCAGGTCGCCCGTTGTGCGAATCCCTAGTCCGCCATATTTAATAGGCAAAGTTGCCTGGGTCCAACTTGTGGATGTATGAGAAATATTTAGAATTTTGTTGGTAGTTTCTTTTAATAAAATATCGATTGATGTGGTCAAATTTGGAAATTTCCAGACGGAGCAACAGCGTAAAATGTAAAGAAATTTTGGTGAAAATAGGCACAACCTTAGAATATAGATGGCTACGTGTGGATTAATTTTGAAAAGCAAGTCAGAATAATAATGGAAACTGGTTAATTTTGTATGTACTACTGAGGGAATAGCGTCGTCGAAAATTGGGGCTCCGAGTAAAGTGAGGGAGTCGCGGGAAAGTATGGTAATGTTAGGTGTGATATTGTTGAGTTCATCAACTATGTCGGCTCGAGTGCTACCAGTATGTTTCTCCGAGATAAAAGCTTGACACTGTCTTGTCAAAATTGAGCGAGAGGCCTATCTCGGAGAAACGGCTGATGATGAGGTTGAGGTCGTTTACTACTGAGGATGCTTGTTCCCCAATAGTGCCATCGTCGAGATACCAGATGTTGAGTTTTGATGTGAGTTGTGTGATAATGGGGTTGATGGCTAGGCTGAATATAACAGGGCCGAGGGGGTCCCCTTGCTGGCAACCAACGGCAGAACAGATTTATGTGTCGCCAAACATGAGTTTAGACGGAGTACCATAACACTGCCATAGGTAGCCGAAAATCTCCGGAAGTTCTTTTTCGACCTCTTGCAAAAGGTTATCAACCGAGTTAAACACGTTTTTGACGTCTAATTTTCCTGCACATCAAAATCTTGAAGGATCGTGTGGCGTGTACGGCAGCTTCACATCCGCCCTTAACACCAAAACCAAGTTGTTTAGGTTTGAATTGGTCGGTAAGGCGGATGTGAAACTCACGGCAGCATAATTTAGAAGCGAGGCGGCGCAGCGAACTACCTACAGCTATGGGCCGAATTCCGCCGTCTTTTTTCTTTAGGGCTATTAGATTGGCTCCATATAGGTTTTAACGGTTAAATTTAGCGATCTCTTAGAGCAAGGCGAACTTATTATTTGAGTTTAGTACAATTTTGGGAACTGAAGGTTACAATGAACGGGGTTAAAGGGACCACTCTAGTGACTTCTCGGTAAATCACGGCAATAGACTAAAAAAAATCAAGAATTACTGGGAGATACATACACGAAAATACACATTAAAATAGGAAAATTGCACATGCACCACAATTAAAGCCTAATAGTGTCGTAATCGAACCTTTCTCTTCAAAAGAACCCAGGGGCGCCACTGTCACAGGCCGTTTTCATGAGGGGAAACAGTCTGTTTTAAGGTAGCCTACCTAGGGTTTTGTGAAGGAAACAAATTACAAGTTTAATACATTTATTTCAACAAAATCGGTAGGCTAAATTGACAATTAGAATAGAGAATCTCAGGGGATTGAGTTCGAAGATACTTTTGAAGATACTGGGTTCGATTACACGCTAATGTGGCCTACACTTCCCTCGGGTGTCTGGATCCTCCGGCGACGGCGAAGATAGGGCGCAGGCGTCGTAGAGCAACCAGGAGTGACCAGGGGGCTCGTGTGATGACGTGGTGTTGAGATGGTGTGAAGGGGACCGTAGCGTGCCAACGGCTAGCCTCTGAGTAGGCTGCGAGAGGTCGGCAGGGGTCCGTTAGGAACCAGTAGTGGGTGGAGAGATTTCCCACGGGTAGCGTAGTTGCCCTGTAAATAAGCTGGTGTGAGCCAAACGTCCATGGTATGCTCGCACTGCCATATTCCGCTTTCCAGTCCGACCATTCCCGAGGGAGTGGGAACCAGATTGGCGGTGCATGGCAATACGGAGGGTCATACGGATTTACAATTTAGCTAGAGTCAGAGAGTAAGCTTTTACAGGTTTCTAGTGAGAGTGGATAACAGATTTACACAAAGTGACCGTTGGAACTTTAAATTCCAACCGTTCTAGGAAGACGTTAGGTTTTAAAATAAGCGCTACGTCTATAACCGTAGAGCAGTGAAATAGGGAAAGATTAAATTATAATTAACTGTCCGGAGCGCTATTAAGGTACAGTACTGCTTCGGACAGAGTAACAGAGTGGAAACCCTATAGAATTAAATAAATTACAATAAAAGACACAAGTAGTGTAACACAATGATAAAGTACAGAAACGATCAGTATTCTTACCAAGTTCTGGGCTGGCTGGTTCCGTTCAGGAGTTGTAGAGAAATGTGGGGTCTCCCAGCCGTACAAGCGGTTTTATGGTTGAGTGGGACCGGATACGGACAACCAAAAGATTTTGAATTGGGCGACGCCCATGGGCGTGTCCGTGCTTCTCATTTTGAATACCAACGTATTGTTTCTGTGTAGTGTGTAATGTAGTTTTTTATGTGTTTTATGTTGGCTAAGTGCAAGTAGCGGTTGTTAATTAATTAATTTACAACCGATGCAATTTTAATTCTACTTAAATTAATATTATTCGCCTAAGTGCGGAAAAGCGCCATCTAGCGGATTATGGCGGAACTTTTTAATGTCCAATAGCTTGCGTATTGTGACAAGGGTAAGGGTAATTTCGCTGCAGATTCTTCCGGAAAGCATTAGGTCGATAAGAGCGGTCAGCTCTTTCAGTAAGGTGACCCCGGCGTCTCCCAGTAGTGGGCTGGTTAGGTCCTTTAAGTGTTGAGGAGTCAGCCCATCTAGACCTTCGGCAGAGCCATTGGGGAAAGAGCGGATCGCTTCTAAAGTAGCTATTTCTGTAATCTGTAGAGGCTGCTTAGCCGATGTAGTGGGCGGTGTATGTTGTAATGACGTGAAAGGGGTGGGGTGCTTATCTTTGAGGGCCGAATATACGTCAGGAGAGTAAGAAGCCAAGATATCGCTAGAAAATAACAATTTGGTGGCACTCCTTTCACGAAATCATTTTTTTAAACGTTCTGTTTTTTTCCCACACAAAGCTAGAACTTGAATAATTGGAGAAACATTTTAAAACTACCGCCTAGTGTTAAAATATACTGTTTAAAAACTATATTACCTGTTCTTACTTCCATTAAAGGAAAATAATCTAATTCTACCTTTTCAGGCCCGACAATAATATCATATCACAGTATAATTATATCAATTTAACATTTTAAAAGTCCTTCAAGTCGGACACCAAAATTAGAATACAACCAAAAGACCATGAATCGATGCGATTACATATTGAACAACACTGGGGTCAGTTTTTCTGAGGTCGTATTACGGTTCGGGGCTAAAAAGGCATTTGGGGTCAGCTGGGTTGTATAAATGCACGATTTGGCGGCAAATTTACAACTTTTTCTCAGCTCCCAGTTTCGGAAGGGGCAGTAAAGTGAGAAGCAATCTCGCCGCCGCCACCGAGTTATATCGCAGAATATTGCCGGGCGCGTGACTAATAAAATGACAAATAGCGGACATGCGGTCTCCGACACATACGGATTGGGCAACTGACGAATTCTTAATCACCATGCTTCCGGAATTTGATATATATTCATATATTAAACATAATGGACGACCTCACTACGTCCCCAGAGAGAATTGATCATTCGATAGAGTCGTTCATTTATTGATAACATATAGGAACAAATACGAGTTCAACGAAAGATTACCTTTTTTCACAGTATTGAGGCGGTGTTCCAAAATAGAATTCTATTAAGGAAGGCGTTAAGTTTGTAAGAAATGCTTCGTAAAATTAGTTACTCCTTTTAAAGGTTCAGTCGCAGAATTAAGAGGGTCCTTATACTTACCCTTTAAGGTTTATTTCAGCAATTTACACATCACCACATCAGCGACTAGACGTTAGCAACTGACAATATGTCTATAATATACAATGACAATGCAAAGAAAAATTCGTTAAGCAGCTGGACTTGAACCAGCAACCTCGGTAATCCGTACCACGCTCCACCAATTAAGCTATACTTAACGATGGTGTACCTAACGAATTTTTCAAATTTTACTCATAGATGGCGCTGAGGAGAGATCTTCCAAATAAAATATGACACAAGGCATTGAAAAATTCGTTAGGTACACCATCGTTAAGTATAGCTTAATTGGTGGAGCGTGGTACGGATTACCGAGGTTGCTGGTTCAAGTCCAGCTGCTTAACGAATTTTTCTTTGCATTGTCATTGTATGTTGAATTTCATTCTATGAATGTTTCATAAAAATAAAAAACAAAAATAATCAATAAATCGATTATTTTCATTGATTCAGAAAATAGCTCCATCTCTTGCCACTAATGCGTAACTGTAGAAGTTCCGTAGTGGGTGAGCTGCTTGATTAAGCTACTCATAGATGGCGCTGAGGAGAGATCTTTCAAATAAAATATGACACAAGGCATTGAAAAATTCGTTAGGTACACCATCGTTAAGTATAGCTTAATTGGTGGAGCGTGGTACGGATTACCGAGGTTGCTGGTTCAAGTCCAGCTGCTTAACGAATTTTTCTTTGCATTGTCATTGTATGTTGAATTTCATTCTATGAATGTTTCATAAAAATAAAAAACAAAAATAATCAATAAATCGATTATTTTCATATGTCTACAATGTTTAAAAATTTCAATAATACAGAATTAGTAGATTGTTCTGAGCAGAATAAGTTAAGAATCTATATTTGTATTGAGGTAATTTAACGAAACTTGGACAACCAACTAACGCTTTTATTCTGCAACTGTACTAACCAATAAATAAACTATTAGGTAATCAGTTTTTCTTAAATTATAAAACGTCCTAGACAAAGAAGTAACAAATGAACATGAACCTATAAGCTTTTCAACCTTGCCGGTTCTATGTCAAGACGTAAGGCAAGCACTAGACGTGATTCTCAATTCCAACCTTTGAATTGTGCAGTTTCGTTACCTGTAGGACCCGATCCAATCTCGCGCTGTGTTCGCATGTGTTAGCAATGGTCTCTCGGATTTATGTGCCTAACCAATCATATTGGCGTGTTAAATAAGTCACGGGTCGGACTAGAAGGATGTAAGAGAAGGTTGAAGTCGGCCTTTCTGTGCGATAAAACAATTGGAATAGGTAATCGAAAGAGTTAGCAAGTAAAATATTTTTAGAAATTTATTAAATTTTTGGTTCGTTTATTTCGATTGCTTACGATGTCATGGTAGTAAGTAGTACATATTTCAGTTTTTATAAAATATTTAGAGAGACTGGAAGCGCAGTAGTAGTAGTGTGCGACCACAATGAAAGCTCAATAGCTTGGATATAGCACCATGTCTAGTAGTTGGTGACGTTGAATCTTCAAAATCAATAAAAGATGAAAATTAATGGGTATGACCAAAAATTATGACCTAGTAAAGAAGAGAAGTAACACCGTAGGAATTTACAACAACAAACTAGAAATAAATAATACATTAAATCAGATATATATACCTCTTATTCAGAGACACACTTGGCTAATTTGACAAGTACTAAGCGCTCTTGTAATAAAGCGAACGAGAATTCCAAATCTGAGCGTAAGTATCGTTTTAGAGAAAATTGCCACACGGTCGATTAGCAACATAAATATCGCACATACATCACAAGGAAAACGTAACCAATAAAACGAAACAACGGAGCTATCAGGAGCAGACGCAAGCGTCACTGCTGCCCTGACATTGACAAATAAGCCATTCAGAAAAAGAACCCATTTTCCCTGAACCCCCTACTACGATCATTAGTAACAATTAAGTTTATAAAAGTTCATAAACGAATGTTACTTACGCAAACGCCAGTAATGGATTATGTGAAAATAAAGTCCGCCATATTTAGGTCAATAGAAAACACGCTTTTGCTAATATTATTTTATAAGTCTATTTGTGCTTTTCCTCAGTAAGATAGAAATTCGTATTGTGGCACATCCAGTTTTCCCCTACCATATTATCATATGAGCCAGATTCTGAAAACCGAAAACGATTACCATTGTTTCAGCCGTATTGTAACCTACCCTTTCATTCTATACTGATTACTTAGCGTTCCATTTAAACGTAAATCTAATTATCATCCCCAAATTAATTAAACAAATATTATTGTATTTAATAACTCAGAGCAAACGAGCCTCACACGGCGAAGATTTGCAATCTTATACTAATATTTCTAATTAGTTCAGTAACTTTGCTTATTCAGACTTTGAAATTTGTTCGGAACTCTCGGCAGCGAAAGGCGTCGGAGCATCGCGGGATTACCCGCAAGGTTTCACGACGCCTTCTGCCACATTATGAGTAATAACTTCAACACTCTGCTCAATTACACACTAATATTGTTTAAATGTGTGTTGGTGGATGGATCGTAAGTTTCAAGTAGACAGTTTTGAGAGTTGATTAGGCATCATCAGGCATCTGCGGTGAAAAGTAGTATTTACTAATTGTAGTAACTAGCTAAATATCTACTTTTAAGGGAGGTAACGTTTGTTAAACCAATTCCCATTAATAATGTGTTTAACTAGTACAAAAATGTAATTTGTATTTTGGGCACTACTTAAATAAGGAAAACAATAACAACGTCATAGAAACTAAAATAGAAATAAACGATGTGTCGCCAATGACGCTATTGCCTCGGGCTGCTTGTTTGTTGACCGTAAATAGGTAGATTGCTTACTATAATTTTACTAACTGATACGCAATCAGCAATTCAGGCCTATACACAAGCCTACATTATTTTGCGTCTGTTATTTATTGCTCTAGTTTTTTCTCCGTTTGGTATCAATCTAACAATCGAAATAGGTAACTATATTAGAAAACTGTAATCGTTTCTCCATCAGCCGAAAAACGCAATACACAAATAGTTAGGCGAGTCGCCTCGATACGTAATAACATTGTTCTGTGGTAGGTGCAGTGAATACGGAATCGGGCCAAACGGAAGCCTTATACGAATTTAATCTCGCAGAGATGTGGTATCGCAGAAATTGCTGCAACAAAGCCCCTGTTTACGACAGCCTCCGGGACAAACTTACCTACCACTGCTATTCCGGACAATTGGAAATATTAATGCGCCGTTATTACACACAATGGTAAGCGATAATATTTGCATGTAAATTTTATGGGACCAAATTATACGGTGTGGTCTGGTGGGGATATCGCGTATCGCGTAGATATTTGATGGCTTCCCTATCAACTAGTGTTTCTTTTGTTTTTCCCCAAGCATCATTTGTGGCTGAATAAAAATTCTAAGTTTGACACCCGCGACACGTCACTGCGTGTACGCGGTGGTGTGGTCGGTCCTTTAATGTTATGGGTCGTAATGGTCAAAGTTTCCGGATGAGGAATATTTTAAAATTTTTAACTTATGACTACACTAGTTGATGATGACCGATACTCCTACTGTGATTAAATTAAAAATGTGTAAGCAGGTATAATCGATAAACGTCATCTATTACTAACGATGTTTTTGAGAGATATTCAAGGAAGAGATGCATGTAAAAATTCTGTTTGGGCACCAAATAACTTTTTGCTGACAATGAATTATATTCTCGTGATTCATGTTCATGAATCGAACCTGCCGGTCGGTAATAACAAATTAATTTGGGAGCAGACTCTATCAATTGTCACACTTCAAACCTCCCATCGCGCGCCATTAAAGTTTTTTCTCAACTCCAGACCGATGCAGGAATTGCTACCGCCACTCAGTGTGGACAAATACTTAATTTATTTGCTAGATTTGTACTGCTGTTTGAAGTAACATTAAGACAGGCAATATGGGGGTTTGCTCGCTCACGGTCGGTCCGAGAGGCGTCAAATTAATTTGTGTCTCGGACACGGGCTGGCATCTAACATTATACAAATTACTATTGATGACCGCCTAATAAAGTGTCTTGGTACAGTGACAAGTGAATTTATTAGTGAGTTTGTGAATGTGGAAGCTTGAATGATTGCACCTCTTTTTAGGGTTCCGTACCTCAAAAGGAAAAACCGGACCCATTATAGGATCACTTTGTTGTCCGTCTGTCTGTCTGTCTGTCTGTCTGTCTGTCTGTCTGTCAAGACTCTTTTTCTCTGGAACACGTAGAGGTAGCATGCTGAAATTAATATCAAATACTCATGCCTAAAACCTAAAGGGTACTTCCAGTTGTCCTAGAAACTTGAAATTTGGTATGAAGGTAGCTCTTATAGCTCAACCACTCAGAAAAGTCTCTAAATCTTAATTTTTTATGTCTGTCTGTAGATTTCGCAGACCAATATAAATTGACCCCACACTGCGTACATTTTGCTTAGAAGCAGGGCTCTGCTAATGCAGGACTTTTTAAAACACTGAGGAAAAGCGTTAAAATCTTTCTACGGAACCCTCGCGCGCGCTTGGCCGGTTTTTTTATTTAGTTACCTAAGCATTTTTTTATTAACCATTGTCGTTCATAGGCATATAGGCATCTTCTAAAAAGGTTGACGTTTTATATACCTACGTAATATAAATCTCAATATGAATGTAATTTTCGGAAGTATATTATGTATGTAGTCTCAAATGCCATTTATCACGTTTGGGAATATCTAGTACCTTCTCGTGGCATAGAATATCCATTTAGGTAAGTACCTACTCAATACCGAACGTGATATAACCTCAGAGAGACTTCCTTAAGTTGGTAAAAAAAACATTTTATTTCGTTATTACTCCTTAAAAATAACTCCAAGATACGAAACGAGTCACAGTATCACGTGCTGAGGTTCAGCTGGCGAGCGAGTTTGATCGTGGGCGGCGTGCGTGGCATGGCGATGCTGTTTACAAATGGGACAAGCCATGTATGTAGTATACAACAAGTTATGTGGATGAAGATTTAATGGTAGTGCACACCCAAAGAGGTATTAAGTACCTACGACAAATACCCTTGGAAGTTGCAAAGCAACTAAAACGTCGGGGCTCGGGTTACTGAGTTGTAATTTTAATACGTCGTGTATGATATTTGCGTTATTTATTGTCCAGCAATTGAACGTAAAATCCAAGTCATTGTTTTACTGTATTTGTCACAGTCATGGTTGTCGAATAAAGCTTTTTATCTATTTACCTATCATCATCATCAGCCTATTTATATACCAGTTGTGGGTACAGGCCTCGGTTCACAATGAAAGAGGGTTTGGGCTATAGTTCTACCTACCAACTATAGATCTATCTTCATTGATCACTAAGCAGAAATAGTAGCAAATCAAAGGTTATTGGAATAACTATTAGGAGGATGTAAGCCAAAGTGAAATTAACGGTTCAAAGCGCCCATCCATTTAATTGGATCTTACGGCGATGTGTGCGGAAGTGGTCGCTGGGCGGAACTATTAGACGGAACCTGTTTATAGCGAGCTAAATAATCTAGTAGGGCTTAATTGGTTGAATTCCATTTTCAGCATTACCATTACAATATGTATACGGTAGTTGCCTAGTTGGTGAAATCAGTAGGCCGAGCACGAAGTTTACGAATCCTGCGTAACGTTTTACGTTATCGTATCGAAATCGAGAAACCTCATACTAAATTTTAGTTCCAAATACGCTCACGGGCGGGCGCTGTTCCAAACGTCATACAAATTTCTCGATAATGTTTACTACTCGATTACGTTACGCAGGTTTCGATTGTTCGTACGCGGGCCTTGGCATCTTTTTTAGAAATGTCAACGATCGGTTTAGTAGGAATTTTGTACTTTACTATGACGGCGGTGGTTAAATTGGCTCTTTTATTGGTTTTTGTTAAAAAAGCATCTAAATTGCAGTGACACCATAAACTCAACCCATTAAACTATAGTGATACATGATAATACTGGATATTTACCAACTATGTACCTACCTAATATTTTCCCCGCGTGAAATCTGTACAATACTTATGCGAAAATTTGCGAACCTTATTTCAAAGCGACAAGGCGAATGGTTACTGAAGATTGCTGCGACAGAACGTGGTCTTGTTAAGAAAGACGCTTATTTCCAACCGTGTCGGATCCCCTTAATTGGCGATGGTAGTTGTTTAGTGGTTTCTATGTTGAATTATTCCCGGTAATTAATACCTTTTAAGCCTTTTTCAGAACTCCTTTAGGGCGCTCTGAATGGGAGCTTTCAGCTTCGTTTCGGTTAGCCTCTGTAGGCGCCAGGAGGTGACTCGCAACTATTCTGCTGCTGAGAGATTAAAGGACGGCGTTATTCAGTGTGTCAAGCCGGCAAGCGAATGTTCTGTATAAATAATCCCGAATAAAGCCTTCAGACAAAATGGGCGACACAAGTGGGGGAAGGAGATTTATCTTCTTGAATCTAATCTTGCGGATGGCGAAAAGAGCAGTTTCTACAATTTTTTGTCTCAATTTTCGCGTCCCAAGCGCCGGCTGTATACATTGAGACAATTCCCTTCTGTCTACGGAGAACTCATTTGGTGGAGATGAAGGGGATTGCTACTTAAAAAGTCGTACGAAATGTTATTCAATCCATGTTTCTTTTTTATTTAACGTTTTGTCTCATTTCTGTGTACTGTAGACAAAGTAAATCCTGGCTTGCTATTCTAGGAATTTGTTTCACGAGCAGCTTTCAGTTTCAGTGCGTGTCATTTTGCTTTTTATTTGGTTGTCTGGTTCGTTGATCGGAAGTCTAAAAAAAATTTTATTTTTACTTAGTAATGTAGCCAAATGTACCAACTCCACATGCGACTCTTGTGGCGATGGTTTTGAAGTATTTCTTGCGTTTAACTATTTTATGGTCGCAACAATATTTTTTTACCAAAAACCTGTACTCGTATTTACCTGTGTCTATTCAAAGGCGTCTTCCCAACTTAAAAGTCCTCTGGCTTAAGGGCACGCATTTTCCTTAAGCTAATTAACGAAGTTTCGAGATAAAAATTACATTCAGTTTACCTTTTGGAAAATACCGTAATAAGTTAATTTGGGGACTTTATTTCTTTTTATGGAGACTTTTACGGTCCGCTGTTTGTGGCAGACATTAATGCTGTTGCGAAGTCAATTTAAGGTTTAAAGAAAATAAACTCTCTGGAGTAAGGAGTATCTAGAACACCTGAGAATCGCGCCAACTTCGTGATCAATTGCCATTAGACTCCGGGAAGAGTAAAGTCGTAAACAGGGGAGATTGTTGGTCTGCTGCTTAAGCGGAAGAGGGGAGATACCTTCCTTGCATGACAACAAACCACCTCTTGCACTTAGGAGTGAGTGTTATATTAAACGATATTGACTATAGGTAGGTACTTTAGCGGTTTCTGCAAGCTACATTAATTTCGCATTGAGCTAAATACCGTCGTTGAACTGTTTGAAATTAAATTCTACTTCGACCAGTTTAATGGTTTAGGACTGAAAATATTTCCGCATGCAACTTTGTACCATTCAGAGACGACACGAGACCTTATCTGTATAGGTACCTTACCTATATGTACGTGGGGCCCAGAGCCGATAATGATTTCACGAAAAGACTCAATGACCACACTGAGGACTGAAGAGCTGGCCGTTTCTTCGCAAAACGTATCAGCATTGCGAAACAGCGAGGAAATACTGCCAGCATCTTTGGGACCATGCCGCGTGGGAGCTCTGTAGAATTAGTTTTAGTTTATTTTAGTATAAAGACAGTTTTTATGTTATATTTATAGACGTTCCTTGAAATTTGAAATATTCATTTGAAGTATTTCAGCCTCCTCTACTTTTATTACTCTTTCTTCGAGACACAATGGGTAATAGGAATCGTAAGAAGATAAATTTTATTTTCACTTAGCTCCATCCCGAAGGAAACCTGTATCAAAAGAGTATTTCCAGGATTCCAGGAAACAGACCGATTGCGACGGATATAATAGGGTTAGACCTATCTTATTCAGACAAGACGTAATAGCTATCCTTTTCGTTTATTTCAAGGAATAAAAACGTAAAAGTACGAACATGTAAGAAGAGAACATTGAACTACCGTGAGACTCAATAGTGAAATAGACAGATCACTCACGTTGAGTTGAGCTTAGCTGGACATGTTTCGGACTCACACTGCGCGTAAGAACTGCTGCTCAGTTCATGCGACAATTGAGTAACCGCTAGCAGAGCCTTAGTCGTGCGCTCCGAGAGGAAGGACTAAGAATTAGTCCGTAACATGTCGGGCTAAACTAGACATAAAATATACGTGAGTGATCCGTTTATTTCACTATGAGAGAACATGTTTGTTTATGTTTATCATGCGAAGGTGAAAGCATATCTTTTTGGTAATAAAAATCGCGTCATCAAAATTGATATTGCTAACTTTAATCTAATTTAATACGACAAACTTGATTTATGTCAGGAAACTAAAGGCGAAATACATAAAAAAAAAGCTAACAACAGCAAAATTTGGCTCATTTTCAACGTTGGTACATGAGTTAGCAGCGCTCTATGTAATCACTCTATATTTATAATCAGCAATGACTGATGACGCAAAGTCGTCCTACGCCTAATTTAATTAAAACTGCAAGTTTTTTAATCAACCTTTTTACACCCAAGGATTCCAACAAGCCCTAATACTTTCCGTAATTAGAATCATGGATCAGGATCAGATCAGTCTTAGGAACTTTTTTTATTTACTGATCCCAATAAGTTAACTCGTGGAGTCGAGTCGAGCGCGGTCACGTAAGCTCCCGAACTCCCCCTCCCGTAGTTTCTAATTTGCTATCAAACTTTCTTTTTATTACTTGGTAACTAGTAAACAACGTCGCGGGAAAATCTGTTGCCTCGTACGTGATCGGACCTTTAAGGCTGCACGAAAATGGTGGCTTTATTAATTACAGTTTTTATGTACGTTCGGAGCGAGGCGGATTGTATGTGGAGGTCAAGCGTTGTTTGATATGAATAGCGTTAGTTTGATCACGGAGACAGTGACGGCAGTGTTAATAATTGGGAAAATAGATCATTTAGGATGACACTAACCACACTGTGTACCAGTGTGGTTAGTGTCAGGTACTTACATAAATAAAAAAAGAAAACAATCGTTTTTTGAGGTTACCTGTTACTTTTTAGGGTTTCGTACCTCAGAAGGAAAAAAACGGAACCCTTATAGGATCACTTTGTTGTCAGTCTGTCTGTCTGTCTTTCTGTCTGTCTATCTGTCTAGACCCTTTTTCTCTGGAACGCGTTCAGGCAGCATGCTGAAATTAATATCAAATACTCAAGCCTACGGTCCCTTGATACTGTGAAAAAATCAGCCTTCTAAGTCAACGCAATCAAAAGATACAGTCATTAAAAAGGCTGTTTCCATACAAATTACTGAAATCCAAAAACCTAAAGGGTATTTCCAGTTGTCCTAGAAACTTGAAATTTGGTATGAAGGTAGCTCTTATAGCACAACCACTCATAAAAGTCGCAGAATCTTAAATTTTTATGTCTGTCTGTAGATTTCGCAGAGCAATATAAGTTGACCCCACACTGCGTACATTTCGCTCAGGAGCAGTGCCCTAAGCACGACTTGTCGAATCCTGCGTCACGTAAAATCGAATAGTAAACTATAACGAGTTTGTATGACGTTTGGAACAGCGCCCGCCCGTGAGCGTATTTGGAACTAAAATTTAGTATGAGATTTCTCGATCTAACGATCGTAACGTAACGCAGGATTCGACAAGTCGTGCTTAGGGCACTGGGCTCTGCTAACACTGTGTAACGTGGCCAACCTCTTTGGTGCGCAACTGGCTGCTTACAATTCGAACTAAATTCAAAATCCCAAATTACCGATTGGCTTTTGTTTTTTCCTGGACTTGAAAATTATTTGGTAAGGCGTAAGCCGCTCTTTAGATTTGCTCTCGATATAATTTGTTATTCATCAGCGATCTACTTATGATACTTATAGTAAAAAAGGGCAGCCACTAACGCAGGTACTGTGACTAAAACTTGAAATTTGGTACGAAGGTAGCTCTTATAGCACAACCACTCCGAAAATTCTCAAAATCTTAATTTTTTTGTGTCTGTCTGTAGATTTCACAGATCAATATATGATGACCCCACGCTGGGTACATTCTGCTTAGGAGCAGGGCTCCGCTAACACTGGACTTCTTAAAACACTGGGGAAAAGCGTTAAAATCTTTCTACGGAACCCTCGTGCGCGAGTCCGACTAGCACTTGTCCGGTTTTTTAAATAATTGAACGAGTCATTCATTACTTTCATGAACTAAACACAATCATAGATACAATCACTTATACACTATGATATGCTGACAGGTTTCAGAACTCTTTACGAGCCCATTTTCAAAGCACCAAAACCACCGTTCAACGTGCTACCAAGTTAAGTATTCTACTTTATTCTTTATTCTTTATTATAAATAAATTTCTCATGGACTTACAGCATACACCAAATCGTCCGATAAGATATCTTAAACTAAACTAAAATTTAAAACAGCCACATACATATTAATTTAGGTGTTAGCTGGACTAACAACTCAACACAATTTTAAGTGAACAAAGGTTTAAGTGAAGAGAAAAGTAATCACAATACAATACAAATATTCTCCAATTGCTTACCACAAATTAGTAGAGTAACTTAACTAGAGTTGTTGATGTGTTAATTCGTGTGGGAATTGAGGGGGAGATATTGCATGAAAACATACATTTGTCGCATAGACGTAGCTATCTTGTAAGTGTGGTCGCGGGTGAAAGAAATGATTGTTCTTAGTTTCAGATATTTTTGCTGAACATTCTTTTAGACGTAATGAAAACGGGATATTGACCGCGATTGATGTCTAATGCAATTAAACGCGACTCATTTAAAACTGTAAATCTTTTGTTTGTATTTTTAAATAAAACCTTACCTCAGCTACATAGGCCCCGAAAATGTTATAAATGTTTTAGAATCGCAAACCATTAGGTGAAACTAAAATTCGGCCAAGTTAAAATTATTTTAATTATTTCAAATATTTGGTACTCTTCGTATTCTTGACCCACATACTCAACGTTATTTTATTCCCAGTTAAACACGTTCTTCGTAAAGAAATCGTCTAACAGTTAAAGTTAAGTTAGCAGTTAGCCCCGGGGTGAACATTTGCCTCGGTGTGAGCCGTTACTGATTCGCACCCGGTAAATATTTGAGCGCAAGCGGCGAGTGGTCTGAATTTCTTACCTCGTAGCTCGTTTTTATTGTGGAGAAAAGTTTTCCATGTCTTCGAAGTCTGGACCACGAAAATATAGAGAAAAATAACTTAACTAATCTTCAAAAAGAAACATTGCGGCTTAACACAGCCATTTTTTAAAATTTTCTGACGTAGAGTTCGAGCTTTAAAGAAAAAAATATGTATAAGTAGCAATATAGAAGCAGCCAGCATCACTGTAGGAAAACGATTAATATGTTGTGACAAAAAGGACATCCAAGTAGGAAGTAAATTATTTCATTATAGAATGGCGTGTGCAAAACCGTGTAGGTAAATCGACAGGGCCAAGGATAGGCTTTTCATTTTAATCGTGATTTTCGCAAGGGGAACAGTGAAATTGTGAAATCGAATCACGATCGCGGACGTGAGAAAAGTAATCAAAATTTATTATTCCTTTCTTCAATTCCAGCGACATTACATGAAAAGTTATTTTGATAAAAATTCGATTTCGATTCCAACATTTGATTCATCTTTTGTTAGTCTTAAGGTTTTTCTCATCGAATGACGACTCGTGTTCAGCGGCAAGAAATGTAATTGAAAACACCAACGATTTTTCCGAGTAGGTATTCGGTTTGTCCATTATCGGAATTCCACGTTGAATGTTGATGGTTTGGGGGAAGGAAGCTTAGAAAAATAACAATACTTTACTTAACTCGCAGAGTACAAAGATTTTTACCATCTACTTTACTTTACTACACAACAGTATCTTCGTAAAGATAACAATAAAATATCGTATTATTGATTGCAAAACGGGCAGAATACCTTTCAAATTAATATCTTGATTAGGAGTGCCCTCTCTGGGAAAAAATGTAGGAAAAGCAATAACAACTTTATAAGACATTGCAACTGTAATGTTGGTAAACTTCATGCGGAGGTTGAACTGAGTGGTTTTGAGGTTAAAATAATTTAATTTTATTAAAGGAGGCTTTTGATTTATTTAACTATCTTAGCATATCTATTTATGAAGATACGAACAAGCATGTTACTCATTGCTTTTGGTTCTTATGCTTTGTAAGTATCTTGGAGTTAGCTACTGAAGTAAATTAAGTAGAGGTTTAGTTGTGATAAAATTTTGATAAACAGTACTTTGCTCGTAAAAATAACCCTAACGGGCGCAGCGTGTAAGAAAACGCTATTCGAATTTCTATATTGATAGATGAAGATGACATAACATTGATATGTAACGCAAGATCTTGAGTTGAGGCGTTTCTTATGCGAGTCAAAGACACGTTGCTCGTTAGAATGACAGAGAAGCATCAGGTAACCCAATTGCTAGTTTGCCTTCGTTTTCCTATAAAAAAACTAACCAATTATTATGATGTTAATATTATAAATCTCCATAACGGGCCATGATGGTCCGTTTTAAGCACGCACTACTATGGCATGTTCCGTACTCGTCAACAATTCAATAACGATGAATTTTCTATAATGCATGAATAGAAAACGGTAAGGAAACTTTAATTATGCCAAAGTATCGCACTCTTTAGTACACGCTGAATCTACCTATGTAGGTACACAGAATACATAATAGTATGCATGTAATTAAACAGAAGTGGGTCGAAATTATGCACATTGAGAGCTATTTAAGCGGCCTCAGGATCGATAATAGAGCACATTTTGACGATTATTAGAATTTTCGGCTGGTTGTCTGATTATCATTATCCGACTTCAACGCAGACTAAATCTCTAGCAAAAGCTAGTTTTAAATAAAACACATGTATAAGGTACCTACAGAAATAGTAGAGAAGCCAAGATAATGACAAAACTAAATACGTAGTTACTTAAACAAAAACAATTAGTAATAATTAAGTAGGTACGCACCCATCTATGAAAAACCAAGCAAATATTTACGCTTTCATTAACAATTTATCCTAATTACTAGCAACTTCAATACTTTGTTATCATTATCACCAACTGTAATAATTTCGAAAACTTAGAAATACCCTAGCGTATTGTGTTTCAGCCAATTATAATATAACAAAACCCTTTCATATTCGAAAGAGAGGTTTGCAATCCCACTTTCTCGTTCATGAATAAAATTATAGACTTGTGGAAATATTCTGAATTATCAGTCGTCAGTGCTGGTCCGGTATGGCTCTGCGGGGTGTAGTTACTTTCATTTTAACTTCCACAACGATGTGAAAATATTTCTCGGTGAGTTTATTGCCAGCTGGAGATTTGCCGGGAACGGACCAGAGGAGTATTCAGCAGAGACATTAAAAGACCAACCTAATATGAATATTATGAAATTCAAAGGTTCGGGTATTCGGAGCAAGGGTTTGGATGCTGAGTTTCTGGGATGTCTGTTTACCTATACCTCAGGTTTAGGAGTCATGCCTTACGTTTAGGAGTCATGATGTTGATTATTTCTAATGACTGAAGAAATTACTGGGATATCAAAATAACATTCGCCTGCTTGCTTTTACCTGAACACTTCTGCGAACCAATTCAATGATGTGTGTGAAGTTCCTAATCCGCACTGGGCCCGCGTGAGAAATATAACCCAAGCCCTCTCATTCTGAGAGGAGGCCTGTGCCCAGCAGTGGGACGTAAAAAAGGGCTGGTGGCTGCTTGCTTTTAAAATTATCTATCCACTTTGACAAATAAACACGTCAGTCTCCCAGTGCAATTTTTGACACAAAAAAACGTGTCGATCGCTTTCGCGTTAACGTCTCATTTACTATGAGCGAATCGATCGCGTTCGAGTTAAAGTATCAAATACTATGAGAATAGTACGTTGCCAATAAGTGCCGCAAAAGGCGTTGCCGATTTGCCTATAGTATGTAATCGAGACGTTATCGGGAACGCGCGGTCTAGACGTTTTCTTGTGTCAATAATTTCACTAGATGACGTGGTGCGGCGTTCGCGGCACTTGACGTTGTTTGGTCCTTATGAATGACCGAATGGCCGAATGGTTAGAGAACCTGACTACGAAGCTTGAGGTCCCGGGTTCGATCCCCGATCGGGGCAGATGTCTGTATGATGAATACGAATGTTTGTTCTCGAGTCTTGGGTGTTGAATAATATTAAATACATATTATGTATTTACGTGCGTATTTATCTATATAAGTATATCCGTTGTCTAGTACCCATAACACAAGCTCTACTTAATTTGAGACTAGGTTAATTGGTGTCAATTGTCCCACGATATTCACTAATGAACGAATACGTGTCGTTGCATTATCACACCCGTAATGTAACAAAGCCTTACATTTTGAATGATTTTCTGATTTTGAAGTGATTTTTCAGCTCTTCTCTTTGAATTTTATTAAGCCTTTTAAGTAAAGCGTACCGATTAAACCAACAGTTTATTGCTCACAAAACTCTACTAGCATCTGTTATTCTCTTGAGAAACGTACAGTTTTCCGGGATGAAAAGTACATGTGTTCCGTGGAATACTCGTAAACCACCTCACCATTTACTACGAATCAGTTCCGAAGTTTTGACGTGAATAAATAACAAATACATTCGCATTCATACGTTGGGATAAATAGGGAACAGACTCTTTTGCTTTCTTCTATATCTTACTATTATGTATCTTAAGACAACTTGCAACGTACTGGGTTATACATTAACTCGGTGTTAACGTTACGTCAAACGATACAAATACTTACATCAAGTTAACCTTGGGTTAGTGCTAACTCAGGTCGGCGCAAACAAGTCTTCCTTAGATAATTTAATATAGTAACAGTAGTGGGCGAACAATACATAGAAACTTACCTACTAATAATGCGCATTACTAGGTACAGTGATGTGCAAAAATATGTGTGCATACAACCTTACTCAGAAATAATTATCTCCCATGGCTCTTATGTCGACGAATTAAGGTTACATTGTTGTTGTGGTGGATTAATTTAATACATATTTTTGACTGTACTACATGAGGGTGATGACATCCTTTTTTATTCCACGTCGGTGGCAAAGAAGCTTGAGGATCGCCTGATATGAAGCGATTACCGCCGTCTAGAAACGCTTGCAACGCTAGAAGTATCCCCCGTGCGTTGCCGACCTGCATAAATTTTTATACCTCCTTTGAAAACCTCCACGCTGTAACTCGCTAGGAAAACCTGGACAGGAAGCTCATTCAAGTGATTCCAACGTGTGAGGATGAACTTGCCGATTGCGAGATGTGCGATGGTAGAAAGTTGCCGTAGGCATCATGTCACTCGTAAATGAATGTCAAGCACTGAGCATTTGTTTACAAGTGTACAGTTAGCAGCAATAGTTTGCTAAGCAATCAAAGCGCTCATAGTGATCTAAGCACGGCTTTATTGTCATAAACATAAGAGCTTGTGCAGATCATTGTGAGCGCTCCGGTTGCTTAGCAATTATTGCTGCTGACTGTATGAGTTTGTATGTCGTGATGTCGCAGTGTGAGCCCGAATCTCATCCCTAAATACTTACGCTTTTCGCTTCTTCTTTTTTAGCTAATTTACGCCCTTCGGTGGGCATAGGCCTCTCCAATAAAACTCTCCGCCCGATTTGCAGTGCATCTCCCTCATGGCCCATGGTCAAGCTGACGTCATCCGACCACCTTAATTGGGGCTTGCTAGCTCCTTATCGCTAGGAGGCTGAAATTAATTATTTGAAATTAAATATCCCTTTGCATTATTCGTAAAACATACTATGTCCACTTAGGGATAGAAAGTATGATTGCAAAACAAAATAAAATAAGTGTGCATGGAAAACTAAAACAAAAATCGTTGAAAACATACATACAATGCTGGCAGCTAAGTGCACTTGAAGGTCTTCGTTAATAAATAAACAAACACTCGGTGCTCGAATAACCTGCATGTTAATGATCACTAGTAGGTACTACTACTATTGTTCGCTCCACTCCGAACAATACTTAATGGATTGAATGCCATGAATTGAAAATTACAGAAGGAATGTGTTTTTAATTTACACACACATCTGAAGAGCGAGTGGCAAGTGGTTGAGCACTTTATTACTATTAAATAGGTCGTGATTCAGAATCTCTTCGTAACAAGAATGTACTTAAGATTAATGTATACACGTCTCTATAGCACATACTCGTAACTCATTGTGGTTCTTCACTGTCAATCTGTAATTTAATGTTTTCTTCATAACTCAACTTGATAAGAGCATACGACTATAAAGGTGAACGCTGACTTTGTAACCCCAAACCCTTTTTACTTTAAAATTATGCCCTAAGTTTCGCAAAAGTACTATCGTTTGGCAGAGGCCACGGTTAAAGATACAATAATTTAACAGAAGTAATAGAAAAACTTTACCCACCGACTCGAGGAAAGAATTCGCTCCGCTCATTTTGCTTCCTTATTTTAATCCTAATTTATTGGAATAGCTGAACAGGGAAGAGCTCAATTGGTACAATAAATTTCAAATTTCATTATTTGAAGAGGAAGTCGCAAGTTGCCAGTTTGGATTGGGTTTTCCGATCACGTCTCCATAGTATTGGCGCGGATATTCTAGCCACCTGTGCCCGTACTCTATGAGGCTTTAAACGCGCCTCCACTCTTTCGATAAACCGACTGTGAGATATTCGCGTATGCCCGGAGCCGCATTTCCTTATGAATGATACATGGCGCAGCGGAGCGGTCGGCGGTGCGTCGCGGGCGCGGCGCAGTGAGCTGTGTACTTGCATAATAATACGTTTTGCGGTGAATATCGCTTGATTTCAACCTAGCAACTGAGCGGTGGTTAAGATCGAATATTCACCAACTCGCTGCACAAAGTGTGTCCGCAGGGTATAGCGTGAAGTGGAGTCGTACCTACCCTGCACTGCGTTAGCAATATTGAATTTGTTTACAAATTGGTTGGAACTGCGGTTAGTTGTGTCATAATTAAAATGGATGGAACGCTTTGACATTATTTTCATACTTAATTCGGTTTTTGTAAAAAAAAGATATTTGACCAAAACTGTCGCTAGTTCTTAATTGGGGGAGTAGCATCTAATTAAGAACTGGCACACACACATCACACAGCCGAATGCATCTTGGGATATCCTTTAAAGTTTCGACTTTTAGAACTCAAAACTGTCCGTTTAATGGTAGATTCACTTTAGTATATAATATGTAAGTGAATATACCATTATTCAGACAGTTTATATGTTCGATGTAAAATATCTGACGTGTGTCCACCTAATACCACCTCGACTTCTATTTACTGAAAGCTACTTCCGCCAAAATAAATGAGTAGAAAGCTTCCTGCCAGTCCATTTACACTAATAGTAGCGTTCAAGTGGGTGCAGTATTACAATGCGGGCTAATTCTGAGCCGGCCGTAAAAAGTTGGCGACGACTGAGCGTGGTCGTGACTGTATCTCAAATTAAATCTCACCAACAAATCTTCGCGAGGGATGAACCGCGAAAACCGCTACTATTGGTCGATGCTTGAGATCTGAGGACTCTGTAGGTATGTTTTTATATAATAGCTGTTATCCACGACTTCGTCAGAATGGAATTGGTTTATTGTGTTTGTGCACGAATTGTGTGGAGCTAAAAGTGCATATATACTCTCTCACAACACAAATTCGGCAAAGGCGCATTCTGCACCAGTGGATACGAGTGAAGCATGTTAGTTTTGGTCTCAGGTATACACATATAATTTTCTATCGAAATAGCATATCATGAGGAAGGAATGGATATGCGCTGCCATCTCAGTCGTGCTAACCATGCAGCTCTCATGCCGTCCCGTGGTACGGGCGAGGCTCATCTTTCGGCGCGGTCGCGGGCGCTATAACTCGCAATTTGTTCTCGTACAGCCTTAAAAATCCGCATTTTATTGTTCCGTCTCTCATTTCTACTTGAACTGTGCCCCTTCGAGGGTCGCATTGAGCTCCTCCGTACAAAAGTTTCGCTTTGTTTTATCCTGGATAAGGATCTATAGAAAGCAAAGAGCGTAAAATATGATAGCAGGTCTTTTATTTTCTTCCGTAATATTGGGAAAGTATCGCTCTTGGTTCCTCATTTTGATAAATTGCCGGTTATATGGGCTACAAATCGCGATATTGTGGATCGTGGTAGACATTGTTGCGGGAGATGTGCAATTTCAACGCTTCGAAACATAAAACATTTCCCAACAACACGTGCCCTCTAATTCGGTTGTTTTTGTACCTAGATTTACTAGTTATAGAAATACTTAGTAATACATTTAGTCCTTTTGTATGTATGTGTTGGAGTTTATATTATGAACATTTGATACGGATTAGATCTAAGTAGGTATATTGCATCATTTGGTGCTTGCATATAACATTGTGCCGCCACACTCCGGCCGGTACTCAAATGAACAGTGCGAAACCAATAGGTACATGCACCGCACACTATAATTATATATAACCAATTCCCACGCCTGGCGAGAATTTTGCAAAATTTCACGCACGTTGCCTACGACGTTTGTACTCAATGAAACTCTGAGTACTCAAATAGGGAAGTCACGTTAATTCCACAGTCCAAATGGGCTCGGCACTTGATTTATCTATGTGATGAACACTTTGAACGGATATAAATTCGCCTGAGTCGCGTCTTGGTAACGCAAAGTAGAATAAATCGCCGGGACCCGACCGTTGCGTGCGACATTCAAAGGTGCAGCTGTCACTATTCATTGCGTTATCTATTTCTCTCAAGCTGACTTTCAACCCTGAACTGTGAAAAATTGTATACTTGTTGACACACAAACCAGGAAAGATTTTAAGTTTAACGTTTAAATATTTTTTATAATAATATAGGCATAACGTAACGTCTAACAATAAGAAGTTAAACGTATATACGATCCTAGACTTCGAAACGATTGTTGTCAGATAATAAAACCAGAAATTCTGATGATACGTTTCCCCGTCGGAGGATGTAACCTTTCTTCTCCCAAAAAGTGGTTAATTGACATCACAATGCAAAGGAAGTCTTAGAAAGGCTATACTCGACTGACATACGTGAGTGATCCATTTATTTCAATTTATAAAGGAAGTTTTGTCTCAAGACTAGTACCTACCTACCTAATACTTCTAGATTTTTATAAATTCTACATTTAAATTACCGCATACCTAAATAAAAACAAGGACAAAATAAATGTCCCGTTTTCAATTACCTCATCAAAACTGATCAAAATGATCCTGTCTCAATTTTCATGTTTAAAATTAACCTGAGTGTCACTCGCACGCGATACTTAGTATTACTTCATAAAAATTTAAGGAAAAACCGAAGGTATTTGTGAAAATGTCATTTAGTAATAGAAGCATTTTGCTGAACGTAATTTTTGTTGCCTATTCTTGCACTGTCATCCAATCCATACCAAGTTTCAAGTCAATCCGATTATCGGAAGTGGGTCAAATTTATATTGCAAGGTTTGACCCAAACTAGCAAGTTAAATAAAAGCTTCTATAAACATGAGCATGGTTATGGTTAGTTACTAAAATATCGTTGTTATAGATACCTTTCCAAAGTAATCTACTGTAGTGGTTGTGGGCAAGACTAGCTCGCTACGTAGGTAACGTTAATTCATTTACCTAAGTGTATTCTAACCTACTTAAAATTGATTGCTTTTATTTAACCATTACCTTAATAACGTAACAGTACCGTGATAAAATTCCTTATAAACTATGATAATAAACGGTAGCATTGACCTGGTCTGGTTCAAAGTGAAGCTACAATTTTTAATAACTTTGTTACATTTCTCGTTCCTTTATATGTTACGTACTTATATACAGTCAATTTTTATCTTGGGGCACCTGTATTATTACAATTAATAGAATGAATGAGACAATGTAAACTCCCTTCGTTTTGGTTGTGCTCATGTGCTCGTATATATTATTATGGTTATTGTAACCAATTTCACTAACAAACGAGTAAAGAGCATTGTAATAGCCAGTAGACACATTAACAAAATTACAAATACCCGTATGCCACCGTTCACCGGTGTAATATCAAGCTCAAAGAAGCGAATTTATTCAAAATGTTGGACTCTGGTATTCAACAGGAACCTCCACTCCGCTCTACTGGTAGTCCGGTGCTGCTGCTCTCATTGAGACAGATCTACGTTGCACTTGTTCATATACTTAGCGCTTCAGCACATCTATGAACCTAAGGAGTTTGCCGCCATGCTTTAACGCTTGGCCTCGTCGTGTTCACAGAAAAATATGTGATTTGCCAGACGTTTCTCCGCCACACGCGACACGAAGAGTTGCCAGATCGAATGACCCTGTTATCGGGAGAATTTTTTTTTTAGGATTTTGCGGCTTTGGTCGGGAGAAACAACAATAAAAACAAATTAAAGTAAATACATTAAAAATCAAAACATTTAACATTATTGTTACAGCGTCGGAGCGGCAACGTTTTGCTTGACGAATATTCGGAACTTATAATTATTGTTTTATAGAATGATGTCGTTTTTCGGGAGAATTTTTACTTTTCTGAAGATTTTTTACTTTTCGGGAGATTTTTTACTTTGCCGGGAGTCGGAAGACTTACAAAAATTCGGAAGAATCCCACAAAATCCCGACCATCTGGCAACCCTAGCGACACGTGACCACACCAACGCAGCTGTCGCCTCTTAATTATCATTAGGGTTCCCATTAAGAACCCTTATGATGTGACTAAGTCTGTCTGTCTGTCTGTCTGTTTTTAATATATCTTAAACTTCACGAGCTGCATGCGGTGCGGAAAGTATTTTCCCGCATTCGAATTTCGTCGGGTGCGGCGTATGAAATCATATTATTTCCCTTGATGCGGGAGAGATTTGACCATATTAAAATGTCTCACTTTAAACTAGGAAATGAATTAAAGTACCTACTAGAAACTACTACTACGACTACTAGTTCCTGTAATATACTATCGAACCAACTGAATTGTGATCCACTGTGGAACCTATTCCTAGAAATGTCATGGTGACATCGCATTGCCTGACAAGGAAAATGATTATGACACTTACAGTACTGTGAGAACGTTCTACGGTGGATCAGGAATGAAATGGTTCAATTGTGTAGGTTGATTAGGTTCATTTATCGCTAGGAAGAAGTGCACGTCACCTGTGTTGTTGATAAAAAAAAATACCATTCATCAATTATTTTTGAAGAAAAGTAGCGCATTGGTATATTGTGCATAATTTTGTTTACAGATAATGTTCCCTAGATATATTTTTGTGACAAGATAGGTACACTGGTACATGTTATGTAATGTATGTAAAACTATTACTCAAGGGCGAGTACGAATATTCGAACCCCGCGTAACGTAATAGAGTAGTAACGTTATCGAGAAATTTTTATTTCGAACTTAAATTTAGCTTGAAGTTTTTCGATTTCGATACGATAACGTTACGTAACGCAGGATCCGAATATTCGTACTCGGGCCTCAGAACCCGGGGCGACGCCAGCTTGAAAATCTACGCAACATTTTATTTATTTCAAGCTTTTGTAATCATCGTAAGAAAAGCTTCAATAGTAGTAAAAGCCTCAAAGTGGCGACGAAATTCTGAACTCTATTAATACCACAAAAGCTTTCCCAATTTCAATTCAATTAGATATTTTTTCTTCGCTTCAATAAAAACCCGATACTTTCACGTTGCCTTTGATCTTGAAGTTCGATTCAAAAATTAATTTGAAATAAAGTATGATTTCCTGCGACGGAAATCATACTTTATTTAACCTGGGCAACAATAATAATGCTCCATAAATTTCCAGAACGTGTATTTTTTACTATTTCTTTCAGGGTTCGGATCTGGACCTACAAAATAGAGTCAGAGTGAAATGGGGTTAAGTCACTGCGAGCAGAGCGAATTCCGTAAGGACTCTCCTGAACTAGCAGTAAGTAATACACCGTATACAAAAAACTGCCTGTTGGTAGTAGTATTTGTATGCAATTCCCTGTAGCGAGTTAAATGAAGTTCTCATGGATCCCGCTTAGCTCGCAGTGGAAACCTCGAATATGACTTGACCACGAATACGCGCGATGAAATTTTACGTTCATTGCGCGATTGAAAAGCTCACAGCTCAGTAATAATAAGCAATGTACTATAATTACATCGCCGAGGGTCGAGCACGACTTTACGAATACTGCGTAACGTTACGGTTATCGTATCGAGATCGAGAAACTTCATACTAAATTTTAGTTCCAAATACGCTCACGGGCGGGTTCTGTTCCAAACGTCATACAAACTCGCTAACGTTTACTATTCGTTTTTACGTGACGCAGCTTTCGAATATTCGTACTCGGGCCTCAGGTCTTCCATAGTCGTGGCTGGGCTGGTAAGAGTTAAGCGGTCGGACCGCGCGGCAGCTCCGCCGGTCGGCACGCGCGGCTCGTCCGGTCCCGTCGACTACATTATACTGATTGCTGCAATTAGCGAATGGTGTAATTCTCGTTTTTCAACCGTCTCCCACCCCGTGCCCTCGCCCTCAGGAAATTACTTGAGCCCCGCAGGTCGTGGCGACTTTCCCCGGATTAAATAAAATTGAACAACTCGAACGAAATTCTGGTTTGGATTTCTCATCCTGATCAGTTTAGTTGTCGGCACCGAGACACTCGGTTTGTGGCTTTAATTATTGTGAGTGGATTCTGCTGTATTCCATTTATTTTCTGATTTGTTTTGAGCTTATATTGTGACCAGCCTCAGTAAGCGATTCTGTGTTTAATCTTTTTTTATCTTTTTTAGACTTGTAGGTAATTTATTTTTCCGTAAGGCCAATTTGCGTGTACGAATGTATGGCAAGCAATGTGGTGAAATGATACATTTCCATCGTAAATTGTGTGAACAATGGGGAATTGTGTATGGAGCCGTTTCGGAGTAGTTTTGTGTTATATGGAGGGGGGTGGACGGCAATAAACAGGGTGATTGCACGGCCGGCGGACGGCGCTGCCTCGCCACACTGGATGTGTCCCTGTCTTTGTATTCATTTATAAAACTATTTTCTCAAACATTTTTACTTTCACTCCACATTTTGAGTGGATCGCTGTACCTGTAATAAAATCGCGCTTAGGGAAAAAGTAGCTTGTTAATTTTGTTCCTATTGTTATTGGGTTTTTCGTGTTGTTAAAGCTTTAATGTAACTTATAATAAGATATGTTTTTTTTATTTCAATTAATATATGATTTTAATATGCCTACTTACAGAGCATTTCCAGTTTATCTCTAATTCTTAGAACTGTTTCCATTTCTGTGAATATTCGTCCTACCATTATTTTATATGGCGCATTAAGTTAGCGAAATTTGATAGTAAAATGCTACCAGTTGTGCAAGGCCGAGAGGGTTCCTTGAAAAATATTATGTCGATTTAACACAACAATAGGGTTACTGCTTCTTGTACCACGTAAGAGGTAGGGCTGGGACGCGGTCTCAGATTATTTTTACAAGCTTTTTTCACCTGTCCCGGTGTCTTTCTGCAATCGTACCTTTCAAGATAAATTTGTCTCACTTCCAGGGATCGAATTTACTTCAATTTTGGTACAGATATGTAGTTTGGATGACAATACAAGTAAAGTTCTTATTTATTAAAAAATGTACCTAAATATTATGATCAGTTTTCATTTCATTGCAAAATTATTTCGCGATTAAAATGGTAATATGTGACGAATATTTCATAACCATTTCAATAATAAGTAATTACCTAATTTAAACAAGAATCAACTTGAGAAAAACAAAGTTAGTTTGCCTTTTAAAATACCTAAAAATTCCAGTCGGTATTTAGTTGGAGCGCACTATCGTTAGTGGCCAGTCCGACCGATGCCAAGTACCTAATGATTATGGGCATCACTTTTAAAGAGCTGTGAACGTTAAAATTTGGTGTTCCCTGGAAAGCAGTGTTCCACTCCATACCGACGACCGGACCGGATAGCCTAGTGGTTAGAGACCCTGACTATGAAGCTTGAGGTCCCGGGTTCAAATCCCGGTCGGGGCAGATGTTTGTATGATGAATATGAATGTTTGTTCTCGGGTCTTGGATGTTTAATATGTATATAAGTATGTATTTATCTATATAAGTATGTTTATCCGTTGTCTAGTACCCATAGTACAGGCTTTGCCTAGTTTGGGACTAGGTCAATTGGTGTCAAATTGTTCCATGATATTTATTTATTTTTATTTATTTATAATATTTATACGTGTTGAAACGATAATGCGAACAGGTATATCAAAAACGCGCCTACGCCAGATGATTTTTAATACAGATTCTTCCAAAGAGAATCGTCGCTCTATAAAAATCAGAAAACACGAATGTTACAAAGAATGTTAGTTTGTTACCATCAGAGGTTGACTTTCTGACTGATTTTATGTAAGTATTTATACGCAAATATAAGCACAATGCTACGTAAGTACTTAACGATATATCAGGTAATTAGCAATCAATCATCGGAAAAAATAAAAAACCAGAACGGTGTAGCCCGTAGCGAAGGTCCGGAAAAGTCACAGAATACTTACCTGAAAATATGACTCTAAGATCAGTGATCCACCGCGCGGAAGACCGAAGTGAGTGGAGCAGAGTTTCTGATGACGTTTTTCGGAGTCACGATCCTCACGATTGGGCGACTGATTCATGAAGAATAAAAAAAATGTGTTCGATAGAATATTCAATGTCCTACACTCGTATCTCCTAAATCATAATAATTATATACGATATCAGCCCACGTTGCCGCCCACAGCTGACAAAAGGTCAATTTACTTTCAAACTACTTCACACAATTTTGCGATAATCATTATTCATAGCTTTTCAGCTTGCTGCTTGGCAAAAACTGCGTAAATTATACTATCGTATAGTGATCAAAAAATCAGTATATTGATATAAGGCCTCTGATTTATCCTTTTATGTATTTAAAATGAATGTCTTGGATCGAATTTTAACTAAGTGTAATATTCTCCTGAAGTCAGATCAAGTCGGGATACTAAGTTATCGATGCTCCTGCAGCACTAGCGGGACATAACTTAATCCCAAAGGTGACGTAACTTACGCTTTACCACGTGAAATATAACAAAAGTAGCGACCCACCTCTGTTTCACACCGTCGCGCCATCCGCTCCATACTTTTTGCACATTATTTTCTCAATTTAGGACGTGTAATCGTTTTAAGGTTCAATTTAAGTGCATTATAATACTCGAATGTCTGTTGTTCCATTTCTCAGTCAGATGAATCTTAGTAGAATTTAAGTGTTGTGGGATATAAGTTTTGCTATTATATTCGTCGGCCGTGGTAGGCTGGTGGATTGACCAACGACGTCTCAACCGTCGTCGTGGGTTTGATCCCTGGCTCGCAACTCTGAGTTTTTGGGAATTGCTCAAAATTACATTTATGATTTATCATGAGCTATTCGGGGACAATGGGAGAAATTCAATGGTGTGTGTGAAGTTCCCAATCTGCAATGGGCCTGGGAACTATAGCCCAAACACCATATTGAGAGGAGGCCAGCGCCCAGCAGTGGGATTTAAATAGGCTGGTGATGATGATGATCTTCGTCAAATGCGATGGTGAGACTTTCGGGACTTCAGTCGAATTTTTAAGATTTTGTGTTCAGTAATTTTATTCATAACTAAAATAGTAACTAAGTAACAAGGTTAGTAGTAGTAAGGCGTGATGACAATCAATTAGTACATCTAAAATGCAATCCCAAATACACGTCATTTTTAGAATTGATGCCGTTTCCGGCGTTACCTTTCCGACGTCCCAGGCAAACAAACTAAAAAAGTCCGTTGCACTTAAAAATCGCATATCTCAACCTTTTGTTAGTTCCAACAAAAGGTAAACTGAACTTGGCTGTTGAAAAAGAAACAATGGGATACAAATTTATAATGCAGTCTGGAAATGAATCACGCCATGCCAGGGTCCTTTGGGAGCAGCCTGAATGAAAATGAACAACAATGCTGATTCAACGCGGGCTTAATACTTCCCGGCTGCGTATTATGTTGCCTAGATTCTGTGTGCTTACTGTAGTTTTGAGTTTGAAGAGCTAATTTTAACTTTTGGACTATTTGACAGATTTTCGTAAGGTAAACGTTCCAATATATTTGACGGTTTACTAATCTTTGCTTAACTGATTCATTTCAAAAATGTTTCATTTCCCAAAATGCTTTTTTTTTTCCGAAACTGTAAATATTTTAGAGTTTTTATAAAACTCAGATGAAATTAATCAGTTTGGCAAACGTTTTTTGACATTTGACACTTTTTTCCAAAAATTTACATCCTACTAAGACTGAAGGTGCCAACTATTGGAGCAGTGTCGGGCACTGGGACATTTACCTAAGGTGGGATGTAGAATTAATTGACTGCTCTTTCTTAGTTGGTCCTTGCAAAATTAGCTTGATGAGTCTCTTTGCTGAGAAGCGAACTAATTGGACAAGAAATTAAAAACATTCAGCATTTAAAAATGAAATCTTTATTTCGTAACGTGAAAATGTTGTGTTTATTTCATAACGCATTAATGTTGCCAACACAATTAATTCTTTAAAGGGCAAGAACACCTAAAACCTTGTGTCTGCAACGCCACCGATACAATGTAGCTGGCCCGCATTGCAAAGAGCAAAAAATACTTACTCGATTACGTTACGAATTCTTCGTACTTAACATAATCGATTAGTAACGTTATCGGGAAATTTGTATGACGTTTGCAACGGTGCCCGCCCGTGACCGTATTTGGAACAAAAATTTAGCATGAGGTGTCTCGATTTCGAAACGATAAACGTTACGCATTATTCGAAAATCGTACTCTGCCTACAGTAGCGATATTGTATACATTATAATATTCTTTTAGTTGAAGCTGGCATTTAACATTATGATAATGTGGCGTGTCCAGTTGACAGCCTATACGTCAATGACGTTTAAAGGGTTAACACCGTTAACCACTTGTACTTCATAGTCTCGTAATAAATAAGAAAAGAAAAGTATTTTCTTGGTCTTTCTACCATTAATATTCTTACGAGATTCTGTCAGCATAAACAGCACTCTGATGACACGGCACGGTATTTACAAACGTAAGTTGATCCAGAGCTTGTTATGCCATCTCTGTGTTTGTTCCTTTCTCTTTTCAATTATTCTAAAATTTACATCATAATTTATTGCTGCTCGTAGCTCATAACGCCCGATATGGAGGGTAGAACATTACCCGGAAATTGTTTGTACATTAATTTTTAAGCACAACTGCAGGCATATAAGGCAATATTAATGTTCGGGCCATGAATTACATTAATGTCGCACTTCGCGCGACTCTGCCGGCAAATGGCCCATACGTCTGGCTTAGTGGTGTAAACGCTCTGAGCACTAATATGACAATTTTGCCCAAGCCACCGGTGCGTGCGCACCTGAATTATTTATTGGACCTACATGTGCAATAGAGGCGCCAGGAAACGTTTTGTCGATATGAGAATGAGAATTTTGTTTGGAAATATAGTTGCGAATCTCGCTTAAGCATGTAGACTTTAAGCTGAGATTTTGCACGTTTGTGTCTACAAATCACACCTTAAACTATGCAACTTCCATGTATAGTAAGTGGGTGACTTGATAGAATGGCCCACGGGTGTAGCCAAGTTTTTGACCGAGCGAACGAAGAAATTTTTGTGAGCAGGTTTGATAATTATGTATAATTTTTTAGTCGATTCGATTTCCCTCTTTGATGTACATTGACTTACCAAAACCATGGACTTCGGGTTGGTGTTTGAAACTGTCAGACCAAAAAAGCAAAAACTGATCAAAAGACCACTAATTTGCAAAAAATACAACTAGGTAATCGAGCGTCAGTCAGTGTTACTTTGGTCGAACTACCTACAGCGCTATGACGTATGGCTGTCATCGAAAAATGCTGTGTTCTACTGGGACAAATTTTTCGTGAATTTGTACCAGACCCAAAGTCCACAGTGTTAGTAGGTAAGTCAATGTTGATGTACAACATTTTATCTTATTGTACATGTAATTATGATTGTTATATATAAATGTACCATTGTACACGATGGCGGCCGATCATTATCTGATATATCAAGAGGATTGCAGATACAATACCAAACCTCAGGTACAATTGCAGGTGGTAGGGTCTATTACAAGGTTGGTCCATTGCCACCGACCACCAGTCCATCTAACTCTCCAATCTTACCGCTAATTAGTCATGTCGGAACTGTTATTTCCCGGCAGAGAATAAGGCAGCTGGAGAAAATTGACAATAGTTGTTTATTCCATTAATTATGTTAAGTGACAACAGGTACAGCTAGTTTTGGAATTAACTAGTAGATACATTTTCGCTTATGTGGGACTCGATTGTGTAAACTACAGCTGTGAAAAAACCGTTCGGAAATGTGAAAATCTGTTTTGTTAAAAAATTACAGCGTGATTTCAATTTTCGACGAGTTAAAGGATGACTAGAACCATAAGTTTTAAAAATTTGCACATTTTATTCCATTTTTGAGTAGCATTTTCACATTAGCATGACTTGCAAAATAGGAAATCTGTTTTGAAAACGCCAAAGCACAGGGCTTAGCGGTGTAAACTTGGAAGGACTGATCGAAATTACCATTTAAAAGGATTGATAACAATGCCTTTAATTTTGAGCAGCCCTTCTTGAGTTATAGCAATCAGTCGTAATTTTATTTAGCTTGAATGCATAGTGATTGCAAAAAGTACTGAACGGATCTTGTTTCAGTAATTTTATTTAGGTTGATTAACGAAAATACAAGAGTTGCAGGCAAAATGATTAGCCAGTATTTTTTTTATATCAGAGGCATTTCATCTTATAGCTCTCTAGGTTGTCAACGCATCTGCAAACTCTGAGGTTGCGGGTGCCTATGGGCAGTGGCGATTACTTACCATCAGGTGACTTACTTGCTTCAACGGAGCATGTAGGTCTAAAGCTATCTTCGTCGAATATATTACACAAGTTGGTTCCTTCAAGTTTCGATCGCAACTGGTTACAAAACTCTGGTTTCTTACACGGACGACACTGGATCAATTACTGGATGTCGAATTATTGACACATCTTCTTCAAACGTTTTATAAACCGTCATATAACTCAAGGTAGGAGTCAGGAGAGGCATTCCTCATCTTCACCCTGTTAGTGTAGGTGGCGGCAGCGGCGAGTGCACTCAACGAACATAAATAGGTCGTAACCAACGCCGAGTATCCGCGATCGCCGGCGGAACTAACTGCCTCCCTGGCAGGCTGTAAACGTCTCCAACGCCTGACTTTCGGTGATTTACTCCAATTTTTATGTGTCGCCTCTCTCCTAGATTTATTGAATTTATTTTACGGTACATTTTACGATACTTACATGTGTCACGGAGATAATTTGAGCTGTCCGAAACATGTGCGTACGGTAAATTTACTTTAACGTCTGTTAAAAGGTCTATAATTAAATCTTTTCGATTCGTCGCTGTTATTTTATGTAAATTAAAGTGATGAAGTATACTTTAATTTCCAAGTAATTTTATGACGCGTAGTAAAATAATTCCTTAGAATAAAAATAGGTAGTAATCCGTGGGAGTATCTAAATAATGCATAATAATGCATCTTACACCGTTGTTTACAAATTCAAACGAGTACTTACCTATAAACAAAAAATAAGGGAGTGTTTTGCTGTGGAATTATTCCTGGAACGTGCTTATTAATCTCAATGGACAAAATAATGTTGGTATTTCGATAAAATGTCTAGATTAAGCTAAAATTGTAATTCTGGGATTTATGAAATAACAGCAATAAAATTGTTTGCTTTTTCCAATATAAGTACCAATGAAGAAAACTCGTCCAATAAACGGCACATTAACTAATAAAATTTCCCTTTAACCACACTGTATATACGCGTTCTATTTATAGGCCTATAACCTGACAAAGCTTTCACATTTGACAAAACCCGCATAACAATACATTATACAAACCAGCATGCAAATGAATATTTGAAATCAATTGATTAATCCTATACGTTTCTATTTATCTACATTAAGATCGGTGAGTTGCCTATCAGCATAATGGGCCGTAATCACGTGTTTTGCTGTTCCACAATGGCTCGTACCTTTTCATTACTATTGTTCAGGCCATTGTGTGAAAGTAATCAAGTGGAAAAAGCAAGTACGCTGCTCCTGACAGGCCTCGCCTCGCTGTCACAATTAACACCCATTCCGTGTAAATTGTGAGGCGAAGGCTGCAAACTCTATCTTTTAATCTGCAATGCGAAGTATTTTTTTCAAAGAACGAAGAATTTCACTAAATAAGTACCAATTGAGGAAGTTTGGCTGGTTGGTATTTTTTTATTGCTTTGCATTTTTTGTAGATACGTAGATTTCTTTATTTCTATTTAACAATTAAATAATAATTGGGATGTAAAAATATGGTTTAACCACAAAAAGATCATCAATGAAATAATTAAAATAAAAACAATTCAATTGATAGTGGGGCAATGATAGATGTCAAAAAATAAAAAAAATTACAAAACTACAAAAGATTCGCTTCCTTTTCAAATTGATTATTCTAACTTTTAATAAACGACTCCGCTTTACCCTGTAAACCATCTAGATCAAGCTTGAAATTCTATTAGAGGAGTGATTGGATGTCTGCGAGTGCCCTGCTCGTCTGTAAGACGGAGTGGGATGCTTCGAAAAATCGCAAGTAAGCAAATTATTCACTATGTAACCTTATCAGGGAAAAACATTGCGTCTTAGTAGCAAGATTGAAATCTTTACAGTTTGTTAGAAGAGTCTTCTTCTCAATTCTAACTTTTAATTTGACCTAATATCGGCCCTCTATCTCACCATTCGGCGTCAGCATTTTGTCTCCCATTTGGAACTCTCTCATCCACAGTTATCATAATTTTAAATTCAAGCGAAGCACCCACAAAACGTCATATCCCGGGCGTCATCAACAAAATATGCCGCCAAGCTTTACTCCAGCGAGCCGTTATCAAACTCGGCAGCGAACCAATAACGAAGAAAAACGACAGTTAGGCGGCTTAGCTGCGATTAACTTTGCCAGAAAATTAAAAGCGACGGAGAAAGAATAAAAGTAGTCTGTGAAACGTGACCAATATGTCCCCGGGCGGGCAGTCTTCGACAACGTTGACCTGTAAGTTTATGTGGCTCACGTCCCGCGAGTTTGCTTTGCCAACGGTCGGCTCGGTGGCTCTGCAGCAGGTCCGTATTATCAGGCCCGCGACTCGGATATCGAATCATACAACGGTCGCGTAAAGCACATATTGATATCTGATGTTCAGTTTAAATTAAATTTTGTGTGTTTGGAGGCGCTGTTTACAGGAGAGTACACTCTTCTTCGGCATGATTTCTTCCGAACCACTCAAGGTTGTTCATTGGCCTACCTGAAATAAAAACTTAGGTGAACGTTTTGGTAGCATTACGATGGCATCACTGAAAAATGATTCACTGGCTCGCCTATAGTTAAGCATAATAGTATCACCTGAATGAGCAGATCCAAAAGTTTTCGTCCTTCCATCAACCCAAGAAACTCTGAAACCCGCCCGTCCGTCGAGGTATTTCCACGCAAAAATAAAAGTGGGAACATGTATCAAATGAACTTTCTAACTAAATCTCAAGACATAAACTTTCAAAGACACCACAGCGAGGTCCTCGGTGTAATTTACGGCGTCAAGCTACGCCGACTATACAGCTCCATTCGGGCTGTCAGGAACTATGCGAAGTTTTAATTAAGCTTTTATCATAAGGCGAGGACAAGCAGACTAATGCGTGGGTCGAGGGTCAGCGGGGGCGCGATGACTATCGGAAAGCAACGGTTTCAGTCGCGCCACAACTTTGCTCGTTACACATGCCGTCACGCCACGCCTCGACGAATGTCCTTTCAAAACATTCCATTTATTAAACTCTTCACTTTCATGTTACATAGTCTCGCCCGATAAGCAAACGCCGCAGTTCTATTATACACGGTATGTGAACAGGCAGCATTTAATTAAATCTTTTGAATTGAAAGCGCGGGATGTTATCTTATGTTACGAATGAGATAGATAAGAATAAAAAGGTCATGGTGAAATTTAAATAAAAAAATATCGTTCAGAGTTGAAAAATTCAGTTATTCAGTTACCAATCAATAGCAAGTAATGGTTTAGACTGTGTCTAAAAAATCTAAATTTCAGTTTGTTACAAAATAATTACTAAGACAAAAGTTTTTTTTTACATTTTATCCTACTACAAAAAGAAAAACGCTTTCGATGTATTTTACTAAATATTTCTTGCATACCTGGAGAACTTTTTGCTAGTTTACATTTTTTTTGTTAAACAGTAGATAAAGGGTCAAAAGTGATCCTTTAAACCCAAAGACTCTATTATTAAAAACTTTAATAAAAATATTTCAAGGCACTATCCATTCACAACAACCTCTTAAATATTTTCAATCAATAATCTTCGCCCCGTTACAACAGTGGCCCCTGATTCTCAACCCACCTTGTATCTAACGTGATTAATGTACTCATAGTTGACACTGTGGTCGACTAATGAATTTTCTAGAACGTCGGACGTCAATCGTGGGGGCGTCCGGCGGCGGCAGATATCCGGTGCCGGCTGCCGACATGCGAGCTGATAACTAGTGTTGCCATACCATTTTTAAAAAATCCTGTAACTTTCTTGTTTATATGCTTGGATAATTTTGCAGTTAGATATTCATAGTCGAACCATATTTCCATCTCTCTCTCTCTCTCTCTGTGTGTGTGTATTGTATTTATTTCAACTTTCTTGTTTATATGCTTGGATAATTTTGCAGTTAGATATTCATAGTTGAACCATATTTCCATCTCTTTCTCTCTCTCTCTCTGTGTGTGTATTGTATTTATTTCAACTTTCTTGTTTATATGCTTGGATAATTTTGCAGTTAGATATTCATAGTTGAACCATATTTCCATCTCTCTCTCTCTGTGTGTGTGTATCGTACTTATTTATTTTATTTTATTCATCAATACAGTTTTACATCATAATCATAACAGTGAAACAATTACTTTATTTACAATAAAAAGACAAAATAAAATACAAAAATGAAACATTACAGCTACGGTTAAGCGATTTTTAAACGTCATCTCCGCATCCCTAAAGCAAAGGAACACCACCCCCTCCAGCCAGAAGCCGGAGCGCTGGAACATTGGGTGGTACTTGCTAAACACTTGAAGTCTAAAGGGGCTAAAATTGCCAGCCGTGTTAGTCTCTAGCGGGTTGAGGAACAACTGTAACCGACCCCGTGCTGCGTCCCTAATGTGCTTTGTGATATTCTTTTTCGTCTTCTTGTCCAACCGAGGCAGGTAGATGTCCACCAATGGTACTGCAGTTTGGATACACGACGACGCTGCAGGAATGGTACCGCGGTAGCTTTGATTGCGCTTAAGACAGCGCTATCGGTTTCAGTAATAGACATAGTAATATAGCGTATGGGCGAACCCTTTGGTACTCTGTGTTTGTTGCCAATTTTATGGTAGGTACTACAAGTAGTCTCAGTGATATGAGCCGCGAGCACGCCGCACGGGTGCCGACGCACTTCCCGCCACCCGGCTCGCAACAACGTTCCTATTTCAAAAAGTTTCAACGGACATGCTGATGTATACATATTAATGGTTATAGTACTATCCTGTCATGACAAATTCTCATAAGAGATTCGTTGTCAGACATTGGGATGTGATGAAATAGATCAGCGAGTCAGTATTCGTTAAATAATTTGAATTAAACTGAAACGTGAAACGTTTTTCGGTGCTACCACACCATAGCATTGATTGCTTGGATGGAGTAGTTGGTAGCGCGACGCCGCGGTATAGTGGAGGTCCTGGTTTCGAATCCCAGTTCGGGAATTTGTTTTTCTGGTCTTTCTGTATGTTTTCGTTTCAGTTTGTGATTTTAGAGATAGATCAAATGATATTTTTTATGGTGGAAAGGCTGTAGATAGTTTTTACACTTTTATGCCGTTCGGCAATTTATTTAACTTTTGACTGGAAGGCATTTGAAACTTAAAAAAAAACGTAGATATTAGCTTCTAATGTTCTTGGTTCCATACGCACTGTAAAGAATCCGTTGATTTACGGATTTACCGCAAGTCTGGCAACACCGCAGGTACCTGCATATTAGGTAATTAATCGATCAACAACGAATTCATTGACACACGTCAGGATGCGCTGTATCAAATTAACCCGTTCAGTGAGCAATAGGCGATATAAAATAACGCGGCATTTTAAGCACCAAATTGACTAAGATCTATTAGAACAAGTCTGTGTAATCTATGCCTTGATAACTTATCGATTAGTGTATAAAAAAAAAAAAAAAAAAAAAAATGAAAAATTGTTTATTTCTTTAGAACCTAAGTCTAAATTACATCAGTGATTGGGACTTCCTAGTAGGTCTGCAAACCTGTGTCAGGAAGTCCCGCTCCTCCATATCAACAAGTCCCAAATCAGTTGCACTTGTAGCATTTAAACATATTTCATAAATTTATTTTATTTGATATATGCATAATACATATAATTATCTTTATATATATAGCACAGCATAGCTTTTACATTATATTTCATTTTATGAAATTACGCGCGTGTGAGTGTGTGTGTGTGTGTGTGTGTGCGTGTGTGCGTGTGTGTGTGTATGTGTGTGCGCGTGTGCGTGTGTGAGTACTAGTTCATTTGTTTACCTTATGCAGTCTTACAGTAAAACAGCCACAACAAAGACGGTAAATTAATAATTAGTACAGTGTAGTAACGCCCCCGTGTCATTATAACTGAGCGGTTTTAGCCATTTAATAAGTTCATCTCTACACTTATGTAGCTGTAGTGGATATATGCTTATGTTATTATTTACTTTGTTATAAATATGTGCCGACTGAGCCTTGTATTGCCTTTTAGCAAACAGGGATTTACCGGTAGGTAGGGGGGCCGCTTTATTTTTTCGTCCACGGCCTTCTATCATTGGTTTAAATTCCAAAGTGTTGTGTAACTTCAGCACCGTACGAAAGACATACAGTTTCCTCATAGATAATTGGTCACTAATTTCATAAAGTTCACTTGTGGGGAATCTGTATGCCTTAAAGTACATTAGCTTAAGTAAGCATCGCTGACCTCTTTCAACTTCCAAGAATTTTGTTTTGGCAGCACCCCCCCACGCAGTAATACAGTAGCTCATTATAGGTTGTGCTAGGGTAACATATAATTGATTCATAAGTTCCCTGGTTGTAATATGCCTAAATATCTTAAAGATCCAGTTCAGTTTCCTTATTCGATTGTTTACATCTTCAAGATGCATGTACCACGAAAGGCGCTGATCCAGCATTACACCCAGATATTTAATTGAACTTACCTTTTCTATCTCCATACAATTACATAGAGGGCTAGTATGCTGATTACATGTATGTATTTTTAAATTTAAATTAGTACCTGGCTGCGCGCTAACATACTTACTGAAACATATATACTTGGTCTTACTGATATTCAACGTAAGGAGATTAGCACTCAGCCAGGCAGCAACTCTGCACAGTCCAGATTCTGCGCTCCTGAACACTGACTCCCAAGATTCCCCCTCAAACACGATGGCGGTGTCATCGGCGTAAGATAAGATGTGAGCATGTTGTAATTTGAGATTTGTCAGATCGTTTATATAAATTAGAAATAATGTGGGCCCAAGGACGCTACCCTGGGGGACACCATAAGTTATTACATTTTCACTACTTGTGAAATCTCCTATTTTCACTTTCTGTGTGCGCCCCTGAAGGTAGTCACCCAGCAACCGCAGAGGCAAACCCCTTATTCCGACACGCTCCATTTTCTTTATTAGAGTGGGGAGAGAGACCGTATCGAATGCCTTTTTAAGATCTAAGAATACGGCTAGGCATTTCTTACCTTTGTCTATTTTTTCAGTAATTAAGGATGTTAGGGATAGAATAGCATCTTCAGTGGATCTTGATTGCCGAAAGCCAAACTGGAGGTCAGAGAGTATTTTGAATTTGTTAAGGTAATTTACAAGGCGCTTATTTATCAGTTTTTCAATAACTTTAGAGACGGCGGTCAGGACAGAGATGGGCCTATAATTATTTACATCATCACTCTCCCCACTCTTATAAACGGGGGTCACAATCGATTGCTTTAGCGGAGTAGGGAACACTCCCTTCGCAAAGCACAAGTTTGCTAGATGACTAATCACAGGGGCAACAACAGTACAGGCGTGCTTGAGGAATTTAGTAGTTATGGTATCCCACCCAGGGGCGCTATCAGTCCTTAAGCCCATGACAATACCATGCACTTCTTGGGGGTCCGTGTCCAGGAGGACCAGTGAAGAGATTGTCCACTCAGGCAGGTTGGAACCATTCGCATTTGAATATGTGTAATTGCCTGAGGCACTAAGGATATCTTCAGCTAGTGTCTTACCTATACCAGCGAAAAAATTGTTTACATGAGCCACAGACTCAGTTGGAGATGATTTAATGTTTAGTAGTTCGGTGTTTTTTGTTTTGACAGATTTGTAGTGAGTTATTCTTTTTATAGATTTCCAGAGCATTTTAGAATTTTTAGAAGACTTTGCCAGCAGATCCCTTTCATATTTACGCCTTAATTTTTTTATAAGGTTATTACAAAAATTACGGTATCTTTTAAAGGTTATTTTTAGTATTTCATTATGAGGTTCCAAACGAGTTTTTTGCTGTAATTTGTTACGATTTTTTATGCACCGCAGCAGACCAGGGGTGATCCATGGCTTTATTGTTCGCTGACTTCTAGGAATAGATTTAACACTTTTGCTTTCTTTAAGGGACTGTTTAATTTTGTCTATAAGTTGCATGGTGACTTTGTCTGGGTCATTAAGTAATAAGAGAGACTCAACATTTTTATCCATTAGTTTTTTTAGGGCAATATCATGATTAAAAGTTACAGTTTGACGTGGAGTTTGTTCGTTTAATTTATTATGCGTTAGTGTTAAGAGTAGGGACAGATGATCAGTGACAGAGGTATTTAAGACAGCAGCATAGGCAGTGAATTTTTGGGATTCAATTCTATGCATAATGTGGTCTAAGCAACTTGCTTGTCTAGTCGGCAAAGTGTGCCCAGGCAGTAACCCATGGGTAGACAGCATATTAAGATAGTTATGTCTGTTAGACTTGTCATGAGTATGTTCTTGTTGTCTGGGGATGAGGTTAATATTGATATCACCCGTGATTATAATATTTTTGAAAGTTGTTAAATGTTCCAGATGACTATTTAATGAATTTATGAAGTCTGTTGCGTTACAGTTTGAAGGAGATCGATATATGCCTAATATCACTGTATCCCGAATTATTAGACGAATACAGGTAGATTGTTCTATATTTAACTCTGATACTTGGGCATTTAAGTCGGTTTTTACATAGGCTACCACTCCGTCGTTTTTATTTAAGTTATTATTTGTGGATATGGCAGAATAATTATTAAGTTGGGGGATCGGTTTAGAGGAGTTTAAGTGACATTCCGAAAGAATAATAATATCTACTTCATAGCTAAGTTCAGATAGGGTCAACATGAAGTCATCGAAATTGCCATACACACTCCTTATATTTTGCGAGACAATGGATAGATTCGTGTTCGCTATAGGCACAAATTTACTTAAATCCTGGATGTCACACTGAATAGACACCGCCACCTCCGCGTCATCAATTTCATTTAAAATATCAGAGTTGCAATTCATGGTTTGACTAGGCTATTTATATAAGTCATATTTATAAGCCGTTGTATAATGACCACGCGCATTTTACCATTTTTTTTAAGTTGTATGAGGATTTTAGAATATGAGTGTGATTGTGATGAGTGTTTGTTGTATGTGTAACCTGGTATGATAGTGTGTGTAATGGTGTCTTTAATTACGATTATATGTATTGTTTTAAATTTATAGTTAACCACAATAGTCTTTGCGAATAGAAAAGAACAGTAGTGGTTGACAAAAACATGCAAAAAAACATGCAAAAAATATTCATTCGTTTCTAACACTTTTCGATCAAAAAATAGTCAGGTCGAGTTAGACAGGTGCGTAATTTGAGACTCACTGGTTACATGAAATATTTCCGAATTATCTTCTTTTCTTAGGTAAACGTTTCCATAAGCCGTCCAGCAGTACTTAAATGATTTTTGTCTCTTGAATTCGCGGGCCAAGAAGTGTAGTCGCGCCGCTTTAGGGGTCAGCTGCTCGGAGACAAAAATAGGGGTCTCACCCATGGAGTTAAGTCCCAAATGTTTGGCACGAAGTTTTTCACTATGTCTCGTGTTAAACTGTTTACACATTTTCAAAATCTCATGTTTTAGAATGGTGGACAATGTTTCAACTATTATAGGGGTGGCCCGGGTGCCTTCTTGTTTACTACGCACCCTGTAAACGTCCTTGATGTCCGCCTTCGTAATTGGGCAACTGATTGAATTTGAGAGGCTCACCACCATATTAATAAGGTCGCCTTTAGACTCGTCAGTACCCCTGGGCACGTTTTTAATTTCAAAATTGGTTTTTCGGCTGTTTTTTAATAACTCCTCCATCTTATCTTCCAGAACGGTGATGTACTTCTCGTCCTCGGCGGATTTATTTTCCAGACGCTCAATTTTTTTTATTAAATTCCTCGTTTTGCGCCGAGAGGAATTCGACCGATCTCTCTATACTTCGGTTTGTAGTTTGTATTTCTTTTAGAGTTTCTGTGTTTTTCCTTATTTCTATGAGTTGGGTCTCCATAAGAGACTTCATCATACGCTCCATGTCTTCCTTAAACTGTACGAGGTCAGCATCGCTCCGTTTTCTTTTCTGGCGTCTTTGGCGTGTATGGCAGCCTTAGTTGTGTTATCTTTATTTTTATAGTCATTTTCTATGCCATGCCCTGTTCTATATTGTCTCTTGCTTGCTCTGTCATCCGCCTGATCGTACGCATTTAACCAATCTGCTGAAATTAAATCTGTAATTATAATAATAATCGTGTGCTGTATTTTAACTTATTGACGAGACTATGTATTGCATATATTCTGTGAAATATACGTCGGTGCATATTTGAAGTTGCTGTTTTAATTTCTTCGGCAAAGCTGCTGCGAAGGTTGAGGAATCCACGGTATCCTCTCGGTGTCAACGTTTGTACACCAAAAAGATCAGTATGTTGGTTGTTGATGAAGATTATTTATAGAATTAGTTTTCGTAAATATTTTGTCTGTGTGGTTAGTCTAAATTCTGCATATTGTTGCGGTCATCTTTGATAACAGTATTTATATTTTTATCAGAGGGTGCGCGTTACACGATACTTCAAAAAATGAAAAGTTTTAAATCTAGTTTTCGTATTGTGCGCATGAATTTTAAAATTAGGTGGCTTTACTTATAATTCAACCTTTTACAACTTCGTATATTTAACAACATAAGCAGCTGATAAAATTGCATGAATTCTGTTTCATTATAAAAGCTCTTTGCCGGCAGTGATCCTGTGCCCTAAGCACGACTTGTCGAATCCTGCGTCACGTAAAATCGAATAGTAAACTATAACGAGTTTGTATGACGTTTGGAACAGCGCCCGCCCGTGAGCGTATTTGGAACAAAAATTTTGTATGAGATTTCTCGATCTCGATACGATAACCGTAACGTAACGTAGGATTCGACAAGTCGTGCTTAGGGCACTGCTTTGCCGTAGAGCTTGGAGTGCGGCGTAGCGGTGTTGCTACGGCGTAGCACTATTCGCGTAGCATTTATAGCCTACACTCGTAGAGGCCTGTGCTGTTTAACTGAACTTATCCCACGTAAATACAGTATTTTATGATCACAGTAAGTTTTCAGTCTAAAATTGGTCCAGCCGTCTTCAAGTAATCGGAGAACATACGTACATAAAAAAAATATTCCGACGAATTGAGAACCTCCTCCTTTTTTCGAAGTCGGTTAAGGTCCTGGCCGCCAAAACTACCCTAATAATTGACACCTTCAATCTTAATTCATAGTTAGTAATAAAGGTGACAGACAGGGTGTCAAACATTAGGACGTTTACATTATGGAATTTTGTTTCCTTGCCAACAACTTTACATAAAGTCGTGGTGATAATGTATATTTTGCAATATGTCTACAATGAAAAAGTAACTACAACATAATTGCATTGCTACAAATAACACTGTCTCCAATATTTAACAATATTGTGCGCTGGTAAAGCTATAAAGCTGACCTTTCACTGCACTTCGCCTGGGATTCGCGTGGATTTTGTTACTTTAGGTCGTCAACTTGGTACACTATTTGTCTTTCCTAGTAACTGCAACAAATAAGAGCTTATTACATGTTGGTATGAAAAACTACCAGCTGAACTAAGAAACGAATGTCTGATAAAAGTTGGGAAGCCAATTGAAAAAAACTTTTTTTGAATAAATCGCTGTACTTACTAAAAATTATTCGTTTTAATTAAAACTGACAAGAATTCAGCTAGGGGTTGAATAGGTCTAAGTGCCTTGTAAAGTTTTTATTTGCGAAAATTAAATTAAAAAAAAAATTCCCACACATTCATTGCCTCCAATATGTGTAGGAAAAAAATTTTTTTTTTTAGTCGTACTCACTTAGATTTACTCAACCCCTGGCTGAATTCTCGACGGTTCATTAAAACGCATCCTGTATATTGAAGCTAAAGTAATTTGACATTTAAATGTATTTTGTATTTCTGTACAATAGTTAATTCGTAAAATTGTTTTTTTTTTTACTTTCTCACATTCGTACATTTCTGTGATTTGGTATTTTTGATTCATATTTTGTGTAACGGAAATTTTATTTTCGTTATTGTTGTGTTTTATTTAGCTACTGACATTTTATTGCATCGACCGACTTTGTTTTTTTTATTATTGTTTCGTTGATGACGATTATTTTGTGAATTTATTATGTTTTGACATGTACCAGTATCTCAAAATAGTTAACTAGTTAGTAACCCCGACTCCGAAGTCAAACTTTCTGAATTTCATTTTATTGTCGTTGCAATGAACACACATGCATATAAAAGGACAAATAAGTTTGTTTATAATACGTTCGTTTGTTACATGTACAATTATTATTGTACATAACATAGAACATTATCAGAACGACAACACTGGTGCGCATGACCACACAAAACCCGTATATATCCAAGCCATTAGACAAAAGTGGCACTTTTATTATTATTTACAATGGTTGCCGCGGGTGTAACCATGTTCAAATTGATAATATGTCACTCCGATAACCACATTAGCATTTAGCTGGTCTTTTGTTTTAGTTATATGGCTCATAAACATGTTGGTCTGATAGACAATAAAGCCATAAAACTTGTTTTAGCCCCCGCGGCAAAAAGAGAGGTGTTACAAGTTTGACGTGTGTATGTGTATCTCTGTAACGTTCAAACCGATTTGGACGCGGTTTTTTAAATCAAACGCTAGTCCTATCGAGATGGTTCATAGCTAAGTTTCATCAAATCTTATCAAGCTGTTTTTACCCGACTGCCCAAGGAAGGTCTTTTTTTAGCGTATGTGCGTATTTATGTATGTATATATGTATGTATGTCTAATTCTTTGGCACGCTCTACAGCTCAAATCGTTTGACGGATTTCAACGTATGAAGTGTCATTGGATTGGTCTCAGTTGTATTTCCTGTTTTTAATTTTAAGTTGGTTAGGTTATTAAAGACTATGAAGTAAACATACGCTCTAAAAACATTTCTCATTAGTAAAAAGTAATGAAGTAGTTTATTTATTCGTGATTTGAACATAGTTAATGTTGACAAAATTACGTCGAACTTTTCCACCAAAAACATTGCTATAAATTGCTACAACATCGTTTATCGGTTCTCACACAAATAGTAAGTAGGTAGGTACCTACTCTAATTCCCACAAAAGGGGCAATTAACTGCCTTTCTCAATGTGACAACATTTTGTTCGTCACGTGTCACCCCGATCCGGAATACGCTAAGCCATTATTCTATCTACGCAAATTGTATTCCAGCATTTTCTCATATCGCCGTACAAGTCGCATATCGTTATTGCCTATTTGCAAAATTAAATTTGCCCGAATAACCTCTGAGTCGTGCTCGTCTCTTCAATTTAGGGAAGGTCGAAGAGAGCAGGCTCGCCCTAAATAGATAGGCAAGTTAGCAATTCAATCGATAAGAGTTTCTAATTTGTAAACTTTGGGAGTTCGCATTATAGAGACGAATGTCGGGCTCGCCGGAAACGATTTAATAGCCATATTTAAGGTCGGCCTCTTGATCCGCTTACAAAACGAATTGGTTGCGAAATTGCTTTCCGGATAGGTCTAGTTCGATGGTAGACAATTTGGCAAGACATTTGTATTCTTGCGAGGAAAAATAGAATAGATACCATGGAATAGGTGCGCCTCCAGCATCTGATAGCGAACGTCGTCCACAGATCGCTCTGTTGGGCCCGGGCCAATGATTACTGTCGAGGCCTTTGTCATGCCTCATTTTGCAGAGTTGATGAAACGATACCGCTAGCGTGTTCAACGAGTGACGCGTGAGGTTTAGCAAAAAGTATTGACGCGATGGCGAGGAATCTAAATTCGCTTTTAGGTATAGGAGCACGTTCATGTCACACGAGACCCTGGCGGCGCCTAACGAGGGCAGCTTTCATCGATTCGCGTCATAGTTCCACAATTTCGATCAATTTAATTTCGTCCAGAATATTGGGCGTTTTATTTATGGCCCGTAGCGCAGGCGCCATTCGTTATCGCATTAATGGGAATAGCAATGTTAACAGTTTTCCCTCATTGTCTCTAAATGGGATGCCACGGCAATTTGCTCATCGTACTGTTTTTAAAATGGGTATTTTATTGTTCTCTCCTTTATTTAAACTGAAATTACTCCTCATTCATTAGGACGGGGAGTCGGGAACGCGACGCTACTCCATTTTTATTTTCCATTGTTGGTATTCAAAATTAAGCCCCAGCAAAAATTGCTTCGTTAATAAAGGTCTGACGATTAATTTGTCCTTAGTTGCGTTTTTCGTCAAGAAATGAGACAATTATTTTACGAAAAGGAATAATTTGAAATACCCCGTAGAAATTGTAGTAAACACCGGAATTAAACAATTTATTGTTCTATGGGTTGATAATCGCAAGGGCTGAATTTGCACTCGACCTAATTTTTTAATAATTAATTAACTGATGACGTACGACCACGTCCACATTTCAGCGTTGTCATCAAATGTATAATATTTGAATGTTGTTTACCCGAGCGCCGGCATATTTTTATACGTTTGTATCGCGAGTGTAATTTGTTAAGGGATTAATGTTTGAGCTCGTTTATGAGAGCGTGAAGCGTACACATATTTTGTTGTTAAAGCATCTGTCAGGCTCAAGCGGCGACAGAACGAACGGACGACAACAAATTGCCCATCCTGTATATTGATGACTGATGCAGCCGCATTTTAAAGCGGGCAACACTGTTGCACTTTTTCCAAGCTAAATAAATAACAACAAAGCAATGAATTTGAATGAATTTGTAATTATGTACCTATTACATCAAATGTTTCAGATATAAATTTTGAAAGAAGAAAAAGAAAAACTAAATGTGTTTGTAGCATTATCAAGAGTAGGTAAATGCAGGAAAAGAAAAAGTTAGTGTGGGAATGTGGGAGTTTTTGTGTGTGTTAATACTTACTCCAACAAGATGGAGCGACGACCTAGTAGGGATTGCGGGACCGCGGTGGATGCGGAAAGCACAAGACCGGTCTGAGTGGAGAGCCTTGGGGGAGGCCTATGTCCAGCAGTGGACGTCTTTCGGCTGACATGATGATGATGATGATGATGATGAATACTTATGTTTAGATCATGATAAAAAGGAATAAGTGCTTTTGAACCCGACGGTATTATCTTTTAATCCTCGCAAACATCAAGGGATCACTTCTCTATTTAGATTTGGAAGTAAGTAAATACCGACGCACTATTTTACGTAATCTTATTTACTAACATAAGCAGGTGGAGCTCTGAGGCTTTTTAAATATTGGAATAAAAATGCTAATCAGAAAATGCATCATCTAAAAAATCTATTATTTACCTACTTTCTTATACAAGAATTCAAAATAACAGTTTTTAGATTTTATAATGATGATGTTAGTTGTTTGGTTAAGGAATTGGAAATAAAACATTTACCTCTATAGGCGATACAGCCATGATACAGTTGTTTTGGTTTTCATTTCGCTACCTCAAAAGGAAGCTCCCAGAATAAGAATTACTTATTAGTCCGAAACAACGGCTTTAAGTGCTACACTGAAATACGTGAATGATCCGTTAATTTTACTAAGAATAATGTAGGATTTAAAACATTTTTTCTGGCTAAATTTTTGCAATTCAAGCGTTTTACGACGCATATAGTTACAAAGATGCTTTCACCCTGTCAATCTGTTTACCCTTTAGAGACTATTTAACTAGTTGAACTGACAAACAGGTACGTCACCGCGTTACCGACAACACTGTAACGTCTTGATTATCACTATCATCTCCATCACGTTTGTATGTAAATTAAATCAATGTCTGTATAAAGGGCGATAGCGAGCGTTGATTGCATGACTTCGCACGCAATTCGGCAATAAACTTGCAACTACGGAACTAAAATTTCAACGCAACTTTATTTTTATCAAAGGAAGTCGTTAGACGGTATCTGAACCACCTCGCACGTATTAACATACATAATTATAGGTAGTTTAACAACTGGAACACTGCCAACTCGATCCGAGTTACAGTATTATACGACCATTACTGTTTTTAGACTTCCGTTCCCTTGGTAGGGGTGGCTGTTCTCACCTCTCCTTACTGTGTCTCAATGTAGACGCCAGATTGTCGTAGTTGTAATATAAACGGTTAGAGAGCAGTAGTAATTTGCATCGTGATGAAGGAAATTTTAATACAAATCGATTTAAGGGGAGGTATTGTGGATCTAATGCCTGAGATTTGGTTATTACGATTTTGGCCATTGATTAACGTAGCTATTGTGTCGATGACGGCTTAACAAAATTTGAATTCATTGTTTGGTTATTGTTTTATTATCATTCGTTCATTTGAAATTATTGTAATAAATTTCTTGTAAATTGAGGTTTTTGACAAAGTTTGTGAGATTAAAACTACGATCGTGCTTGGGGGGTGAAAAACGAGACACAATAAATACAACCAGTTCAACCAGCTTAAATTGACGGTTACTCATTTTATGATTGCATCTAGATTATTCATAAACAGCAGCAAAAAGTAAACGAACCAACAAGATAAAACAATAAAAATCAGTTAAAATAATATTCAGTCGTAAAAAAGGGCACGCGAAATTAATTTTACCGTTTACCTTTTAAGAAATAACTGAAACATTTTCATTACGAAATTAAAAAATGTATTTATTCGTGAAATGAGACAATGTTGTTGGCAAATAATAAAACTCGTTCGTAAATTCTGCCTCCGGACTTCCATTACAATGGGACTGAACTTAAAAGATACCTTTGTCTATTCGTTTCGTCTGGATAACTAAGAGTATTACAGCAATACTGTAAGTGTAAGTTTAGTGTCCACGGATACATGATTAAAATAGCGAATTTTCCTTAAGATAGACTTTTATACGCAGAAACAAAGGCCCATACTTCCCGGGATTGTCAAGCGCAAGAGCACTGTAGCTGACACTTCGATTTAGTACCGACCCTTGGTTTGATAAAAGTCCTTTCACCGGTAGGACCATTATTTAAGTATAAACAGCAAACACCGGTCCTACTTCCAAATAAATTGGCTCCGTCAGGAGTAAAATCGAGTACGTTTTCGTTTGTTCTAATTAATAGAATAGACATAAATAACCTGCGTCGTCTGGGAAATTTATTTTAATAAGGTCTCCGGCAAACATTGAATGCTGAATAATGAAATTGTGTTCTTGTTTATATCGTTTAATCTTTTAACTTTAAGGACTTTTTTTTTATAAACATGCTTTAGGCAATTGAAGTAGGTAAATTGATGCTTAAATTAACAACCTGATTTCATAATAAAGAAGTTATTGTGAGCGAAATTTTATTGCTTCGGCATTGCCTCATTAATCTCTTACCGAGCTTACTTTAGGTTATTAAATGTTATCCGTTTATACTTAATAAAAATAGCTACCTAGTTGGAAGTTGGAATAAGTCATTGAAATAAATCGAATACCAAGGTCATAATAATTCCGAGTGCATTTTTGTTAAAAATACAAAGCAAAACAGTACTTCCGTGAACTGTGAAGAGACATCTGATTTTCTTAAAACAGTTTTTAAATTCAATGTGGTGTTTTATATGATTTTTTAACACATCATAATTTATTGCATTTAGACATTATCCATAAGTATTGCTTTTAGTTTTGAATAGATTACTAGCTTTGCTAAAATGTGTCATTAAAAATATTAGGTACTTCCGCGCCAAATTGTAGTAACTAGCGTAACTGTAATAAATAGTGACTTGGGATTGCTAGTTCCCATGAGTGAGGGTGGTTGCTTACCAACGGGTAACCGCTTGCCCGGTTGCCTCCCTCTTTGAATAAAAAAATGTATATGACTAAACTTCAATGGTAATTTCAAAATTTTTATAATCTCTGCAAAAACTTGATTAGGATCCTGCTTGAGTCTTTTCTCTAAATTTATTTATGGTTGTCTCAGTATCAAAGTGTTAAATTAATTGTCATAATCATAAGTATGGAAAATTTTACATCTCGACTCTGAAAGAGAAGTGAATGTAACGCTGTCACCTTAGAGAATAACACCCCTTGTGCTGCATCGCTAGTTGATATTGTAAGGGTCGGTTAATCAATTGTAATTAATCGTCCTTATTCAGCTTCAGTTATAAACGCGGAGTTTGTTGCTTCCAAGTTCGTTGCTTTATTGGTTTGTTACTCGTTCACGCTTCACGGGATCGTCTAATTAAGCTAAATTTCAGCGTGCCAATAGAATTTTCGATAACATGCTAAGGCTTCTCCATAAATTTGCATTCGATTTTGTTATGCTGTAAAAAAATGTTTATAATTATGTTTAAGTACATTTTATTATACCAATTGGTTTTAAAAGTTTTAATTTATGATCAATTTACCTAGACGAAATAAATAATGATTAATTATAGCTAACTTGTTTGTTTAAAAAGTATACTGTCATTTATTTGCTAGCTGTTTAATTTAGACCAGTGTTAACATTCATTAATTTTAAATAGGGCCCATTTCAAATCTGCCAACAACCTTATTATTGGATGTAGGTGGACACTACTCAAAAGAAAATAGGGGCCACAAGTATTTTGATCGTTAGGTACGCGAAAACTGTATTAAACAGTAATATTTCTTTATAACGACATTAACACAAGGCTTTGGTTTTTTATTTAGGCTAGTAATCATTTAATTAAGAGGTCAATTTATTTCACATACTTCAATACTATTGTTAAATATAATTTTCACGTAACGATCAAAATACTTGAGCTAGGTACTACTTTTTTTTAAGTTCGGTTTCTTTTTACCAAAGCCATTGGTTACATTAATTTAGTATGAGCCATTAAACATGCATAAAAAACGCAATTATTCCTCAGACCGAGTAACCCCACCGCAGAGCAACAGCAAAATGAAATACATATTTGCATAAATAACATTTTAATTTTCCAGTCGTAAACTTTCTTTCGTGTTCCATTTATCTAAGCATATTTTATAAGAAGGTCTTGGGATATTTTCTTGTTGAGAGTATACTACGAAAAAATATAAATGAAAACTATTATTTTATTAAATAAGCTGCGTCTAATGTTTTCTCCCACTATCATCACGAGTCTGTGTTAAGAATCACGAATCAACTGCTGGACATAAAAATATGGTTTAACTTTACATATTTTAGAATAAATTCCCACATAATGTGCATAAACAATTATTTAGAACCATAGAAAAATATTAACCCATCAGAAAGAAATCGGGTACTAATGGCACTCAGCATATTTCCGGAAAAGTTTTTTCATTTATCCGCGTCAAACTTATTTCTCTTCACTATCCAACAAATTGATGTGGCACGTAGCTGCATTCTTACACATTTAATTGATGTGGCACGTAGCTGCATTCTTACACATTTAATTGATGTGGCACGTAGCTGCATTCTTACACATTTAATTGATGTGGCACGTAGCTGCATTCTTACACATTTAGTTGATGTGGCACGTAGCTGCATTCTTACACATTTAATTGATGTGGCACGTAGCTGCATTCTTACACATTTAATTGATGTGGCACGTAGCTGCATTCTTACACATTTAATTGATGTGGCACGTAGCTGCATTCTTACACATTTAATTGATGTGGCACGTAGCTGCATTCTTACACATTTAATTGATGTGGCACGTAGCTGCATTCTTACACATTTAATTCAAGGAAAGAATTGATGCTAAACGTCCTTTTTGCGAAGTAACAAAGAGGCTGAAAAATAGCACGTCTGAGAGAAGGGCGGAAAGTAAATTCAGCAATTTATTGCGTAGGCTCGGGCCCTATATTTGTTGCAAATGAAGACGGCTGCGAGGTGACAATTTTCGGATGTTGGTGCCGAATGGGCGCCTTGGGGCGGCCCAATGCCGTCCTATTGGGTTTCAACTTTTATTCTTATGGACCGTTTTCCGACCGCAAAACGTGAGGGTAAGCTCTTTAAAATCTGAGACGTGTGAACTGTGAATACTTAAAGTAACTCAGCACTGAGATAAAGTACCGCCATTTGTTATTTAGTGAACTAGTGAGCTACAGACCGTTGGCTTCGTCTGTACTTAACATCAAGTAAGGCTGAGGTCAATCGCTGTACATATTATTAAAAAAAACATAAATTTTTCTCTATAAGTGTTGTGCCAAAAATGTACCTACATTGGTAACGACCAAAAGGAAACTAATCAATATTTTTTCCTCGTTTTGATCTGATATGCGGCGACTATGACTATTAAGTTAAAAAATATATTAAAGAAAATTTTCTATCAATCCCTAAACATCCAGTATCTATATTTCAGCGAATTTTTTAAGTTTCAGTAACCGGAGCACTTGGCATGCAATGCACATACTATTTGCTAGACATCCTGTTAGGTTTCCAATACATCTGGCCGGTGCAGCGACCGGTGACTCCGTACGTGCCGCGCGTCGCAATCCGCTCGCAAATACGTAACGTCACTGTTAATGAGCGATACTGTACAAAAATCGCTAGAGGGATGCAGGTTGTACATTGGAAATTAACTGTCGTCATTTTTGAACGCTGCATGAATGCTGCAGGTACTGATGAATGGTCTGCAATTTTACAAAGTAAAAAAAACTTCTCGATCCGAGGACAACCATCACTTGTTGACAATTTGTTTCCCCAAAATGCTTTCGAAGTAAATGGCCAAATACGAAATTTGATGCGTGGTTGCTAAAAATGAACGTTTATTATGGAACAATTTAGTAGTAAGTATTTGTTTAAAAGTCGATGTAAGTATTCATTATTATTTTTTAACGTTCAAATTAATTTGATTGTTATGTTGCTTGTCTCTATTCAGGACTGAGTAAACTTAATTTGAACTATTTTTATTCAGGTTTAGCAAAAGTTTTTTTCCGCTTCGTCTTATTGACTTTAAACTATCTAATACAAGCCATTGTGGCCATCTAACATGAAAATTATTGTAATTGATAAAAGATAAAGGAGCAAGTTGAGATCCCCACCTACTGTGTTACAATTATAATTAGACACTATGCCAATTAGCAAACGTTTGACATTATAAATTATGCATTCGACTTACAGACTTGGAATAACTACTTGGTCATGTCAAATCATCAAATGAGCACGCGAAGTGGTGGTGGTGATTGCTTGTCTACTCTGCGACAGGAGATTTCTGCGTTTAATTATTACTATGCACCAGTCATAGACCACACTACTTATATAAGGATTTGAAAGTCATTTTGAAAAGGCGACCCTTTCTTTTGAATTTGTTGTAAGTATCTGGTATCAAACAGGTCTTTTTGTGAAATCATTAGTGGAACTCATCGGTGTCGCCAATTAGTGAGACTAGTTGGTCTCACTAATTAGTGGGACTCACTGGTCTCACCGATTAGTGGGACTCACTGGTCTCACCGATTTGTGGGACTCACTGGTCTCACCGATTTGTGGGACTCACTGGTCTCACCGATTAGTGGGACTCACTGGTCTCCCCAATTAGTGGGACTCACTGGTCTCCCCAATTAGTGGGACTCACTGGTCTCCCCAATTAGTGGGACTCATTGGTCTCAGCGATAAGTCGGACTCATTGGCCTCACCGGTCAGTGGGACTCACTGGTCTCACTAATTAGTGGGACTCACTGGTCTCACCGATTAGTGGGACTCACTGGTCTCACCGATTAGTGGGACTCACTGGTCTCGCCGATTAGTGGGACTCATTGGTCTACCCAATTAGTGGGACTCACTGGTCTCACTAATTAGTGGGACTCATTGGTCTCAACGATTAGTGGGACTCATTGGTCTCACCGGTTAGTGGGACTCACTGGTCTCCCCAATTAGTGGGACTTACTGGTTTCACCAATTAGTGGGACTCACTGGTCTCCCCAATTAGTGGGACTTACTGGTCTCACTAATTACTGGAACTCATTGGTCTCAACGATTAGTGGGACTCACTGGTCTCACCGGGTAGTGGGACTTTTTGGTCTCGCCGATTAGTGGGAATTTTTGGTCTCACCGATTAGTAGGCCTCATTGGTAGGATGGCTAATGGACCGACGATTTCGGTGGACGCAGAAGGCATGCGACCGACCGTTATAATATACCTACACTTAAGTCTTTGGGGGAGGCCCATGTTCAGCGGTGGACGTCCTGGGTTTGAAATAAGTAAGGAGATGTTTGCTGTCTGTTGGTTTTCATTACCTAGTAGTTAGTTGGATTACTTTTTGTAAAAAAAATACTTACTGATAATACAGCGAGTTAAAAGTTAGTTAGCTAAATAATATTTTGATGAACTTCTAAGCGTTTATCTTTCAAAGTTGATTTCTACTAAAGCTTCTTACATTAAGTACTTTATCAGATTATACTTGAGCAGCAATTCGGTGAGATAGGATGATTGCCTCCAAGTCAAAAGTGTCGGCGTCGGTTTGTTTCCAACATTCTTCGTACATAGATTTATTTGCCTATTTGGGGCCGGGGTGTCCCGCCCGCCGCGAATGCACGCCCCATACAAATTGAAAATCAATGAACCACGGAATTCAATTTAATATGAAAAGCTATTTGTCTTCTAGTTCCTTTAACATTGCTATTACCTAAATCGAAAACGGTCTATAAAACTACGACGGTAATAGATTTTTGCATAGAATCTCTACGTTCTTTCTAAAATACTGCGGGCTATATTGAGATTGGCAATATAGAGCTCGGTATAAGGTAATTTCAGTTATTTTAACAAGATGTTCGGTTTTGAACTGAACTAGTAAAATGAACATATTTTTCTTAGCATACTTGCAAGTCTTAAGCATATTTTCTTTGTTCGTATTCTTATAACTTTGTCTTTAACTGGCTCATTTAAAAGTGACTTGCATTTATTGTAAGTATTTTAATCCCGGTTTTCATTTTGTCTGTTTAAAAAGCATTTTAGGACTAAACATGTCAATAATTTCAGTTAGCGCAACCAGATAATATTATATTGAGGTAAAAATTAGGTAACTTGACATAAAAACGTCTATGAACTAAAAAACAATTACTTTGCTCACCCGCGACCACTAATGACAAATAGTTATATCTGTGCGGCAAATGTATGTTTCCATGCAACACCTCCACCTCCACTGCTACACGAATCAACACATGCCACACAGACCCAACTATCACCACCACCACTATACTAAACGCTGACGCGTTTCGGCACTCTCCACGAGGCCATTTACGAAGCACAACAACAACCGCTCAACATGCCACCACTTCCACTACTGACATATGTAAACCATGTACTCAACTTAGTTAATGACAAAAGCAACGTACCCACTAATATTTTATAAATTCTAAACTACCCTTTTATGTAAGTCCTAAACTACCCTTTTTTAAGAAATGAATTCCAAACTACCCTTTTTATTTTTATTTTTAATCTACGCCAGGTACCCCGTTATTTTTAACCGAGTACGGTAAAAAGAGAAGTCATGTTCTCATTATTACTATGACACATTATTAAAATTAGAACCAAGTCGTAACAAAGGCGAAGAAACCAAATTAACTTGTTCATTAATAATAGACCCCATGTTGTTGTACCTAATAATTTCCAATTGTTCTAAAACCGATAGCCGCAAACCCTTATCACAATAATGTAAAATTTCGTACGTATCTGAGTCTAACAACGAATGATTCGTTTCTAATAAATGCTTGGCAAAGTTTGATTTCTCTGGATGATCATGCCTATATGACGAGACATGCTCTTTAAATCTAGTATCAAAGCTTCGACCGGTTTGTCCAATGTATACTTGACTACAGTCGCCACAAGTGAGTTTATATACGCCCGACCTGTTCCCTTTATCCACCTTTTCAATAGGCGTTTCAAATTTACCGTAAGCCTACGTACACAGATACTGTCATACCCTGCAAATTCTACTCACCCATGGCAGCATAAACTGGCTGCTTTCCATTGTTATGTACATAGACTACTAACTGTACCTCTTTCGAAAGAGCATTATGATTCTGAGTTACATACTATATATCAGATAGCAACAACAAATGGTTATAGTACAGCAATGGTTAACTAGTCTGGTTCAAAAGAAGCAGGGACGGATAGTGAATAGCATGCTTTACTCTGCGTTGCCATCTCAGCCTACTAACAAATTTAGATCTAGTATTACTTATGTTGGCCGGTTGTCTGACAAGATTTATAATATTTTAAAATCAAATAACATCAATGTTGCCTTTAAGACTACTAATTCTTTACGTTCTAGACTTTGTAATAACAAAGAAAAAGGTGGATAAAGGGGAACAGGTCGGGCGTATATAAACTCACTTGTGGCGACTGTAGTCAAGTATACATTGGACAAACCGGTCGAAGCTTTGATACTAGATTTAAAGAGCATGTCTCGTCATATAGGCATGATCATCCAGAGAAATCAAACTTTGCCAAGCATTTATTAGAAACGAATCATTCGTTGTTAGACTCAGATACGTACGAAATTTTACATTATTGTGATAAGGGTTTGCGGCTATCGGTTTTAGAACAATTGGAAATAATTAGGTACAACAACATGGGGTCTATTATTAATGAACAAGTTAATTTGGTTTCTTCGCCTTTGTTACGACTTGGTTCTAATTTTAATAATGTGTCATAGTAATAATGAGAACATGACTTCTCTTTTTACCGTACTCGGTTAAAAATAACGGGGTACCTGGCGTAGATTAAAAATAAAAATAAAAAGGGTAGTTTGGAATTCATTTCTTAAAAAAGGGTAGTTTAGGACTTACATAAAAGGGTAGTTTGGAATTTATAAAATATTAGTGGGTACGTTGCTTTTGTCATTAACTAAGTTGAGTACATGGTTTACATATGTCAGTAGTGGAAGTGGTGGCATGTTGAGCGGTTGTTGTTGTGCTTCGTAAATGGCCTCGTGGAGAGTGCCGAAACGCGTCAGCGTTTAGTATAGTGGTGGTGGTGATAGTTGGGTCTGTGTGGCATGTGTTGATTCGTGTAGCAGTGGAGGTGGAGGTGTTGCATGGAAACATACATTTGCCGCACAGATATAACTATTTGTCATTAGTGGTCGCGGGTGAGCAAAGTAATTGTTTTTTAGTTCATAAATATGGACCTCCGCAAAGTAACGCCTGATTCAATAAATTATAAAAACGTCTCTCTCTTTTACTACTTTTAATACCATTTCACATAAAACACCTTAACCGCATTCACAAAACAGTCTCACCCAATCTCATCACATTGAAATATTAAATCTGTTTTGTTTCCTACCTTCCCAACATAGTTTATACTATAAACTGTATAGCCCCGCCTATATCGAGAAATACAGGGAGACAGGTGTTGACCCTTTTTGACAAAGAGTTGTATAATGTGCTTGCTAAACGAAGGATCGGGTTTGTCTCAGCAAGGGGTTTCCGACCTATTGTGCGGCCTCTCATTATGGAAATATAGTTTGAAACACCGTCCGATTCCTACGTGTCCGCACCGGTGTTGAGGCTTTTGTGAGAGAAGATAATTTGTTGCTTAATGGTGGGCTTGTATTCCTTATACGCTGGTTGTGTCATTGTTTTGTTGCGAAGTAGCTTTTTATTACCGATACGATTATGAATGTCTAGTATATCCTTATATCTTATATAGACCCTCTATTTTAAGAATATCTACCAGTAATATTAGTGTTTAGGACACAATTTTTTATTAACTTTTTCCCTTTGTTAGAGCACAATACAAGAATTCTTTATTTGAACATCACATAACAAACAAAACAGAAAAAGTTACAAAGGAAACACAAGGTAGCAATGGGCGGCATTACTACTATACAGGTACAAAGTACTCTTGTTACCAATTTGTGGGTACAAATGATGCTTCCTTAATTATAATCAGCTTAATCTACTTAATTATATTGACAAATATAGATAGTAGTAGTATAGGTAGGTACTTATGCGGTTCTGCTGGGTAAGTATCAACTGAAACATTATTTAAATAACATTACATTGCGATATGTGATATATATCCATGATAATTATAATGATTACCATTTCCACAGTTGGTGGTAATAATAAAATAGGTCGTATCTTACGCTGAGCGCTATCCTACTAATCCTACTAATATTATAAATGCGAAAGTTTGTGAGTGAGTATGTATGCTTTGTTTGTTACTTCTTCACGCTGAAACGGCTAGAAGGATTTGGATGAAATTAGGAATACGGATAGCTTAAAACAGACTATCTTTCATCTTGGAAAATGTTATAGTTCCCGCGAGTTAGCGATAACAGAATTCTACGCAGACGAAGTCGCGGGCAACAGCTAGTATACATATAATAATTATGTATTCCAAATGCGTTATATTACGCCAGGGGGGCTAGCACGCGCGCCATTTTGTCGCTTCTCACTCAGTGCGTCCTTCACTGATTCCATCACGTGACTATGAAAGGGACACACTGCGCGACAAGCGAAAAAATGGCGCGCGTGCTACATAACTGCTGATTAGGTTGGTATAGAATACTACAATTTTAGGTAATTATAATTATACAGGAGGTTTGATGGAAAGAGTTTTCACTAAACTTCCTTAAAATACACTTGGATAATGTACTTAATCTACCTACGATTCAACTAAAATAGGTACTAAATACTGGCGTAACTTCTTGAATACATACAAAGTTGCGGCGGTAAACCTGCATGTAATAAGCAAATACTTGGTGAAATTGTAGCTCGCTACCCGTTAATAGCAAATGCCTCGGGCTTAATGTTTTTCTTTATTAATTCCATGCAGACATACATTGCTGGTAAAAGCAATTCTCACACTGCCCCGGGGTATTTGCCTTGTCTCTGACAGGATAACTGTTACATTAGCGTCTTTGAAGTAGAGGTTTTATATTAAATTTCTAAAACAAAGAAGAAAATCTAATTACGCACTCATTGGTCAGTATCGTGTGTTAATATTTTTATGAGGCTTCGCACCATGGAGAGAAACAAAAAAACAATGTTAAAATTTCGTAATCCGAAGGAGGAATTGTTTTAAATATCGGGTTAATTCGCGATGTGTGTCATAAAGGGAAAGGAAACTCTATACAAATCAGCTTTCCAGGTTAAAGCCATCGTTGCGGCGTTGATGACTCAGTCAGTTAGGACTTTTTTTTTATAAAGCGACCATATAACTCCGGCTATCTTTTAAGTTTTCACGCCTAAATCTAATCTAAACTAATTTTATATACTGAATTTTGGTAAAGGAATAGGCGTGGACTACTTTTGTCCCGTAAAATTGCATAAGTCCGCGTGTAGTCCGTGGAAAGCGATAGCCGAATTATAAGTAAACGGAGTCGAGGCCAAATCATTACAAGATGATTTTCAGGTTAAAATTTTTGCAAGATAACGTTTTACGTCTAGGGTACGTCGTTATCCACTTAATTAAATGTCATATTATTCTGTCAAGCGGGCCGCCGTCGCTGACGTGACGCCCCCCGTTTGATATTCAAGGCATGAACAGTGAGGCAATTAGACTCCAATAATTACTATGTTAATTACAGGCACTGTTCATGTTTCTCGCCTAGCGATCTTAACTCGCTCGTTGTTGTTTTGTACTTGGGAGTACCGAACCAAAGCTCTTCTAATTAGTAAGTGAGGTGATTACAGGGTAAATAGTGACACGAGATGAGACAGTAAATAGAAAATTTGGGTAGATATATAATTATTAAGTTACGTTGACGACCGGATAGCCTAGTGGTTAGAGGCCCTGACTATGAAGCTTGAGGTCCCGGGTTCAAATCCCGGTCGGGCAGATGTTTGTATGATGAATATGAATGTTTGTTCTCGGGTCTTGGATGTTTAATATGTATATAAGTATATATTTATCTATAAAAGTATGTTTATCCGTTGTCTATTACCCATAGTACAGGCTTGGCCTAGTTTGGGACTAGGTCAATTGGTGTCAAATTGTCCCATGATATTTATTTATTTATTTACATTTAAAACTAGTTTTCGCCCACAACTCTGCTCTCGTGGTAAAACTACCTGTGTCTAAGTTTTATGATCGTAACTTTAAAAATAACGTTTTTCCGTACCCTGTATGGAAATTTTCAACTTTCTATTCAAGGGTTTGGGCTGGACTTTGATCAGTATCAGTCAGTCAGGGTCAGGATTTATTTATTGTTTTATATGGACACATAGATATATTTTACATGATGATTAGGTCTTTTTTATATTTTTGGGGCTGGTTCCAATTAAAATCCACTTTTTGCAAACGTTAAACTGATTTATTATTAATTAGCAAATATTAAAAACTAAGGAGCATGGTTTGAAAAGATTTGAAAACCGGTGAAAGAGAGAGAGAGAGAGATAGTTTCAGTCTATCTCATTCGGAACAAGGCGTACACTAGGGATAAGACGGGATTTTCGAAGTTCCACCGCTAAGGGGTCGATAAGGGGGGTGGAAGTTTGTATGTATTTTTTTATTTTTTTAAGCTGTGATCATGAAATTTAGTGAATATAAGTATTTTTCAAGAGCAATTATAATACACGAACACGTGTTTCACAGTTTTCCAAAGTTTCAATCTTAAAGGGGTAAAAGTTTGTAGGAAAAAACATTACTTATATAGTTATTATCACGTTAGGCAAGGAATAGGGTATCTTGCGAAATACCCTCCGGATTTAGTTCTGCCATAGTCGCGAGTTCTAAATAAACGTTGTATGACTAGAAGAGGTAAAGTATGTATATCAAATCTAACTTTTGTTAAACAGACGCTTAAAATAATGCAGTGTATAGTCAGCGACAAAAGTAGCTTCTCCTATTTATACAATGTCGTTTTACAGTCAGATATAAAGCGTACATGATTGATAAATGGTTATTGCGAAAAGGTTACAACCGTATAGCTTAGTGATTAGAGATCCTGTCTATGAAGCTTGGGGTCCTGGATTCGATCACCGGTCGGGGCATATACTTGTAAGATGAATACCTACGAGTAGGGAGCGAAACTTTGATGCCGGTGACAGCCGTATGACGTCAAGCTTCATACAGAGTCGTTTTATTTAGATTATAGATAATCACTAACAACTTATTGGCCTCTTTAGTTTACGAATATTTTGTTGACACTTGACGTCTTAAGTGTCAACAAAATATCCGTAAACTTTTATAATTTGTTTTATAGTTTTTATAAGTACTGGTCGTCACCAGTACTTATAAAAACTTTTTTTTTATCCTTAGTACAGACTTTGCAAAGTTTGGGACAAGGTCAATTGATGTCAGTTGTTTTATTATTTTTTTAGGTACAAAAGTGGCTACGAAGTTTCTCTGACTTTACTTCTAGGATTTTATGGGAGAACATGAAACTTTAAATCGTATTTGGCGCCGCACTCCCGTACTCCCGATATCACCATGCCGATTCATATTGTGCACGATGTCATGGCAATTTTTCATTGGAATTTAATTTCCTGATCTCAATGTGATGAAAGAAATTTATGGCTGTCGCTTATTGCGTATGCGTGTATACATACATTGCGTAATCTGGGCCCAGACTAGTCGTGACTGTTGAAAGGTGAAGAGTGATGTCATGTGATGATATCAGTGTATGTATGTATGTATGTATGTATGTATGTATATCTCTTTATTGCACATAAAACAAAATAAATAAATAAATAAATAGTGTTATTGTGATCTGTCTAACTTTACTTCACTAATTATAGGTACCTAGCCCTTCCTCTGGATTACATACGTGAGAGATCAGTTTACTTCACTATGATAGAGTCTCACGGTAGTTTCATGATAAAAGTGACTGTGTTTCTATCTGTCAATTCCAAATAAATCAAAACCTAACTATAATAGTGTACTTCTTATTGACATTAATGAAAATTGGTAAGAAGCAGAGGAAGCATTGGCAGGGTTCCATAGCACGAGTCATGGAAAAAAAAAACGAAAAACGTCAGATACGGAACCGAGTCCGACTCGCACTTAACTGGTTTTTTAATTATCATTAAAAAAATCATAATCGTATTCAGTACCTATCGTTAATAGACCACGTTGCTATTTTCATTTATTTTTTATCACCTTGAATGTTGTGCTGTCTTTAGTAACACGAGCAGACGGTTTTTTTTAATTACATGAAACTCATAATTAACTCTTCCTTACCTGTATTAGAGTTTTTCATCGAAAACTGTAAACATTTATTTTGTTGCAGCATGGCAGAAATAACTATTTTGGCAGATATTTGTAGCGGAGTGCATCGCGCAAAAATGCGCAATATGGTATTTTTTACCCAAAAAAGAGAGTCACAGCTTTCGCCGGCACTGTTGAAGCACTAGCCCAGCCGGTTAGTCAAACTGGATCGTTAATAATTAAATTTCCCACAACATTCATAAAATTTATGGCGGTGCACGTAGAACAATCTCGGAAGTTCGCGCGATATATAAAGCCAGTACACATTGTATTGTGTATCATTCATAAAGTTGAGCCCGAGTGTGGCGGAGGACAATGTTAGTGCATAGTATAAATCAAGGCATGGGATTGCACGTCGAGCAGCAACTTAATCTCACCTGCAATGTTGCCGGTATACATCATGCTTTATTACCTAGCTAGCGCGTTGTTGGAAGATTGTCTATGGCTTGAACAAGACACATGATACTGTTTCGTGATATTAGAGAGCTCCTAATAACCCATGGTGGATGGAGGCCTAATTTACATGTAAATGAACCCAATGCGGGTAGGTAGAGTTTGGAGAATTGTGTTTTAACCGCGAGTTGTGTTTTGTTATAATCAATATTGTTATGAGGATCATTGCTATTCATTAAATGCTAAATTGGCTTTCCTTTTGTCCTCTAAGGCGTAATTACAATATTGTCAGTACCTATTAACTCACAATAAGACAAGTTCAGTCTTCAAGTCTGAGGTGATCGTGGTCAAACGCTAGCCTATTAATTGTATTGTTGTATATAAAAACATCATTTAATAAAAGGCACCATTATACTGAATTTATCGCTACGATCTGTCGTTTTAGAATGATTGGTAGGTACGACATTTCTTGCTCTATCTACCTTTGTTAACAGAAAACAGAAAGCGACCATTCTTAATTTTTTTTATTAAATAATATGTTGTGATAAATGATTCTTAAGTAAATAATAACAAACAAGCATACCGCATATCTTCACAAGCAGCACAAATCACTTTTGAAAGGAGATGGTAACGCGCGTTTTCCTCTCTGTCAAAATTCCGGCCCAGTTCCGTACATAACCTAACAATTCATAAAACCATAAATAAACATATAAATCGTATGGACGGGCCCTTCGGCACTTCATTTTTTTTGACAATTTTGTGGCGCTAAAATTAGTGCCTGCGATATGGGCCGCGCGTACCGCACCACGCCGGCGGGCTTGCAACCCTGTTCCTGTTTCATCATGTTCTAAAGGGCATTTAATAATGCATACAACATTTTCAGTTTCTTTTTTCAGCCAGTCTATCAATCGCAAGTAAATCAAAACTATTGGATACTTCAAATAGAATCGTGAAATTTGGCATGAAGCAAGAAACGAAAAAAAAATTGCTTGTTTATTTTTGATTTAATTGCGATTGACATACCAACAGATAGACGGACAGCGAAATGATACTATAAGGGTTCGTTTTTCTTTTGGAGATACAGGTCCTCAAAAATATGACATGCTTGTGGGCGTGTTTCGCATTTGCGTGACAGTTTTGTTTGGTAAGAGTCTGTACAAATGTATACATTTTTGACATGACTGTACACGTGTAAATAAAACCTCTCTCCTCCATAAAAAATAAAAAGCGACAAATCAAAAATCGTTCATCAAAAGAATAACGACGCCATTGCGTTTTTAGTTTAGGTACAGAAGAGCGATATAAAATATTCAAACCAAGCTTTGATAAAGCAGCAAAACGCGATACCAGCCACAGAAAAAGACAACAAAAAGTATTCAAAATAATACCTACTTAAATAACGCAATTTTCTTCAGGTTCAAAAATTACGGCAACTCAAACGTGACAACAACTCTATCTACCAGTAACCGTTGAGATTACAGTATATATTTTTTACCTCAAAACTTTTGCAATTGCGTCATTGTTCTTGGATTAGCTTATTGTTGTTCACAGGTAAAGTAAAAGAAACTTTCGTCCTAAATGCTTTGTACTTCACCCGGTAATCTTCATGTCGAGGTTAGGTATTATACGTTTTTCATTTTACGCCATGCTGGACACATAGGATTATCTTTTATTTAATTTGTTGCTTTATTCTATTCTGTAATAAAAAAACAATATAGTGGCAATGAAAATTTGATACTTATTTATGAACGTTGGGACTGTTTGACTGTTATTCAATAAAACCCGTATTTGGTAAAACAGAATGCGTATTCGTACTTTGTGTTCGGCGCAAATACAATTAAACAATATTGGGTCTATTTCTCAATTAATAAAAATAGACACAAAATAAGTCAATGGTTATTTTCCGAAGCTATCGACTACATTTTTTAACGCTGGTTTAAAATTTTATTCTTACGCTATGAATGTTTTTCATTTTCAGACACACATAATACAGTTAAACTTTAAAGCTGCCAAGTACAAAATTGGTGATTGTATAAGTACTCTTCTTACTAACGACCTTCAAAAGTGTCTCTAAGATTTGAAATAAAACTGTAAGATTATAATTATATACAAGTGCGACCCACACTCAAAATATGAAGATCCCCACTAGCGTAAAACATTAGGCGCCGGAAACCTTTTACTCGTACCTCACGGTGCCAAGTGGCCCTAAATATATTTTGATACTGTTTTCTCTCACCGTTCATAAATAATAAAGTTTCAAATTTCCAACGGTTGTTTATAAAAGCTCACCAATTCGTTGCTTTATTTGTTTAATAAAGCTCCAACGGGCGCCGCCTGTGTACATTGGGGTATAAATTACCTTTAATTTAGGTGAACGATCCAGAAAATATGATGATGTAAAGTTTTCATCAAGCTTTATTAAAACAGCAGCCGGGCGCTGATTATTATATTATTCATTTCTTAATAGCAAACAGGCACTGCGGCAGGCTGATATGAAATTTGATGAAGGTATCGGATTCATAATGAAATGGGCAAACCCAGCTTAACCTGATTAAATCAAGACCTAACAAACGTCTAACTTAAAGGCTAAAAGCAGGGTTAAACAGTTTAGGTTTATCCCCTTTGGGTCAGAGGTTTTGTAAGTACCTAAAAATTCATTCTTTATTATACACTCCCGGACGCGTAAATAGAACCACCTTGCATTTTTACTTTTAAAAGGACAAAAATATCACTTTAACGATGAAAAAAGTTTCTGTGCAGCTTAAATGCTCTAACTTTTCCAATCGTTTTAGTGTACTTCGATTGTTTTTACATTAGGTATAAGGAGAATTCTATGAATCATTTTGGTCTGTGCACCTTTTAAGGAGATAATTCAGTTATAATGCCTGTTCAATATCATTAATGTAATTTATTCATTTACTGAATATTCAACGCATTTATGCAATTAATTATTGTTACTGCATGATCCTATAAATTCATATTGGTTTTTAAAAATCTAATCTCCTTACTTAGCTTGCTTTCTTGTTACAACATACTAACTATAAATACCTAAGCGAACGAATGTCTCTACTTCGAGCTTACTTTTTCTGCCTATAGGTTATGATACTAATGTTATTATGATTGAAGTTGACATGGCGTGAAATGTGCGTAGTCAGATACGATATTAATCCGAAAATCAATTATACCCCAGTTGACCAACCATTGTCAAGATATCAATTATTTGCCTCCATTTCGATCGGATTACGTTTGCTTCATTAATATCATCATAATTGCGATGCTGGATTGTTGACTCCCTTTGTTTTGGTATCGATATGGCATTCGTAGCAATTAATTTAATATCTAAGTAGGTATCTATCTACATAATAATGGCTTAGAAATAAAAATTAGAGTTTTCGATGACGATTTCACCAAACATTTTTAATAGGTACGCATTAATTTTTTTGTCTTTGCAATCCGTGTTTGGTATGTAATGGAAACAGAAGCCTTCTAATTCTGAGAGAAGGTATGTGGGCAGAAGTGGGATTGTATTATATTATATGCATACTTACATTTAATGCATAATAGGACTTGGCGACGTAGTAGGATTGTTGCGTTCTACTTATAAATCACATAATGTACCTATCAGAAAAATAGAAGCACGTAGGTCTGTATTGACAAAGTTGGCTAAAAATATTGAAATAACTGTCAAAAATGTGAGTAGGTAAGCACTTAAATTACTTGAACTGCAAACATGAGTTTTTTGGTAAAAAGTTTTGACGAACGCTAAAAATGTGAAATACGAGTGGAACTTTCTCTACTATTTTTCAACACTCTCATGCTAATGGTTATGCAGGCCAGTGGTTAAGGTACAGTTGTAGGTAGCTTAACGTGTACATGGGGCAGGCATGGTAAAGTTTAAACCTAATTAAGACTAACATAAAAAAGGTGCTCCTAATTGGCATTGGTCTCAAAAAACAATGTTTATTTTTATATGTTTTATTCATAAAATAGGCGAATTTAAGACATCAATTTGAAGGATTTTGGTTTTATTAGAGTTTAAAAAAAAATCCTATTTTAAAGTTACCGAAAAATTGTAGCTATTGTTGCGTTGGGTTTAAACACTAAGTTTATCTTTGGCCGTCACAATTATTTAAAAAAACGTAGTGTCACCTGTCACCTGTCAACGTTAGGATTAGGCGGACGGCTTTTTTTTACTTGTTGCAAAGAATTTCAAAATGAATGCTTCGTTGAAGGTCAAATAAAGGTCAAAATTTATTTTGCAAATATACACACAATCTTTTTAGTAAAATAATATAAAATGATTCCATAAACATATTCCTCTAAATGGTTTTGGAATCAGGCGACATTGTAAAAAAGTGATCAATGCCAATTACACGTAATATGTACGTTATTCGAATGTCATGCATTCAATTTAAATAGGTATACAAAATTCAAATTCATCTGCCAAGATAAATACAGGAAGCTTTACGCAAGTTTATGTTTCAAAGTGCGGCATTTAGCAAGCGTAATTCAGTGATTTCAATTATTATCTTTCAGTGATTGCCGAACGTCCCCTTGGTCCTTTACCTTCACCACGCGGCATCTTAGTCTTATCTTGAGACAATAAATCAGCTTGTTAGCCTTCCACTCCTTACTGATACCCCATTTATTTTGAGACCGATAACTAACATTAATTTCATATTATTTACTGCCGGAATGATTTGTTGGTCATACCTATCTAATCGGACCCGCAAAGAATTGCGCCCATTGAGGCAAATTTATTCGTAGGTAATGCTTTGAACCATTACACATGAGAGAACAATAAAAAAATTTTTCATCTCATAGCTTTATTTCCTAGTGTTCTTTATTGGGTACCTAAATTCAGTCATGTGAAAAAAAACAGTATGGTTTTAACCCACGAAATCAATACGATTAGATTCTCCGTTACAATGCAGAATTGATGGTGCGCTTGTCATTATGTTCTGTTCACAACTTTTTAAGAACCAACTGGTAAGAAGAGTGAACATTTCTCATATCTACCTCTATTTGACTAGCACAACACTCTGCACATTTGTGTTTCAGCAAGAATTAGACTACCTACGCATCTATGATTTGTTGCTTTAACTGGTAGGCACTTCGGCTACGTTTTCGGTCTCGAATTTCAAATCGGGGGCGCTTACTATTAATTTTTAACGAAACTGGCATTTAGCCCTATGAAAGTAGTTCCGTTTTTACAGCATATTGAAGTCATAACATGCACAGTCGCTACGAAACATAACGATCCGAATGTATCTCTGTCGCGGTACTGTACCGCTGGGAGTCACGAGTGGGTAATAAAAATTCCGGCACGCGCGTTACCAGTGTGCTTCGAGAAAGTAATCCGCGAAGAAATACAGTCGCTACCTACTGGTTCCACATTTGTAACTACGAAATCTCCATTTCTCTTTGACTTCCAGTCGTTTCAAAAGCCACTGACTCCCTCGTGTGTCGTATAGAGGCGACACTCATAAAAATTCGCCGTGCCGAACTTTGGCTTAACGAGTCGCCGTTCGAGAAAGCGAGCGCAAATACCTTTTTTATAACTATCGCTTTTACTTGATGCGGGCGAGCGAATGTTTTGAATAAATAGGCAATAGGTGGCCCGCTACAAATATTTATGAGTGAACAAGTCAGCTTTTATGAAAAGCCGACCTTTTAAAGTCGACAATTCTCTGTTAAATACTTTCTCAATGACACAGTCATGCACTGCCAATGCCAATACAATAAAAAAAGCCAGAAAAATGGCACAAAGAAAATACAAGGTAGCAATGGGCGGCCAATGACGTTATTTTCGTATTTAAATAGACTCACGGACCTAAAAGTCGGTGTCAATTATTGTGTAAAGCATTGATATTGCTATCTTGCACTCGCACAATATTGACCGAAGCATTGTAAACCCTTGGTTCCGAGTAAACATAGATATTAAGTACGAGTAGGTAGTAGGCAGGCAATGTCGCATGAATAAGTGAGATACCCGTCCGTTGTAATAAATAGACAGATTTCCTTATTATGTCTTGTCCTGTTGGTCTTTCTATGTTAGAATTTTATTAGGAATAGAATGCCTGATTATCATCTTTTTTCTGGTGCTAAAAGTTCCGTACAACCAAGCTAAAGGCAACTTGAGCCGATACCTGGGTTGGACACCAACTGGGTGTTGAGTCAAGATAAGTAATCCCGAGTTAGTCAAACACAGATCGGCGCACGTTGGCCTAAGTTGGCTTACTTAATTTCGCCTGCTCACACAGGCCAAATGTCAAAATTATAACAGTACCTATGTATATTTAAATCTTTCTATCGTTCATGAATACAAAGTAGAAACATCTAATCTTATTTCAGTTCAGCAGTTTCATGACTCACTTTAAAAGTATATCCCCATTGGAAATCAAGAATGCACAGACCAACATTTTTTAAAAGGCAATCTATTTCAAAACCCCATAAAAACGTTAAAATAAACCTCAAAGTACACTTTATTCATTCATAAGCCGCATTAACAATTCCGCCGCCACATGCCTCGCGGTAACGCGAACGAATTGCATTTCAATTAAAGATCTTTATTTATGAGGGTAACACTGCATTAAATCTCGGATGATGTCTCCAACGGACCTTAGCTTTCTCCTTCATTAATAAACAAAACGGGGGACAACCGTGAACTGCGTTTGCGGAGCTACGAAGCAGAATCGGCGGTTTCTTGGAGTAAGTATCTAAATGGGTGAAATTCAGGAACAGGAACAAAACCTTAAGGTAATTTTAAGATTGGTGATAAAATAGAATGATTGTAATAATCCCCGGATGCTCTTAAAATATGGCAGTCCCATGTTATAAGAATAATTCGTAGCAAATTGTAATTTTCTTGTCCATGAAAGTCCTCTGTATGACCAGTATCTAATAACACACACACGTAATAATAATTATGTATAAATTTAATGTATTTGCTATGTTAAAACAAAAGAAGGGACGAAAAGATCTTTCATGTTGACGGCAACATTACATTAATTACTGTTTAAGTCAAAAAACTGATACTTTATTACAATAAATTGGCGTCTACCTATGTTTAATTTTCTATTTTTGCTGCCGAATTTTAGTCTAGGGTGCTTCGAAAAATGATTGATATTTCTTTGAAGCATTTCAATGTATTGCTAAAAATCGTTACTTATTGCAACTTGCCTACTCCAGATAGCGCGTAGCTCCTTGTCGTTGGAAATGACTGGGTTTCGCAGAGTTTACATCTTCTTTCGAACGGACGTTTTAACGAGCACTTTTAATTGCGAGTACCTTCGTATTACTGCTGTTTTGCATCCGCCTGCTTATTTACGTTTGAAACAATAAATCGCGATCAATTTGTTTTGTTTAACGAGTTTGTAAAATTTCAGTGTTGAAGCCACTTAAGGATTGGTTGAGTTCAGAAATAATCTGTCAGGACTTCATTCCTTTTCAAATACGGTTTTAATAGCCTTTTTAATTAATTTTGTTTGTGATTCTAAAACACAATGGCTTACTTTAAAATTTGTACGGTTTGCGAACCCGTTAGATCAAAAATTTAAAACATTAAAGGAACTTTTCTTCATTTACTGTTTCCTGCCTGCGTCCCTGAACACTATGTAGGTACAGTACAATCTGACCGTGGTCAAGTTTAGGGTGAATGAAAATTTACTAGACAAGCGTGCTTCATCTTTGACCACATATTTGCTTACTATAGGGGTGATTATGTTCAAACGTGAGCCTATGACATTTTAAAACATTGCATTTAAAAAAATAGAAAAATATGTCAACCAATATTACAGCATGATGGGGGTCATATATAAAACCTTGTAAATGTAAGTCATTATTATATAATACTCAGACCCTTGGGACACTTCATCATCCGTCTTATTTATTCCGAATAAATTACCAAAATCTCATTATTCCGGGGACTAAACGAATTTGGTTTCGTCTCGCAGTTTTAATTCATCCATCAAGTCAGCGACGCGACAAGCACCATGTGTTCAATTTGAGCTCTGCAGCGTTCATGCGCAAGGCGCGCGTCCACCAGAGTTTTCCGAGGTAGCGGAGTGGTGTGAAGATGCAGAAAGGATGAAAGAGGATCAGGATGCTGAACGAACCAGAATCCGCGTTCAGTCATAATCGCAAGCCGCGCGCTGTGTCCATTTTTTATTGATTTCGCTACCCGTTTTCACTTATAATATTGTTGTTATAAACCCAACGGCAATTCTGCATGTAAGAACGTCACGAGAAAGGATTAATTATTATTGTTATTCATACAACACGTCACGATACGCTGCGTGCACGGAGACTATGCGAAACTACTCTATTTATGAGTAGTTTTAGTTGCCTCAGTTTTAGGCGCTCCGGCAGGGTGTGGTTTGTTCTGAATTTTAAGGAAAAAAAAAAAGAAAAAATATTTATTTCAATGTGTATTTTATTGTATTGGTGTGTATCGATGCTACGAAACGGTGTAGGCGTTTTCACAAAATATGAGCTAGGAAGCTGAGAGGGTGGCTGGCTAAGGATGCGTAGAGACGTTGTCAACTGTATGTAGATTCAAGATTCGTAGCGGACTCTTTTCAGATAGATGCGGACACATTTCTCGCTCACAATTGCACGCATTTCTCGCTTGTTTTTTACGTATAATAAAGTCGATCCGCTAAGTCCATCAGTGGAATAATTCACCAGAGCTGCACTGAGCGGGCTTAGGAAATTTAAGTACTTACTTACTTACTTCTTATAGGCCAACTTGCACCGACCTGGGTCAGACACTAACTTGGTATTAACATTGCGTTCGACGATACAAATACATTAAGTTAACCTCTATTTAGCCATTAACCCAAGTCAGCGTTAGAGTTTATTTCCGTAACACTCGCTTATCTATTTCATACAGCTCTGGTGGACGCGCAGCCTTACAAAATCCATTTGCTGTTAGAACGATGGAAGATCACTCTTATTGCCTGGTTATAAGTGTTTGATCGGTGATGTTTAACCCGAGTCCTTTCCGTACGTTTGTCTGAAACGGTACAGCAATTAAGCGCTTCCTTGACGCCAGTGAAAAAGGTTAGGGAGCTGATTATGACACATTGCTTTGCTAAGCGTTTCAGATTACTTAGCTATGATGAGTTAGGCAAGAAAGAGTAGATGTATACACGAATAAAAAGGATCTTACAATTTTCATGCACAATTTTATTATTGTCAGATTCTACCTTTTTATTATGTAATAAATTATGACAGTTACAAGGAAAGTGGCGCCTTATCCCTTTATTTTTACATAGAGAACGCTGACAGCGCAAAAATGGAATTTTTCAACAAAACTCGAACTTCCACTAAGTAAATAAGCCAAGTAAATAAGCCACAGCAGAGCCTGTCTAAGAGACATCACAAAAATTTCGTTTTTAATCCCACAGCGCATGTGTTTCGACCCGACGTGCTTTTGCGAACGTAAATTGGATCGTAACGAATCGAGTTGGGCCGAAATTGCAATGACTTAGCTTGGCAAACGGACTTTAAACCTTACCTAGGCGACGTCCTAATTGAACGCGATTACGCGATCATCGCTAGTTCGCGCGAACTAGCGATGCGATTAAACACCCAAACCTGGACCAGCAGGGTACTTGCGTAACTATTTTGATACTCGTCATCGGATCGTGCATCGGATTGAAATGTGAGTTATTGGACTGTGACAGCTAAGTAGCTGTTTCTGATACCAATTGTCAGCCCTTACAAAATTAACGCGATTATGATTCCGAGCGAGTTATACAATAAGGCTGCAGGTGTCCTAAGTAGCGTTCGCGCGATTGAATGCGAATGGCATGGGAACGTGCGATGATAGCATATTCGCGTCAATTAGGACGACGCCAATAATAGATCATCTTTAAAATTTGGCAGAAAATGGTGAATCCGCATGCGATCACCTTTGTGATAGACAAAACGCTTAAGTACTGGTTTACTAGGCACCATAAGTTACCTAAATATTAATTTTAAGTACAGTTCACATTTTTTTGCACCAGATAATTAAAGAATTGTTACATAAACGATTGACAGCTACAAAATACTACCCTTTTTTATCCTTTTTGGTTTCAGAACGCAACAAATGGTTAACAGTCACGGAAGCCAAGGCACCGTTTACTAAAATACAATTTTCATTTCCTGAACACAGTTAAGCAGGCCGTTCATTGATTATTATCAGTTAAATTACTTGTCCATTAACTTGCAAGTGCAACTGACTGTGAAATCTGCTTATTGTTTAATTTTAGTAATTTTTAATCAATGTATTATCTAATATTCACTATCACTTTAATGACGGAAGTTGCCCGATAGATTATCTTTGCCATTTTTTTCGTACCACTTGTCAGGAGCGGCAAATTAAATACATTGTCATAATACACGTACAGCACATGTCTACAATCTTTTAATTTTTGTAACGTTTCTACAACCTCACACTAAAACAAAACATTCACACAAATGCGAAACAAGCATACATGAAAGCCTTTCCCATGACCTATGCGGCCATTTCACATTTGTCTTAGTTTTAAATAGTAACCTATTATGTGAATTTTCTAGCTTTGTTTCACTTTTTTTTTCAAATTATTGCGCTGCTTTTTTGTGTTTGTCGAATTTGTGTCAATAAATCTCTCTCTCTCTCTCTCTCTCTCTCTCTCTCTCTCTCTCTCTCTCTCTCTCTCTAATTGCTTGCCATTTGGTTAGATAGAGATAAAAGCGCGTGTTACCACCTCCTATCACAAATTCTTTGTACTACCAACATGTATTGGTAGGTAGGTAGGTATGCGAGCGACGGCAAAATGTGAAATTTAATTAACGTTTAAAACTAAGCCGCTTCATAATAGTTTGAATTAATTAATAACCTATTAGGGAAGATATTTGTGGTGCGCTTGTATAATAAATAACGTCATACATTGCGACTTTATGAGAGAACGCTTGAGAATCACTTGAAACTTATATCTTTAAGACCGACAATACATGTTGAAAATAATTGTTATTTTAGCGGGAGTTTGCAAATGCCTTGCCAACATAGAGCCAAGATGAAATTTAAGATGGTGGTAGCGATCCGGACGGACCTCGCACAAGGTCCTACCACTCCCAAGATCTTACATATTTATGCGATGGAATTATTGCTTTGTGAGACTTGGCATTTAATTACCTACATTTTATTTTTTGACGAGATATTTTCAGTACATTTTTATAGGGCAACGGTTCACGTTAAATACGCTCAATTCAAATTCCGGAAGCAATTAAAATCGGCAATTGCCTAAAAACGAAAAATATTTTTTTCAGCATGTTTTTAAATGGAAATTGATTAACTTCGCTCTCTTTTTGTTTGTCAATTAATATAAAATGCTGTTCCTTTTTCACTTGTCCGGATAAAATAATTCAGGTTTGATACGTTTTGCTGAGCGAAAATGCTTTGCTGACATGACCAGTTTGACATTTAGAAAGGCTTATGTCTGAAGAAATAATTCTGAAGAAAGTTAAAAATTATCTATTTAGTGTGATTATTATGTGGGAAATATCAATTTGAGACGTAAAGAGGCTGGTGATAATGATGATGATGTAATTATAGTTATAATCATCATGTATGTGACGTCTTTTTTTCCTATAGATCAAGTTGCACATAGAACTATGCTTTGCTTGTATCCTGGCGCACACATTAACATAAATCATATTAAGTAATACACTACGAATTGACGATCTATCAAAAGTAATTGAAAATAGACACAGGGCCTTATTCATAAAAGTCACTCAAGCCTCCATTAGCTAAAATAGGTTTTATTTTCTTCTTACTAACGAATTTATCAATATGATAAAAAGGGACAAACGAACTTTAACGGCATTTTAGTTATGTTTATGAATAACAGGGTAAAAGTATTAAGTGCTGACTATACGGGGTTCGTTTTAATGAACCTTCAAGACCTCAGTCAGGGGTTGAGTAAGTCTAAATGAACCCCCGGTAAAGATTTTACTTTTTCCCATACACTCATTGCCTCTGCTATAGTTGGCGATATAATGTTTCTTTTATTTATTTCTATTTAAAAAAAAACCAGCAAAGTGCGAAAGTTCCGTAGAAAGATTTTAAGGTTTTTTCCCAGTGTTTTAAGAAGTCCAGTGCTAGCAGAGCCCTGCTCCTAAGGAAAATGTACGCAGTGTGGGGTCAACTTATAATGGTCTGCTAAATCTACAGACATACATAAAAATTTAAGATTTTGAGACTTTTGTGAGTGGTTGTGCTATCTACCTTCATACCAAATTTCAAGTTTCTAGAACAACTGGAAGTACCCTTTAGGTTTTTGGATTTCGACAATTTGTATGGAAATAGCCTTTTTAATGACTGTATCTTTTGATTGCGTTGACTTAGACTTGATTTTATCACAGCTTCAAGGGACCGCAGCGTTGAGTATTTGATATTAATTTCAGCATGCTACCTCCACGCGTTCCAGAGAAAAAGGGTCTTGACAGACAGACAGACAGACGTACAGACAGACGGACAACAAAGTGATCCTATAAGGGTTCCGTTTTTTCGTTTTGAGGTACGGAACTCTAAAAACTTCATAGAGTCGCTCACTTAGACTTACTCAACCCCTGGCTGAAGTCTTGACGGTTCATTTAAACGAAACCTGTATAAAATGACATGGTATCAGTTAAAGAATCAATGAAACAGACCCTTTAGACAACAGCATACTTATAGTAGCTGTTTAGTTCAGCAATTTCACTTGGTTTTGCAGCGTCGCTGGCGCATGGTGGTCTATTGCAGCTTTAATGCCCTGCGGTTTGGATTCGGTCCACGTACGGACGTCACCGTAAAAGTGGTTGGGCCTTGGCAGTGTTCAAATTGTTTTCTACCCACACTAGTCACGCTGCACAGTTAACACGGCAACATAGAACGGCATAAAAGCTAAACATCGGTTTATTTATTGCATACCCATGGAAAGACCTGTTAGGAAATAAAAATGTCGTAACAGAAACGAGAAAAGCTACTGGTTAGATCAACAGAGGCCTAAGCACTAATATTCGAAACCTGCGTAACGTAATCGAGTACTAATGTTATAGAGAAAATTTGTATCTTTGACGTTTGGAACAGAGCCCGCCCGTGAGAGTATTTGGTACATTTAATATGAATTTTCTCGATGTCGATACGATAACGTTATGTTACACAGTATTCGAATATTCGTATTTACTTGGGCCCAAGGTTTAGGTTCGCTAGACATGCGACGTGTAAGGGTGGGTTTAAGGTTTGAGAAGCAGCTGACCAGTGAGTGAGGCAAAAATCTACCAATGAAATTGCTTCATTGTTCTGCAAGTGCAGAGGCTAAGTAGCCTCGCACAGCGATATCATTGATATCATACGTATGTGACGCTCCGCTTTCTTGCAAGAAAAGCAACCCCCACAAGCGTGATTGTAAACATACGGTTAAAACGACAAATGCAGGCCAGTTAATCTCAGTTGTTTAATTTAATTTAAATTAATTTTAATCTGTTATTTTTCGTATCGTGTATAAATTGTAATTAATTAATTTCTTTGGCTGATTAATTTACCTGCTATAAACAATTTATTATTATATAATATTTATTAAAAAGCAAAACTTTCGTGATTTTCTAGTGGCCTCTACATTTCAGAAATCTAACTCAAACCCTAAACTAGATGCGTCATTTCAGTAAAAAAAAATTACGATAGTGTTTCAGTATTTGTACTTGCTAATAGAGAATTTGTTAAATTTACCAACAGATAAAAATTCACGTTTTTATGCCAATTTTTCCATGTTAAAATATTCAAATATTCCAGCGGCGCATTTGAGCCTGTAGCTTTGGGCCGACATTTCAGAATGGAAATAGACTGTTCGTGCCGACAAGGGGAATCGTATTCGACATTTGACGCAAAATGATGATGCAAATTTCAGGAAAATGCCAAATATTATGCGCGGTTAAGTATCAATGGCGGGTTTGGTATCAGGTGTTCGCGCACCGTTAGCTTGTCCAAGCCAATGCGACTGCTCAGGGCTGGGTACAGATGTGGGGTGGGCTAAGAACACGTTGTACCTACGCATCTATATTAACGTTGCTCAAAATTATTTTAAATTGTTAAGGATAATTATGTTCTGTGATTAATAGGTTAGGTTAATTAAGTAAGGGTTTACTTTAATTTATTTAATGCTATTTATGGCTATTGCTATTTATTTATTTATTTCATTGGATGTGCTTTCGTATTTTGAAATTCATCTGGATTAATAAAAAGCTCCAAAGCATTCTCAGAAATAGAAAGAAACTACAGAAACACAATCATAAAAAAAATTGCAACTAGCGTTCCTTCAAACTACGCTAATTTAAAGCCATTAGGATTGTATTCGTCTTGTGGTCCCTTTAATATCCTTTTCTGAACTTTATACCATGAAAGTTGTGGGCTGTCAGATCTATACCAAGACTTTGCAGAAGAGTCTTAAAACTAATTATAAACTTCATTAAAGAGAATGGTATTGTCTCTGTAAACGACATCTTACTACAACATCAAATAAGTTTAAAGTGAAGGTCGAAGTTATAATTCTCTGAAGAACTGTCTTTTCAATAACTTTTAACAAATAAATAGCTTACTCGGGAAAAGTTATGCTGCATTCAATTGTTTTACTTTTAAGCAGTACATTCTCTTTTGTGACGGGGCTAAAAATCTGCATCTGTCTGCAAGTACAATTCATTCCAATTAATTTTTCTTTGATACCGTCGTCTGGTACTAAGATGTAAATTTAAATCGCCAAAGTGGGTAGGCAAAGGAGTTCGTCAAGACTTACTCGAGCTGCATCGCGTGGCTCAGCTTCAGATTTGAATTGCATATCTTGACGAAACGTATGCAGCCAGAAGTTACTTGCCTCGACGTTTGCATCGCAAACTTACAGTACCCATTTCGTTTCCATCCTTTTGACGCTAATTTGTAAGCCCATGCTTAGGACTTGCTTTTAGTGAAGGAATTCACCCTGAGAGTAATATTAATAGACAACCACCAGACCACCTTCAAAACTCACTTAAAACCTAGACTAATAAGTCTCTACGATATCGCAAATTGAAAAATACAGCTAGTTTAACTTTGTGTCTTGCATAATCTATAGTACATTCGAGGATTTTGTAAATTTTAAGATACTTTGTAGTTGGAAAATAAATGAACTATTTTAATAGTCTAGCTGGCAAACCACGGTAACCGAATATTTAAACATCTTATCATTTTAGCCGTTTACATAATATGTTGTTGACGATTGTTACAATTACAACAGCACGCTGCCTTTCAACTTCTCGAAGAAATGATATTTTGCATTACACTGATAAAGATTTCATAAAACTGGTGGGTGGTGACATCTACTGTGGCGACGGCTGATTTACGAAGCGTTGGGCTTAACACGGAAACTACTAGAAATACCACCTCCTCCTAAGAGGCTTTCGCCTTGCACGATGCCTTGATTACGATTATTTTTACACCACCGTTGTAAATTACTTTGACATGCTTATTACCTACTCTACTTGCACAGCGATTCCGGTGTCCCAAGTTGAAACTTTGTATGAATTGTTAAATTCCATCTCTGAAAAGCTTCCATGTGCCTCAGGCGTTCTTACTTCGTAACTAGAAATTAATTATGTAAATCTAGATTCCGTTCACATGTACCTAAGTCCTTTGGAGACAGTGTTAGTGTTGAGAGTAAGTGTAACAAACCGCGTAACTCCACTTTGATTAGGTTGGGTGGGTGTGAATTATTACATGTGAATTAATACTGAAGTAAAAGGAGGTAGGTACCTAAGTAAGGTGGAAGTTTCCAAGAAGTTATAAAAATGCTGTAGTATTAAAAAAAGGGTGTCACAGTTACTCAAAAGATAAACAACATGAAAACGAATTTCTAATCTACCTATTTCCTACCAACCCAAATGTATGAGACATGTGCATTCAGAATTCTTGATTTTTTCGGCTTCTGCGGTATCAACGGGTTACATGTAATTAATTCTTACATTACCAACTTGGTTAAAACAATGTAACTATTCTGCTAGGCCTAAATAAAACTACTCCGCCATTTTCTTAGCGCTAAAGACAATTATTTCGTGCCCCATGGCTCTAGTCTAGCAGCTAAAGTTACAAAGACAAACTAAGATTAGCCAAGCGCCACTGGACGGTTAAAGTTTATTTTCTCCCTTCAGTTAATACAGAATTATTAAGTTGATACTATTTTTTGCTTCCCAAATATTAGGATGTTTATTAAGTCATCATCATCATCAGCCTATTTACGTCCCACTGCTGGGCACAGGCCTCCTCTCGGAATGGAGGTCACGCGGGCCCAGTGCGGATTGGGACCTTCACACACACCATTGAATTGCTTCGCAGGAGTGTGCAGGTTTCCTCACGATGTTTTTCCTTCACCGAAAAGCTCATGATAAATTACAAATGTGATTTCGCACATAAATTCCGAAAAACTCAGAGGTGCGAGCTGGGGTTTGAACCCTCGACCCTCTGCTTCAGAGGCGATAGTTCAAACCACTAGGCTATCATGGCTAATAATAATTAATTAATTAATGTTTAATAGTATGGAAAGGTAATTTGAAAACGTTATACGTTTTGACATTTTTAATTGTCTAGTAGAAATGAAGGGCATCCGAATTTGTCTTACGAATTTAGTCCATGTGTAGACATAAATAACATTGTAGGTACATCCAGGTATCGCCTTTAATGATTACTGCACTAATTAAGAATGTTCATGTAGCGATTTAATTTGGCAATTTATTTAATTCCAAAATCATTTCTAATTTAGGTGGCTTTTATCGCAGAATATTCAGTAGAAGATCACATCAACCGTCGCCGGAGCACCAATAAGCAAATTTTGTAAACTTTGAACCGAGTCCTTGCTGGACCCGTTATCTTTTTCTCACGGGTATTATTGGAGATTTGAAACCGAGTTGGGTGATTTTGCATAATTTTGAAAATGATTTATCTAACTGTTCTCTTAATGGAATAATAAAGTTGGAGCGATAGACCACCAGCCTTGAATTATGATGAGTTGTTGTTATTTATGTTTAGAATCAATATTCACGAGAGTGGTAGGGGCAAAATGAAAAAAAGAAGGGACCGGTTTGGCGCGCAGTAAAAAATATATCGTGGTTTTAGGCACATGTAGATAAGATAATTCTGTATTGTAATTTTACGGATTTATTGGATTCCCTGCGAATGAAAATTAACGAGAACGGAATAATACTTTTAAGTATGATAAAAGCTTTTTAATGTGACCACGGCCATTAATTTTACGACCATTGTATGGATTTACTACGTCATCAACATCCGTTTTACTACTCGTATTCAATTAAGTTTATGACATCTTGGACGCATTCAGCCTCTAAAGCGTAATTATTTCGCGCAAGTATTTACTTCACTGGATTGCTATTTTTAACAAGTTTGAGTCTAGATCATTTGCAAAGCGATTTGTGTCATGTGTTAGGAACGGGTCACCTATCATCACTTTCATAGGCTGTTTGCGCCTAATGTGTTTCTTGCCTGGACGCAGTTGTCACGCTCCTATAAGCTGTCCGTGGTGATCGAATGGTAATCAACTGCCGTCGGTGGCCTATTGTCTAACGTGTACCTATTAAATTTAATTGCGATCAAATTCACTGTCTACTTCTACCAAATGATGTGATGGGTGAACTATTAAAACTAAATGCATGCCTAAATGCGTGAGGCGTATGAGTTAATATAATTTCCCATCACTACTTCAGAAAGCCGTCTTTTATCCTTTAATACAAGCGGGTAAAATCGTATTTTATCCACAAGTAGGGAAAGTAATTTGACCTTGTAGTGGAGCGTGTTTAAGCAGCTTTTGACAGATAACAAAACGTAAAACGCTCATAATAATAGTACATTCGGTTTTAATTATCATTAAATAAATGATAAATTGTTTGAGAATTTAATAAAAAATACCAAATTTAGCTTTATTTAATGATCCTTCAAATTCTATGAGGAACATTTGTTTTTTATAATGATGTTGAATATAATTCTGAACGCACGAGTTAGGTCGATGCAATTTCAAAACGCATCGTCATAAATGTCAACATGGTCAACAAAAATTTTGTCACCGACTCCGAGTCACGTAAAAATACACAACTTCCAGAGTTTTCTGTTATATAATTATCGTAAAAAAAAAATGATTCCAGTGACGAAGATTTATTTTTATGAGCTGTTTTTTTGCATGTTGCGCTTTCCTCGCTACAGTGAGGTGAAAAGTTTTGTGTTGCACACGGGTGCAATTGTATTTAATTCTCGTGTGTTGAAACACTCGCTACGCTCAGGATTCTAGTTTAGAACCACTCGCTTCACTCGTGGTTCAACTATAGAATCCTTTCGCTTGCTTGTGTTTCAATTCCACACTCACGGGTAAAATACAACTTTGCACCCTTGTATAACAAATAACTATTTCCATCTATTAGTAACACGGGTTTAAATTTTCCAATTCTAGATTGATACTTTGCTGATAGCAGCGACGCTCTCCGTTCTTCTCGCGATCAACCCTGTTATTCATAAACCTATGTTAACTAAAATGCCGTTAAAGTTCGTTTGTCCTTTTCTGTCACATTGACATTTCAGTTTGTAAGAAGAAGGCAAAACCTATTTTAGCTAATAGAGGCTTGAGTGACGTTTATGAATAAGGCCCCAAGACTATAAGTAGTTAGTTACGTCAGGTTCAAAAGAACCTGTTCAATTTGTTTTATTACTTCTCATTGTATGTGAGAGGCATTAAAAGTACTCGTACGCGTTGTAATGTGAAGGGCTCCCCTCTAGATGCTACAGTCACGTGCAATTTAGATGGGCTGTTTTAAAATTTTATATGCTTTCAAGGTGCGCATGTGTTTTATTTTATTTCAGGTCAATGTCTGCGTGTATGAGTAGTCTAGTTTGTTTGCGTAATTATGAGAGCTTTCGTCATTTGTTTACTTAATGGCTGCGATTAAGTAGATGTGTAGACGTGTAGGTGGTATGAGAGCGTAGTTGGAGATACCTGATGCGTCTGTTTGTTGATGAATCAATTTCTATGTTTTTTTAATGCAAGCAACCATATTTCACTAGGTTGTTTTATATCAATTAATTTATTAAATGTTTCAAATGTTTTAAGAAATAAAATTTAAGACTTTTTGATGGAGTTCATAATAGAAACAAAATCATGTCTTATTAAAACGATTTATATACCTACATCCATCAATGTCCAATTGTCTATCACACACTTTGTTAACCCTTAATTTGGCAGTGTGCAGCATGATGGATATAGACAGTATATAGCACAAACGTCATCAATGAATTTTTCTGCTGTTCAAAATTATGTCATAATCCAAAGTCACTGAATGTCAAATAACAATAGCAATAAAAGTTTAAGTACTTAAAACGTTTTTGTTTTGAACCATCATCAGTATCAATAGCAACCTTTTTATATTTTTATTTTATTACACATGTTTAGTAGGTATAAAATCAGAAGAGACTAGGATTCAGGTTTTCACTTTTCAGTTCTGCCAAATTAAGGGTTAATGAAATCATTTAAAATAAAAATATTTATTTCACCTGAATAATACTCCGGTAAAGATGAAACAATGTAAAGAGATGTCAGACGGCTCCAATAAAAATAATGCCAGTTCAGAACACGAAAAGTTAGCAAAAACGCGATTCAGAAAGTAAACTCAGGCACCTACTTACCTCCGGGAGCTTTAATGCAAAATTGGATTTCGTGGTCCATTAATTTTCAATCTGTGTGATTGCAGTATTCGAGGTTTGCTTTTTCCAAAACGTCTGGATCGGGGACAAGGAATAACAAAAAAGCTTGAAGGCGAGATTGGAATGAATATATTAGTAAATCCTTGCTTCTCAACTTACTTTGTGAAATTCTTTTTATTTACTTCACTTTCTTTCGTTTTTTGTTCAAGTTTTCGTGGAAAAAGGGTTAGGTATGTTTGTTTTTGTTCTGAGAATTACTGACAAACATATTTCAATTTGGTATTTTCGCTTTACAAATGTTAGGCGAAATTACGTTGAGTTACGTTGAGGGTCTGACTTTTCTCGAGCATTGTGATTGTTATTTCCTAAAGTTAAATCGCGAAGAGCGGAGCTTTGGTATGATGGAAGACATCCTAAAAGGTGGATGACAAACCGATTAGAGTCGTTCGTCGTGTTTAGATGCAGGAGGCCAGTTAGTGCTCTTTAAATTATGCCTGTACCCAACAGTGGATGTTTTCCGTTTAATGATAATGGCGAAGACTATACACAACCACATCTTCTTCAATATACATCCATTACACATCACTAGCTGTTGCCCGCGACTTCGTTTGCGTAGAATTCGGTTATCGCTATCCCGCGGAAACTATACGATTTTCCGGGATGAAAGATAGTCTATGTTTTAATCTAGGGTACAAGCTATCCCCCTTCCAAATTTTACCCGAATCCGTTTAGCCGTTTCAGCGTGAAGAAGTAACAAATATACTCATCACTCACTCACAAACTTTCGCATTTATAATATTAGTAGGATAAACAACATCTTCATTCCCTGAAAATCTCATCACTGTTTTAACTTTTTGCTAAACAGTATTTAATTCGATCATGGTATCCATAACTACGCATTTGGCAAGTTTTATTGAAAAACAGCAAGTTTAACAGTCGGCGGCGACAACGCACCGCTCGCGACACGGTTGTTGCAGGCCTGTTCCGAGCCATTACGGCCGCCGGAGGGACGTTTAAACGGCGAAAAAACGTGACAAGAAAACAGAACCGGCGCATTAAGTTCGCTTTATTGCCTGCCAACGTTCCGTTTTGTCGTGCGTGCAGATTAAAAGATGATATTTATTGCCAACATACACACTCTGGGTCGTCAGACAAAACCGTCACGTAGCAGATACATAATATAATTTATTGATATACGATTGGCACGGCGACAACGCGACTATTTTCGAGAGTGGACGGTCTGGGGATAAATTTTCGTGCTTGCGTTATTAAACTGTGGTTGTGCTGGTGGTAAAACCGTTCGCGGACGAAAATAAAAAAAGAACATTTAACTTACGTCTCTATGTCGGATCTCATTTTACTTAGGGTATAATGAATGGAATTCTCATCTATTAATTAATTTTAAATCGCCATATTAAAAAGCGGTACCAAAGCGAAAACTATGTCGTCTTGTTCATAATTATTTTCATTAATGATGCGTAATCAGCGTTTTTCTTACAAAAAGGGCACTTTTGACACAAAATTAATTAATTCCACGAATTCTTTTGTACCTGTTGTCTTGTAGGGTCCCGTACGTGAAAAAGAAAAACGAAGTCTATCCGTCTTTTTGCTTGACTGTCTGATGAGACCCTTTTTATCTGGAACACGTGGAGATAGCACAAGCTACAATAATGTAAAATGATAATGATGGTCTCGTTAAGCTGCAAAAAAGTTAACTTTTAAAAGTGAATTTTCATAAACACCGTGAAACCTATAGGACGTTGTCACAGAATTATGAATTACGAAAATAACCAATTTCCGTTTCCAATAAAAATAATTATTATATACTTGTTGTTACGCATAAAAAATAAAGAATATAGTTGTAATTTAAAAAAATGTACGGAACCCTCAGTGTGCCGGTTTTTAACTTGGTGAAATGTTTTTTGTTTCTATTATTTCTATTCCATAGAAAATTATTGTTCTTAAGCAGTGATGCAAATTGAGCTCACAAATGAAAATGAATCTCTACTTACCTATCTAAATGAATGTGTACAAAAGGAATGTTATGAAGATTAAACCAAATATTAGTCTAAACAATACTATCATAATGGATGGTTAACATTGACCGAGCAGAGGGTAGAGCATGAGTTTTCGAATCCTGCGTAACGTTACGATTATTGTATCGAGATCAAGAAACCTAATACTAAATTTTAGTTCCAAATACGCTCACGGACGGGCCCTGTTCCAAACGTCATTATAAACTCGATAACGTTTACTATTCGATTTTACGTGACGCAGGTTTCGAATATTCGTACTCGGGCCTCAGAGGGTTAAGCACGACTTTACGAATGCTGTGTAACGTAAAATCGAATAGTAAACGTTGTCGAGATTGTATGACGTTTGGAATAGCGTCCGCCGGTGAGCGTATTTGGAACTAAAATTTAGTATGAGGTTTGTCGATCTCGATATGATAACCGTAACGTAACGCAGCATTCGTAAAGTCGTGCTCGACCCTCTGAACCCAGCAAGTTAGATAGTTATAATTTTACTTGTTGTTTTGAAGCGGTAAAGTATTACGCCGTATTTTATTGGTTTATTTTCGTAGCACTATTATCTCGGCGTAGCCATTTTGTTGTTAACGTAGCACTTTAGTTCCGAAAGTAAATTTATGTTGCAGTGCTAGTTTTCAATTATTGTAGTACGTAATTAGCACTAGGGATTATTAATTATTGTTTCAGAAGGACTCACTTTCGGTCATATCTTCCTGTTAACTTAAAATGGGAAAATTTCTGTTCTTTTAGTAATCTTAACCAATTTAGAGAAGTTGAGAAACCTCCGGCTTTATCATTTTTTGAAGTTCAGTATCTCAAAAACGGCTGAACCATTTTTAATGAAACTTAGCTTAGAACCATCTCGATTAGCTAGGATGCACGTTAGGGGTTAAACATTTAATTTAATAAAGTGGGTGCTCAGATCCGGCTGTGATTTCTGGCCATTATGATTGGAACCGTCTTCCTCTCTGTGTAAAATAAATCTTTATTCTTACACAGTCCGATCGGGTTTTCAATTTACAATTAAAAACCTATACTAGTAAAAATACTGTTTAATAAGGGTGTAAAAAGGTTTCATTTGAGAAAGAGAAAAAGATCATAAACATTTCGCTTTTCGGTCCTGTTTTTATATTTGCATCTTGTAATAGGGAAACGGCGTACGTGACTAGAATGCTTTACTGAGTAAGCTAATACTCATTATATGTATATTTGTATTCGGAATATGGTACCACTTTTTTAAATACTTCTCGATTAAAAAAACCGGCCACTTCGAACTCGCGTACGAACGGTTCCGTACCATTATCTATAAAAACGGCAAAAAAAATCGTGCCTGTGCCCTAAGCACGACTTGTCGAATCCTGCGTCACGTAAAATCGAATAGTAAACTATAACGAGTTTGTATGACGTTTGGAACAGCGCCCGCCCGTGAGCGTATTTGGAACTAAAATTTAGTACGAGATTTCTCGATCTCGATACGATAACCGTAACGTAACGCAGGATTCGACAAGTCGTGCTTAGGGCACTGTTGTATCGAAGCCCCACTTTAATATTTATTTTATTCTGTTTTAGTATTTGTTATTATAGCGGTGATAGAAATACATCATCTGCGAAAATTTCAACTGTCTAACTATCACGGTTCTTGTCATGAGATACAGCCTGGTGACAGATGGACAAACAGACAGACAGACAGACAGACAGACAGACAGACAGACAGACAGACAGACAGACAGACAGACAGACAGACAGACAGACAGACAGACAGCCAGACGGACTGACAGCGGAGTCTTATTACTAAGACTAGGGTCCCATTTTTTAACCCTTAAAATCGGCTTCAAGAAATTTAATTTATTGAATAAGGCGTTACTTTGCGGAGGTATGGACCTATGGTTGTTGTTGTGCTTCGTAAATGGCCTCGTGGAGAGTGCCGAAACGCGTCAGCGTTTAGTATAGTGGTGGTGGTGATAGTTGGGTCTGTGTGGCATGTGTTGATTCGTGTAGTAGTGGAGGCGGAGGTGTTGCATGGAAACATACATTTGCCGCACAGATATAACTATTTGTCATTAGTGGTCGCGGGTGAGCAAAGTAATTGTTTTTTAGTTCAAGAAACTTACTACTGAACAAACAAAATGAAAAGCTAAAAAGTTCTCTTTCACCCACGAACGCTAATTTCTAATTTCAGAGGGTCGGGCACGACTTTTCGAAACCTACGTCACGTAAAATCGAATAGCAAACGTTGTCGATTTTGTATGACGCTTGGAACAGCGCCCGCCCGTGAGCGTATTTGGAACTAAAATTTAGTATGAGGTTTCCCGATCTCGATACGATAACCGTAACGTTACGCAGCATTCGTAAAGTCGTGCTCGACCCTCTGAGAAAACGTTAGCTAAGTTACAAATATCTTTATGGTGGAATTAAATAAATGTTTTTTGTTTGTCAAGGAGCCGGGTCGAGGACTGGAGCTGGAGAGCACTTAGCGGTCACATTGTACTTCACCCTTTATTTCTGTTTTTTTATCTTTGTCAGTTCAGTAAGAACTTGCACCATGACGGGCATTAAAAATAAATAGTTGTAATTGTAGAGTACTTTAAGATATTGTTATTATATCTTTTCTTGGTTACGTCGTGTGTCAAAATGGAGCAGTAAGTATATATAATTACACGCAGTTAAAGAACATAAGTATGGATATTTTGACATTGTAAATGTGCGATAAAACTTGCGACTAAGTCAATATTAGGTTATTGTACCTATATATTTAATTATTAATGTGTTGTTTTAACCAAATTTGAGAAGGTACTTTTAACATGCACTAGATTTTATAAGGATCAAGTTAATGCCGTTCAAATAAAAATGTAGGTAATAAGGTAAGCAGCGATGATTCGAATCAAATTTGCTTTGATTAAGCGCCAACCACATTATGGAAAAAATTGGAATCTCCTTCATCAAGCTAAACTTACATTCGCAGCGAGGAAAATCATTTTAAACTCCGACCATCGGCAGCTGCAACTAGAATTGCATTTCAATGTGTGAGTAACTAAAAATATTTACACAAAACAACTCGTTCCGTTGCACATGTTTGTGTGTGCAACTACTGGACGATAAACTTGAAATGAAAACAAAAATTTGCTGCTGAGCGAGTGCAGTGTCACAGTTTATTTTTACTTGCAGATAGAAGTTGCGTTTTACCTATTAAAAAACAAGTTGCACTGTACATAGAATGAGACTGGATTATTATGAAACTAATTGCATATCTAGAGATACACAATATGTATGATTATGATGTAAAACTGAATAGGTCACTCAACTTTACCTGTTTTGTTGGTTATAAAGCATACATTTTTCTGTTAATTATTTTAGCGATTGCGTTGTGTGTGTTGTATACCAGTGCCATTACTTTCATTCTCGTATAATTCTATAATTCTAAGCAACAAAAGTATACACATACTTACCGCTCCAATTCATCCGCCAGCCGCTTTATCCACCTATTTGTTTCGACCAAGTTCTCGTTTAAAAGCGGGATATGAAAGCCGAATTCAAGCCAAATATCTGTCCGATATACACCATGAATTGGAATCGGTGGACGCTGGCACGAAATAAAATTAAAACTGTGTTTCATGCAGTGAATCATAGGGGTCCATATAGCGGCGCTCGTCCCCCGAGGATTTGGCAACCGATACATGATTGTGCACTTAGGGCGAGCACGCTAGGTCAGCCGAAATGCTGGCCTATATACAGTACTTTACCTAGAACTGTGCCTTGTGTCAACTGACCGCGGTACGCTTAGCGAAATGTTGACACGCTTAGCGACGCGTGGCTGCACCATTATACAGATTAATTTTCCAAACGTAATTACAGCGAGGACGGAGAAGTTTTGTTTTGCTTTGGCTTGATTATTTATGAAACACATAATTGTTGAGTTGTCTGTGCGTAATAACTACTGACACCTAGGTACTAACCCTGTACTAGGTGACTTGAAAGGAATCATTATGAAATCCACGAAGGTTCAATAAGCCATTTAATTTATTTCATTTATCGTTATCCCGCGGGAACTAAGCAATTTTCCTTACCCCAAGGCAGCACAAATATTATTAGATGAATGACTCGGAATCCTCGGTGCGCTAGTCCAACTCGCTCTTAACCGGTTTTATATATATACAGATAGTTAAATAAAGCGATGCTAGACCATCCGTAATTTTCAAGTGTCTATGAGCATTAGTTAGAACTGTGGTTAGTTACAAGTAACCACAGTACGGTCAGTTGAAACAAGGCACAGACTAGACCGATATAATTCATGAGTGTACACATAAGGGGCGTGTACACACTATATAGGATATCCCACGGCTATGCCACATGGAGGGAAAGTAAGTACCTTAAATGTTGTAAATATAATATTTTGCTCTAAGAAGATATCCCTTTATCTTTTAAACTAAGTAATACTGCATTTAAAGTTTTTTTTTTAATAAAAATAAAATGTAAGAATATTGTCAGTGGGCGACGTTATAATAACTTTAGTGTAAAATTTCAGGGTGTTTCTTTGTTGTAAAATGTTATGTTACTTTAAGGGCAATCATTCTATGCTATTTACTCTTTCGATTCATCATCATCATCATATCAGCCCTCCCCCAAGGCTCTCCAACTCAGACCGGTCTTGTGCTTTTCGCATCCATCGTGATCCCATCTTTCCGACTCTTTCGATTGCCACCATAAAAATACAGGATGTTTTTGATTCCTAAGATAAGATAAGATAATGTTTATTTGCAGAAAAAGGGTACCTATTTGGTCTCGACTCGATTTCCAAGTGAGGCAAGCATTTTTCGAATCTGTTAACCTGGTATTATTTAATTAAAAAAATAAGGGGATGTCTTTGTAGAGCAAGATACATACTTATCTACAATATTCAAGGTAAAGTAAGTACGTAAAAACTAGGCACTTCCCCTACATGTGGCATAACCGTGGGACACTCTGTATAGTCCAGTCAGTAGGCTTAATGCAGTAGGTACCAAGAAGTCCAACATGTAATGTACCTACCAATCAAATTGACTACTAACAGATCAGTTGCATCCTTAACAACCACTCGTACTTATTCATTAGTTTTGTAACAATTTAAAATCAATATAATTTTCGATCAGTGAAAATAAGGTTTTTTACTTGTAAGTTAGGTAAGGCTGGGCTTAGGTTAAAAATTTGTACGTAGTTAAATAATTTATTGAATCAGGCGTTACGTTACTTTGCGGAGGTCCATATTTATGAACTAAAACAAATATTCCGACGAACTGAGAACCTCCTCCTTTTTTTGAAGTCGGTTAAAAAACAATTACTTTGCTCACCCGCGACCACTAGTGAAAAACAGTTAATATGTGCGGCAAATGTATGTTTCCATGCAGCTCATCCCTTCCTTCGAAACGCGTCAGCGTATAGTTTAGTGGTGGTGGTGATAGTTGGGTCTGTGTGGCATGTGTTGATTCGTGTAGCAGTGGAGGCGGAGGTGCTGCATGGAAACATACATTTGCCGCACATATTAACTATTTTTCACTAGTGGTCGCGGGTGAGCAAAGTAATTGTTTTTATAGTTCGTTGTACGTAGTTTTTGAAAATAAGTAGGTAAGTAGTATAATAATGTAGTAGTACGTATAATGGGTTTATTTTATTCGTTTTTGAAATAATGTGAAAATCACTTTGAACATGAAAGTTCCGTGAGAAAAATAATAATGAAATAAGCGGATCACTCACGTATGTTAGTACTATAGCCCCACGTGTTTTGTACTAAACCGCTTCGGCGGTAGCGAAACGAACACTGCTACTCGGCGCGGCTGACAGCGGCGCACAACTACCTTCGTTTTCATCATTATTTTATTTATTGTGAAAACAGGACCTTACTCTAACATGTCGGGCTATCTTTGACGGATACACGTCAGTGATCAGATCAGTTTACTTCAAAATGTGAAAATTTTATTTTATTTTTATTGAAAGAGAGAGGCAAACGTGCAAGGGGTTCACCTGATGGTAAGCGATCACCGCCACCCATGAGAATCAGCAACCCCAATAGAGTCGGATGTAAGGAGGAAAACGGATAGAGGAAAGGGGGGAGGGGAATCGAGCCTCCGGCACTCTCACTGACCGAACGAAACGCAACAGGGGTGCTGTTGCTTCACGCCGATTTCCATTCAAATCGTTTATGCACCTCTGAATCATTGAATTCTTAATCAAGAGACACTCAATTTTCTCTAAGAACAATTAAAAACAAACGCATTAGAGCCTTTTAAAATTTTCATCAACATTACTCTTCCTTTATTTCAAATCGAGCAACACGTTGCGAAACTTATTTTTAAAACTCGAGTGATTCAAAAACAGACCGGTACAAACTTGAATTACATTCAGAACTGCGGCTGTTGGAACTGTTGAAAGTTTGGATACAATACTGGTCGACAAGCGTCCATTTAAATGTTTCCCAAAACTGTTGCGGACTTTTATGATGGTCTCTGAACGTCACCGCCGGTCGTGAGCTATATATTTTACCACATTGTTGAGTTATTACCGCAGTTTGGTACTTACATAAAATTCACCAAAAGCTCGATAAAATTTTCTTAAATTTACCAGCATTATTGCGGGCAGTAAAATACAGTTCCAGTTTCGTTTTCAAAGACAACTAAGTCTTTGAAAACGAAACTGGAACTGTATTTTACTGCAGTAAGTAAAAAAACGGCCATGTATTATCACTTCCTTACCTCGTAATAAAATACAAGCTTCGGTGAAGGCTCACGAAATGAATATTTCATACTCATATCGTATATCATCAGAATACAAACAAGTGTGAACCATTTTCGTAGACACCTAATGATTAGGATCGACACGTTTCCATATTTTAGTGGGAAACACAAGTAATCTTGATATAGATTGTGTATCTGCTCCCATATTTTGTGTTCTTTTTTGTAATTCTAACACGTCAGAGGCGCAGCGTGTCCTGCTTTGTACAGCGCTGGGTATTTGAATATGTATGAGCGTGGCCGCGTAAAGTTCGTGCCACCCGCCTGTATGAAAATGTGATGTCCCGATAAATTGTCAAAAGGGTTGATAGACAGTGGAAAATAGTCTCCGAAATACACCGGTTCGCATAAACCCCGTGTACATTATCACGCCGTATCTTGCAAATAGCCCTTATTGTCAATTCAAAAGTTAGATTTAGCAGATACTTTGATTCCTCGATCACATCCCACTAATACTAGGCTCTGTGGGGTGTACACCTCGCGACCTCATTTTTTACTTTTTTAAACCTGTCATTTTTAGTTTTTTTATTTTTCAACAAAAAAAAAACCAATTTGTTTATTGGTCTTGTTCACAAAATTGACAGCCGGACATACGAAAGAGATTTTTCCCAAGCTGAAACTGAGACGCCTCACTCACTTTGTTCGCTCGATCAACTATAAATGCGAAAGTAAGGATGGGTGAATGGCATGGATGATTGTTATTTTTTCATACAAAAGCTACTGAAAGTATTTTGGTACATCGTAATACAGCATTAACACAATACACTACGCTACTTGTTATCTCGGAAAGTTGCATAGTTCCCACGGGGATAGTGACAACCCAATAAAAATTATGTGGTTATCATAGTTTTCCTGTAATGTCAAAAGCGGTTTAAGGAGTACAATGCAGAATAAGCTCTCCACCGCTGAGCATTCTTAAGTTAGAAAAGGCGTTCCAAAAGGTTATGCACATAATGCTCACCTCATAAACTATACTCAAGAGCAACAAAAACAGGTCACTTTGTATGAAACAGTCCATACAAAGTGACCCGTTTTTTTTGCTCTTGAGTGTAGGTTCCTACTTGCTATTGTGACTTGCGATAAAACCAGTTTTTTCTTTTTAAGGCGATCAGTTTCAATGTGTGTGTGATGGATTTTACCAATGGACGCATTTACACGTAGCCGTATCGTCTATCCGCGTGGAAGCCGCAGGCGTAGCTACCTGTAAGTTTCTCATGGGTCCAAGCATGAGAAAGACATGATTTGTGTACTTATCTATGAAAAGGCTCCGTACAATCTCTCAAATCCGGCTTTCTCATAGAGCCGTGATCGGATCGTTGCCTCGCCTAATATATAAAACCGGCCAAGAGCGTGTCAGTCACGCCCAGCCTCTAAACTACGAAATTCGAAGTTCGTATCGTGTCGTCCCGCTCACTCTCGTGTTAAATAATATTGGCTTGAGAGGGACGGCACGATACGAAGTTCGAATTTTGCACTTCGTAGTCGGGGGGCAGGGTAGGGTTCCGTCCGTAGCCATTACGAGAAATGTCCTTGCATATTTCATAGATATGCAAATGTAATTTTAATAGGTTTTTAGGGTTCCGTACCTCAAAAGGAAAAAACGGAACCCTTATAGGATCACTTTGTTGTCCGTCTGTCTGTATGTCTGTCTGTCTGTCTGTCTATCCCTGGAACGCGTGGAGGTAGGATGCTGAAATTAATATCAAATACTCAAACCTTCGGTCCCTTGAAGCTGTGAAGAAATCAAGCATCTAAGTCAACGCAATCAAAAGATACAGTTATTAAAAAAAGTAGTTTCCATACAAATTGACGTTTCTTGAAAACCTAAAGCGTACTTCCGGTTGCCCTAGAAACTTGAAATTTGGTATAAAGGTAGCTGTTATAGTACAACCACTCAGAAAAGTCTCAAAATCTTAATGTTTTATGTCTGTCTTTAGATTTCGAGGACCAATATAAGTTGACTTCACACTGCGAACATTTTGCTCAGGAACAGGGCTCTGCTTACACTGGACTTCCAAAAAACACTGGGGAAAAGCGTTAAAATCTTCGGAACCCTCGTGCGCGAGTCCGACTCGCACTTGGCCGGTTTTTTTACTTTGTAGGTATGCAATTTTTAGAAGTCGGTGAAATAGTCAAGTATTACCTACTTATCCGCTAACCTGTAAAGCTTACTGTGATAGTTTTCCTTTCAAATTCATGATTCAATAATTTTTCCAAATATTCACTTCAAACTAAAATGAGCACTTTGAACCTGAATATTTCGCAAACTGTTCCTTGGCTTGAAAAATGGTCTTCACACACTCCCCACTTTATGTGTAGGGAAAGAAACCTACCACAATTTATTATCCATGCCAAATATCAGCTTTCTGATAGCAAGAGTCTCTGAGCTAAGCCGCGGACAGATAATTGGACGGACGGACGAGCAGACGGACAGACGGAACATGGCGACACTGAGTAACCCTAAAAAGTGTAAGTATATTTATTTTACAAAAAAAAAAATCAGACTAATTTGAGAACCTCCTCCTTTTATTGAAGTTGGATGAAAAGTACGAACAATAAATGAAACAATAACAAATAACATATTTTGCACGTTGCGTTTTAAATATTCAATTAGCATCGAGGAACGCGTAATTGATTCCTTTTATACTTGTCTTATTCCAATAACGATATGAAAAAAATAATATATTCTGATCCTTTTGATGTTGACAAAGATTTTGAATACATAATACGAGCTTATCGCTTATCCTTATTGGGAAAGCGTTTTTGTTTGTTTTCAATGTTTTAAAAATACATGTACTTTATCATAAAGAATGCTTCTCCTAATGTTTTTAGAGTTCCGTAGTCAACAAGGAACCCTTACAGTTTCACAAGCTCCCTAGAGCTATTCCGAGGATAGACAGACCACCACTCCTACCACTCCAAAGTAGTACCTACAAGAAAGCTGGAATTTGACACACGTAACCACATACAAGTAACATACGAGTAACATTCATCACACCGACAAACATACATTTTTAACATGAAACTACCGTGAGACTCAATCATAGTGACATAAAACGGATCACTTACGTATATAAGTAAGTAAGTAAACACTTTATTGTACAAAAAACAGGATAAAACACAAGTTACAACAATAACGTTTGAGTACAAAGGCGGACTTATCCCTTTAAGGGATCTCTGCCAGCCAACCTTTGAGTGGTGGAGAGGAATAGTTCACTGGGGATCGACAAAAAGTGAGTTCATAATTATTAATATCGAGAGACAATACAATACATACACACATACAAAATTCTATTATATTACAATATACTATAAAATACAAAGTAGAAGCGAATACCAATATATATATATATATATATATACATATGCATATAGTACATACAATAAATAACAAACACAACATTAAAGGAGACCTCCCAAATATTTAAGGAGAAGGGGTGAGCCACATCTTCTTCAAGCTTACCCTGAAAGAATACACAGAGGAAGATTGCCTGATGGACGTCGGTAACCGGTTCCACAGCTATATAAGTCGAGTTTAGCCCGACATGTTATATGTGACTTATGTACATGAGTGATCAGTTTCATTTCACTAAAACTTCTTCTTCTTCTAGTACCTCTTCAACTAGTAATGGTTGGCAGTCAGCTCCGCATATTTTACCCGGTCTTTGGCAAGGTTGAAAAGCTCCGCAACACTTGTGATCCCGGTCCACTCCCGGATATTGCGCAGCCACGACTTCTTCCTACGTCCAACAGCTCTTTTTCCTTTTTTCACTAAAACTACAAGATGTTATAGGTATTGATAAAATTAGGAAAATTAAAAAAAAACATGGTAAGCATCCTAAAAGGAAAATTATCACAGCTAAGTATTAGACTTTATACATAGTTAACAGTTAAATGGTTCGCGGTTAATTGCATTATATAACCATTAATTGCATTGTTTTACCGTGATCATGATAATGCTGTAACTGCGTCGGAATATCGGGAGCTTAACAAACCTATAAGTAAGGTAATCGCGGTCAATATGCCGTTTTCGTTATGTCTAATTATATACGTAGATGTAACGCGAGTACCGTTGATAATTTGAAAAACTATGCCGCCGCATTATGTCCGCAACGTTTTATTAAAAATATATTTTTAATTTCTTTTAGATTAAAAGATTTATATGAGTAAAATTAATTAATAATGTACAACCTAAAACTTATTCTTATTACTGTATTGTCATTATCAGTCGTCACACCCACTGCTGGGCAAAGTGTCACACCCATGTTACCCGGAAGCTATACGGTTGAAGTAATCTGGCACAATTATAAAGTAATACAGGTTGTCTTATATTTAAAAAAAATAACAACATTTTCTATGTACCTGTTTTTAGCAATTAGTCTTTAACAATATTGAAATAAACTGATCAGCCGTTTCGGACTAATTCGTAGTTCTCTGAGAGCAACCGACTCGGTGACAGCAAAACGTACATTATTACAAATTAATTCGAAATAAGTCGAGCTAAACTGAATTATAAACGTGAGTGATCCGGTTTATTTCACTATGTTTGAATCTCACGGTAACTGCATTAAAAAAAGTCTTAATACAAAGTACCCTCCATAATTTTTGCGACTAAGGGATCATGTTATAACCAAGATGTACTTATAAAAAATAAATTTTATGACTAAGTAACATTTCCATATTCCCATCTTGAAAACTTTAACAATTAATAATAAATAATAATAATAATATCATGGGACGATTTACACCAATTGACCTAGTCCCAAACTAGGCAAAGCCTGTACTATTACTATGGGTACTAGATAACGGACAAACATACTTATATAGACAAAAACATACTTATATACATATTAAACATCCAAGACCCGAGAACAAACATTCGTAGTCATCATACAAACGTCTGCCACGACCGGGAATCGAACCCGGGACCTCAAGCTTCATAGTCAGGGTCTCTAACCACTAGGCTATCCGGTCGTCAATTTTTTCATGGTGAATGTAAAATTGTAAAATAGCAGTCACGCGAATCATTTGCTTTATTTTTTTTGTAACAAAGGAATGCAACTACCTTTACCGTTGTTACTGCTACTATCATTACTGAACAAACATCCGCAATACATTGTAGAGCTAAGAATGCAATGCCTCTCTCGTCAGAAATTTCCCTGCAATCCGGAACACAACAATTTCAACAATACAATAAGATGGTGGTGGCGATCCGGAAAAACATTACAGCAAGCCAAACCAAGCAGAAGCTAACTTATCACGACATGTTTGCCGCTTCAATTAGTGGTAAATAGGGAATCCCTGCCATGCATCAGGAGCCATCTTGCGACAGATTGCAATACCTCTCTTGTCATAAATTTCCCTGCAATCCGGAACACAACAATGTCAACAATACAATCTTGTTTAGCGGCTTACTTAACAAGTAAGATGGTGGGAGCAATCCGGAAAAACCTTACACCAGCCAGGCCATACCAAGCAGAAGCTAATTTATCACGACGTGTTTGCCGCTTCAATGAGTGGTAAATAGGAAATCCCTGCCATGCATCAGGAGCCATCTTGCGACAGGTGCGCCGGCGTGCGAGGTCGCAGTAGGTACGCAACCCCTTTTAACTGACATGACTTTTAACTTTGCGACCCGTCTTTGCTTTAAAGTGCCCGACTTTGTACTCCCATACCTTCGTCAAAATAAACTTTGCTGAAAATGCATATTATTGCGGTGAATAGGCGTTTTGTGCTCCACTTTGGGATTTGTTGACTTGAGATTTGGTGGTTTGGTAATGATTGTATTGTTCATAGATTCGAGTTTGCCAGAGTTAATTGGGAATTAGCTTCCTTGTTGATTAACAAGGACAAATTTGACTGATAGGACAAACAGGAATAATCATATAACCTACTAGCAAGTGAAACGAGAAAACAGGGATAGGTACAGAACCACAGAGCTATTTAACATTAGGTTTACCTACGTAAATTATGTTACTAAACTATTTAATATCGTTATACCTACGCAAGAAACAAACCTCATTTAGGTGTAATTACTAATGAAAAGAAAAAAAATACAGGTCCAATGGCCTCCGAAAGTATACACTGTATCGGAAAAATAAATTTGCCCTTTAATTACTTTCTGCTCATTTAAGTGTTCTTTATAAATTCTAATCCCAGCCGATTAAAAAACAAAGACCTTGAAAGTGCAGTGGTTTAGCTGTGGACTAAAAAACGATTAAAATGTCCCAGATTTAATGAAATTATGGAGAACAAAAGAGTCCCCAAGCGACGGAAATTTAATTAAGTTAAAATGTCAATCAGTATTCCGCGCTGCGATGTGCCTGATTTTAATAAAACTTGCGGATAACCATTTTCATTGGCTGGTAAAGAGATTAATAATTTAATATATTATGCACGTATTGAAAACTAGGAACATGTCGATCAATTGAAGCCGGGAGCTGTTCGCTTGCTGTGAACTCCAGAAGAATGAGCAATTATGGACTTGAAATTCTCTTCTTACTATGTATTTTGTTCGGCGGTCGCCAACAATCATAAACAATCATAAGAAATATTCAAGACTAAGTCTAAGACCATAGAGCATAGAGTATGTAGTAGAAAAAACATGGAGCTAAAGACTACGAAAATATATTTCAATTTCTGGAGGGGATTAGGTAAGCAAGCATCACACATTTCAGATTTTTTAGTGTTTTTAGCCATGGTGTATCATAACTATTATAACCCTTAAAAGAAAATTTAGAATTCATGGCTGAATTTGTGTGCAAAGGTGGTTAAGCCTTTGAAATATTAAAGAAAAATTGAAATCACAAAACTTATGTTATTTTGTAATAAAATATAAAGGTTAAAACCTTCTCTGAAATCGTAATTCCGAGTAAAAACCTCAAACAAGATACGAGTATGTTCACAATTTGACGATGCCAGTAAAATGATAGTTCAGCAAAAAGTTGATTATATTCTCAATCGCGTGATAATACTCCACAATTCAATCAATGTTTCTCCTTGGAATGCCATCTTTCAGCTTTTGTTCTGTAGAAATTAAAATAAAGTGAACCTAACCTATGATAGCTTCAGTCGCACTGGAAGGTCCTTAAAAAAAGTTATATGTACAAATATTGTTCCTAATTGTATCTCGTATGAAGATGAAACTCTTATTTTCGGGGATAGTGCTTGAAATAACGTCTCGTAAAATGCTCTTTTATTTGTTTAATTGTTAGTTTACGAGAGATAAACTTTTATCTAACAAAAAAAAACTGCAACGTTTTTCGTTTTAGATATTTCTTTTAATACCAAGTGGATGCAAAATCTACAGTTTTCGCTTGGCTTTTGTTTCACTCGGTTAATGACAAATAAGGAATCTTCGATTAAAAACGTTTTTTTTAATTAACCGTAGAATCATTATTTACTATCATAGTAGGTAATCTTTCGGGCCTCGTTTTTCAACAATCATGATCAATTATGGGGCGGCAAAGTTACGTTCTGCGTATATGTAACGATTAATACGTCAATTCCAAATCAATAAAACAAATCGATTATGTTAGTGTAGTAATTCCCAGCCAGTTTCAAATTTAAATTTTAAAACCAATCGGTATTTCCAATAGTCAGTCGCAATCCTGATCGAGAGGTCCCCAGTGTCCCATTGGCACAATAGTACGCATATAATAGTTTAGCATTCTATGAAACGTACTATACTCCATTGAAATATTGCATCTGCAATCTATTGGCGCAAAAGGTTTAGTTCGCTTTGGAATTTCCGTGAGAATTCAACTGTTTTAGCCGCTCATACTACAGTAAATTTTAAAAGACATTCACAATAAGTAGAGAGTTTGTACAGAAAAGGGTAGTTGGATAGCAATAGCTCCAGTGGCTAGGACTTGGAGATTAGCTGGTATGAAGACAGTTAAGTAGATGAATATGAAGTAGGGGTCCTCGAAAATATAAATACCTAAGAGACGAAAACTTGCTCAACGTTAATGCGAAGTCCGATGCTTCTTAATTAGAAGTTCATTTGCCTTCTTAAAGAATATAGTGTGTTATTACAAAATTGATAGATTTTTTCAATTACATTTAAATTTGTATGAATGCTTGATATTTGTAAATACATTTTGCAATCGACGTTCAAACTACGCACAGGTATTCTCCAACAGTTATTTTTTGTTTTTATGACACTCATAAATTTTCTACCTACATTGTTGTTAGTACGTTGTTAGCTATACGAGCCACCGTTAACGATCATTAATTTCTGTATTCTGTAAAATTACAAAAAGTTCGCTGTATCCGCTTTATAACGACTCGTCGAAAGCTCAATTAAAAGTCTAACGCGATCGCCTTCACGTGAACTAGATGTTTCCTGGATATGGTTATACATTCAGAGGCCCAAGTACGACTATCCGAATCCTGCATCGAGCATCTTTGGTACTTAAATTTAATATGAAGTAATAATAATAATAATTTATTAAGCCATAAAACATCGTATACAAAAGATCTTAAAAATTAGAGACTGTTTCCTAAATAGGTAAAACTTGTATTATAGCATAAACAAGTGCTCCTCCCCGTATCAAAATCATGATGTAACATAGCAACTATTGAGTTTAGTAACTATAAGTAAAAAAGAAGAAAAACACCTGATGGTCTTGCAACTTACAAGCAGAAAACATTGTTAATGGTACTCGTATTAGTTACGAATCAAGTTAGAAGCCAAACAGGTGAGAATAAAAATGAGAAGAAACTAAAGGCTATCTAATAAAATTAATTATCTCGGTTATGATTATTAACATTCACGAATGAAAGTGTGTGTGTGTGTGTGTGTGTGTGTGTGTGTGTGTGTGTTGTGTGTTGTGTGTTGTGTGTGTATGTTAACGTGTGTGTGAATGTGTGTGTTCGCGCATGAATGTTATTTTAGTATAGTGAGTATGTCCTCTGTGTGTTGGTAATCCTTTTGCAACAGCCATTCAGTCACCATCAATTTACATTTTTGTCTAGTTATTTTTTTTTTTACTTTATTTATTTTGTTGTAAATATACGGTCCATTAAACGTGTAGAATCTTTAACTGAAACCAGTGTGAAACTTTTCGGTGTATTTTAATATATTACCTGTACGCCGATCATCATACAAACTCTTGTCATATTTTAAAGTAGAGTGAAACTTTAAGACTATCCTCAGAATAAACAGCTGTCTGACCGTCAGAACCTTTGCAGAACTGTAAACCCAATCTGTGGGGGTCAAAATTGGCATAAATTGCAATACTTTTAAAACAGCTCGTTGTGCTCTCTCCAGCTGAATTAAACTACATTTAAGAGCTCCGCCCCATACTGTGATGCAGTAGTTCAACACAGATTGACACAACGCCAGGTAAATTCTTTTCAATAATATATTATCCGCTACATGCCTCAATTTCTTAAAAATAAAGATTAATTTACGAGTTCGTCCACTTAATACTTCAATATGGGGCTTAAAATTTAGATTAGAATCGATGAAAATTCCAAGATATTTCATTGTTTCCGATTTTTCTAGTGGTTGACAATGACAGGATATGTTACCATAAGGATCCCCACAAATATGAGCAATAAGTTTCAGCTTATCTGGAGGTTGTGATTTATTTGTAATAGAATGTGCTACAAACTTGGTCTTATCAACGTTTAACGTAAGAAGATTCTGATCTAACCAATTCTAAACCAAATTCAGCCCCACCTGTGCCCGAGAAAAAGCCCCTTTCCAAGTGTTCTCAGCAAAAAATAGCACCGTATCATCCGCATATGTAATTATTCTAGTTTCCGGAATGTCAAAAAGACAAAGATCATTGATCAATATGAGGAATAGCGTGGGTCCCAGTATGCTGCCCTGTGATACTCCATAAGTGACAGGTAAATCATCACTCATGACGTTCCCCAAGGCAACACACTGCTGACGGTCACTCAGATAGTCTCTGAATATTGCCAAGGGTTGCCCGCGAATACCAATGAATTCCATTTTGTCTAAAAGCATAGATATATGAACAGAATCGAAGGCTTTAGCAAGATCCATAAATACTGACAAGCACTTTTTACCTTTATCTAAATTATTAGACACAAATAGAGTAAGTTCCTGCACTGCATCCTCAGTTGATTTGCCTGATCGGAATCCAAATTGATTTGTAGACAATATATTATGGTCTTCCAAAAATTTCGTAAGTCTTTTATTTAATATTCGCTCGAGAATCTTGGACAGGGCAGGCAAAATCGCAATAGGTCGATAACTAATTGAAAGTTTTTTATTGCCACTTTTAAATATTGGCCTGACCAAGGCCTTTTTTAGAATTTTAGGAAAGATACCGAGAGCCAAGCATCGCTTAAAAATGTGTGCGAGAATGGGAGCAAAAATATGTCTGTGCTCTTTAAGAATGTAATTAGGAATACCCTCATGTCCAGTTGAACATTTAGTTTTCAAGCCCTCGATCAAGCTCTGAACTTCCTCTATATCAGTATCGAACAGCACCATAGAGTTTGCTTGTTTACACATGCGAGACCAAGTCAGGATGTTAGGATTACTACAAGACTTTGACAAAATCGACTCTGCAAGAGTCTTGCCAACATTTGCGAAATAATGGTTTACTTTATTCACGGCGTCTTTAGGGTTTGCATGGTCATACAGCAATTCATCATTTGCAGTCTTTGCCTGCTTAATACCCGTGATATCCCTTATTACATTCCAAAGCAGCTTGCTGTCTTTCCCTGCTTTATTGATTTCATTTTTTTTCATATTCTATCTTGACTTTTTTTAGTATGGACGAGCAATGATTTCTGTATCTGCGATATGTTTTTTTTTTATATTTCGTTGTTAGGATTTTTTTTATGTTTGGCATGCAATCGATCTCTGTTCTTTATACACCTCAAGAGATCTGGTGTTATCCAAGGCTTTAGCATAACTTTATTATTAGGTACTGAATAACTAATAGTGTGTTTGAGAATATTCATTTGTAAGAATTCCGTAAATAAATTTAAAGGGTCAGATATTTTTAAAATTTCGTTTAAATCGGTTCTGTTCAAGTCAGATGTAAAAGATTTTTTTGTTTAATTTCATACGTATTGATGTATAAGTGGTTCTCCTAACACGTTTAAGGAGACAAAGGAGTACAGATTTATGGTCCGTCAAAGTTGACTGTATAACCACCGTTAGTGCAGGAATAGATAATTTAAGCATAGCGTGATCTAGACAGGCACCACTATCATCACGTGTAACTAAATTATGACATGGGAGTAAACCATGCGATGCAAGCATGTCCAGGTACTGGCTGGCCCGTGAGTCCAAGTAGTCACCAGTGATATTTATATTAATGTCACCTATAACAGCAACAACTTGCTGTTCAGATAAATTAAACAACACTTCATTTAACCAATCAATAAAGACCTGCGTATTAGTATAGGAAGGTGATCTGTAAATGGCTACAACCGAATACTTTGAGTCGATATTTAAAATCAAACAATTTTCCTCTCGAAAAGTAGGTTCCTCTACCACCACTCTGAGATGGGACTTAGTAAAAACAACAATACCTTCATTTTGATTATGATAGATCTTGTTAGCAGTGTACTTATAACCTAGAAGTTCTGGAACCACATGAACACAAGAAAGCCAGCATTCAGTGAGAACAATCACATCGCAGTCGACATCTAGACGAGCAAGAAGAACACAAAGTTCATCAAAATTCTTATATAGGCTACGTATATTTTGTGTTAGTATTTTTAGACTAGCTGGAAGGATTTTATCTTTACAGGACTCAACATCGGCAGCAATTAATCTGGATACAGATACATTGTCAATTTCATTCATTACATTTGTAAGTTCGTTGAATGGTGTGTAAATATGCAAAAGGGTTCTGGAAAGATGACATACACACTATTGTGCTGTTGATATTTTGCAGACAATAATAAATGAGAAAGACGCGAGATTGGTGTTATTGTATTTGTGTAATTGAAGTGTAATGGTGTATAATAACAATAATACAAAGAATAAATAATAGAATATGTGTGTATGTGACAGCTAAGAAGTTATTATTTAGTTAACTAGTTATTTTATAGGAGGAAAAATAATTAGCAGCCAGTCACTTCTTAACAATAAGTTTCTCGATTTTGATACGATAACGTTACGTTACGCAGGATTCCAATATTCGTACTCGGGCCTCAGTGCCCCGAGCACGAGTTTTCACTAGAATCGAGTAGTAACGTTATCGTATCGCCATTGAGAAAATTTGTATGACGTTTGGAACAGCGCTCCAGTGAACGTTTTTGGTACTAAAATGTAATACGAAATTTTCTATGCACCAGGATTTACTTCACCACACCCCGTTGTCTCGTGAAAATGGACCTCGGTAAGTTCCTAAACATTTCAAATAATCTTTCACAAACGTTATGAGAGAATCCCGTCTGTTTGCCGTTGTCTAATAGAAAATAACACCTAAAATAAAATAGGTAGAGTTCCTACTTATGTTATTTTAAACCAATGCCAAAAAGCGAAACGTATTTCGGGATGGAATTTTAATTGGGTACATTGTGTAAATTTGCAAAATAAAACAAAACTTCGCCAAGCATTATTTGTGCAACGATTTCACAAAGCGAGCTGAAAATAAATGTCAATTTCTGATAATTAATTAATCGATGCCATTTCAGTTTATTCATTTTGCGCTTTAATTAATTGTTAATTATGTTCATTAAGATTAATGCCTGGCATTTTAGAAAAATATTTATATTTTGTCTTCCTGTTATCAATTTACCTACTCTTACAGCGCAGTACTTTAACGTTCACCTTACTCTCACAAATGAATATTCCGGTGAAAATAACAAAACTATAATACAAGCACACGTATTTAGCGTACGTTAACTTGACGCCTAATTAGTACATACACGTAAGTACTTCATAAACCATTTTAAACGGTCTGCAACTTAACGAAACAGACAAGCAATACTAACAAAATTCCATGCTAAATCTAAAAGCAATCGAAATCTTCGCAATCAAACTGGTATCCGTAATACCATTTGTAGCACATCTTGCTTCTATAGCTGTTCGACGAGGGATGGATCGCGTGCAGGCAAAGATTTATAGCTCAATCCAACAATCAGCGAAACGCTTAACTAGTCGATGATAAGGTGTCGGCGAATGATTGCCCCCGTCTGTTTACCGACAACTTTGATAGTGGACTACGGCGAAAGCCCGCCATGGGAGTACGCATTGGAATTAATTATTTACACCGTCAAGTACCTATTTATTTTAGAACGATTAGGATTTTGTAGAAGGAGCTTTTGATTTGAATCTAAAATAATCACATGGATTAGGTTTTTGTTCTAATTTGATAGGATTTTGAAGGTTATCAAGAAACTTACTTTACAGCAGTAAATCAAATCAAATAAATTATGAATATTAGCGAAATTAATTTTTAGGTACTTCAAACCATTCATACCCACCAACGTCTTCTACACTGTTTCAAATCACGTTCGATTTCACAAAAAAAAACTGCGAGTCTGCCTAAATTATCAAAATAACTCCGATTCATTTACTCTCAGCTCTGATTCTTTTCATTTCTAATTAGTAGCGTCATTGATGGTCACAACAATCTGCATTTGCATTTGCAAATTTTTCATGACACCTACTATTATCTGTTATCCTCCATAGCCATTGATATGATACGATAAAAATGATCTTGAAATAATTATGGTGCAATGAGTAAGTATTGCTTCCCGCGATCGTTACGAGATTGTCCATCTACCTTGCTGGAGGCCTACCACCACTTCGCCTTCCTGTACCTTATTTTAATAAGTTAAGATAAGGTAAGATAATGTCTATTTGCAGAAAAAAATAAATAATGAAAATTAAATTCTTATGAAACAACCTGTTAAATGGTATGTGTAATAGCATTACGCTATCACGGAACACGGCGCAAATAAAATATCTTTAGAGAAACATTTCTTCAAACAACACCCAATAATATTCGTTTGAAAACATTTGAGCCACCTTTACGTCATTTGTGACGATACAAAGACTGTAATATTCTCGCTTCGGCGCGAATTCAAAAGAAAAAAATAAATGGAGCGCTCGATACTTCATTGTAGGAATTGAATGTTTTGAAATGTTCGCGTGTATCGTATTGCAGAGTACGGATGTTTATTTTCTGTGCATTCGAGTTAGTAATAATTCCGCGGCTGTTTATTCTGCCTTGCCGTTTGTTTAGTATTATTAAAAAGGATGACCTAACGTATACTCGTACCAGCATGCTAAATCAAAATTGGAGGGGTCCGACGTTCACAAGCAAAGTTACATATATAGGATACTTCCCCTTGACCTAAAATAATGAAATGGTGGTTTTTCAAGTTATCTCAGCTGTAGTTATATTCACAATTTTAAACCAGCTTAATGAATTGCTTTCAGCCCTACCTTACCTATACTATTAAGTTACAAACATAATGAACTTATCAAGTAAAAAGGTGTTATAAAAATGCACTTCCAACTGCATGCAGAAATTGGATTATGCATTATCAGATTTTGTGTGAAGCTGCGCTTTTGGCACCTGAAGTGGCGCATGTCGCATGGCGCATGGCGCAAGGTGCAAAACTTTATGACTTGTTTTCTGAAACGGTGACAGCTTTATTTATGGCCCCGCTTATACTGAAATGGTGTGCAATAAGTGAAATAAGTATTGCATTCTGGTTCAATTTAATGTGAAGCAAAGTTTTACTCGTAATTTGTGAAATTACTTTATAATTCATAAAAAGTGGAACGGATTCAAGATGAGACAATAATAAAGACAAAAATATGATGACGTAACTTTTAACCATCAACTTAAAAAAAGGGTGTTAATAAGTTTGACTTATGTATCCGTGTCTATGTTTGCGGTATCGTAGCTCCTAAACGAATAGCTTGATTTTGACGAAGCTTTTTTATACATAAGACAACTTAATTTATTCGTTTCTTGGGTAAGTTTAAAATCAGTTGAGCTGTTTCGGTGATACTGGACTCTGAAATCGGAGGTTTTTTAACTTTTTGTAAGTTGTACCTCTATTGTAGTTAAAATAAGAATATACGGTATGTAGGGAAAGTTAAATTTGAATTGCCTTCAAAACTGCATCTCACTGGTTGCTGTATTAAGTATCCCTTCGTTCCTCATTGTATTAATTAACGATGTCATCATACCCATTGATATTTAAACAATTGTACCTAACTGTTTATCAGCAATAAGTGCGCATTTCGATTTTATGTTTAAACTGTAATCGAATCAACGGACTAAATGTGCTACTGTTGTGTCCACAAATGTGTCAAATAAACTTGCCGTCAACCGCATAGCTAGCTAGTGTTATTCCTTGGATAAGTCGCTCGCTCCTACTGGAGGTTTCTTCCACTGGGAACAACCGTATTCGTACTTACGAGTATTTAATAAACAAATGAGGGGGACTTCTTTTTTAGACATATCTAAGTTTTTGTTAAGTAGTTTTAATTTATTATTAGTTTAGCGAAGGCCACACTGCCACAGAGTCTTGCTCTCCTAGAGGAAGGACTACACGAATTAGTCCGAAACATGTCCGGCTAAACCCGACTTATATTACATGTGAGTGATCTGTTGATTTCACTATAACTTGACTAATTAGTTGAAGCTAATTAGGTGAATTAGATGAAGTACTTCTAGCTGATGAACTGATAATCAGAGTCAATATCGGCAACTTAGTCAATATATTTAAGTTTATTTTTAACACACTCTAAAGTCAGTCGTATCTAAAGAGTTGGTATTGTCTCTACAACACAGCTCAGCGAGAGCACAGTTGCTCTCATATTTTATTAAATATTGCTAAATACCTAGCCTAAGTTTGATTGTGACTGTGAACGCTAAAATAATTAAAAAATGTTACGCCCGTTATCACACTTTGTAGCTCTAGCTGTTTTTAACTCTCGACCCAAAAAGAGGGGTGTTATAAGTTTGATCCGTGTATCTGTGTATCTGTCTGTGGCATCATATCTGCTAAACGGATGGACTGATGTCGATGCGGTTTTTAATGAAAGTTAGTTTAATCGAGATGGTTCTTAGCTAACTTTCATTCAAATCGATTTACCCGTTTTTTAAATATTGAACTTTGAAATGACAATGTCGAGGGTTATTCAACTTTTCTAAGTCGGTTAGGTAATATTTATTCCATTTTAGACTAAGCCGGTCTCGCAAAGCAATTTGAATTAAACTGATGCGTGAATATTATACATAGAAGTTTTTCGTGCTAACCACCAATTGCTCGAATAGCGTAATTGGTCGAAGCGCGTTACCACGGTTTGGTAAAGGTTTAGATTCGAATCCTAGTTCGAGAAATTAATTTTTTTCTGATCCCTCTGTATATTTACGTTTCAATTTGAAATTTAGAAAAAATAATCCAAATATTGCTAAAAATGATACGAAATATTTTTATGGAAGTACCTATAACATCTGTGTCGTAACAAGCGGAGCAAACCGGTGGCAGCAGCTCAGTTTCTGCTCCAACTGCTCCTCACACGGTGCATTACCCTCGGCCACCGCATTCGAGAGCTATTTGCTGCCGGAGATCAGATTAATGTTGCCACTTTTCTACTTGTCGTGGCCACAACTTTCCCCCGCAGCATTTGGACGCATTTGTTATCACATTTTCGTTTTGGGGAGGCATGTGAAATTATAAAAAAAAAACCTATCAAGTAGATCAATGTAAAAGACAGAGAAGAAATGCTGAAAATACAAATACTTTTCAAAATTAAAAAGTGACTAATCGCTTAAACATTTATGTAAGTTTCTTTTTATCAATTAAAATAGGTAGGTAGGTACCTACTGTGTATCAGTTTATATACTAAGTACTCAAAAGAAAATAAGGGAAACAGGTATTTTCATCGTTACGCGAGAACTACCTATACATTATGTTAAACAGTATTTTTTGAATAACATTACTACAAGGCTTTTGTTTTTATTCAGGCTAATAATAATTTTATTAAGTATTCAAGTTGTGTAAATAGGTATTTCAATATAATGTTTAATATAATTTTCACGTAATGATCAAAATACTTGTGGCCCCTATTTTATTTTGTTTAATATTATATCAGTAGTGACCTATTATATCAGTGGAGGCCTGTGCCCAGCAGTGGGACGTAAAAAAACGCTGGCGATGATATCAGTAGTGTATCTACAACCCCGAGAGTCTTAGTTGTTTATAGGATGATGTTCCGAAATTTCTGCGCACTTTAATATAATACCCACTGTGCAAGAAAGGTAAAAAATGTTTGGTTGTTCGTTCTCACTTGACGCTTCAACGAATCAACCAACCTTGACTATTGTAAAGCATTGAATTCTACACAGCCGAAGTCGCGGGCAACAGCTAGTATTATTTATATCGCAATTGCTAAATTATTTGTCGTACCCAAGAATTTGGAGGCATTTGTTAGAATTTGCTATAAGGAAAATATGACGGAAGGGTTTGTGTTCGCTCGAGCATCACAATCGTAAAGGTGCTTTGTAAGAGCGATTAGAACAAAGTGAATCTGTATCAGCGATAGCTTTTCCTGGCGTATGACATAAAAGTTAAAGGGAAGCTTTAGGGCAATATGTTTGGTAATATTTAGACTACTTTTGTGGATTGCAAACAGGAAACGAAATGTGCGGATGAAGTGAAATGTTTATTTTTAGAAACCTAAGTAACGACATTTTAATAAAAGCTCTTCAAATCTCACTTGGTAAAAAAAAAATTGTATCATAAAGTATGTTTCCGTTCGTAAAGTAAACAAACAGATAAGAACAATACTGAGTGATAAAAAAGAAATAGATATCATGGGACAATCAATAAAATTGCAAAAAATTAAATCCAAGACCCGAGATCAAACATTCGTATTCATCATACAAACATCTGCCCCGACCGGGGTTCGAACCCGTGACCTCAAGGACCTCAAGCTTCATAGTTAGGGTCCCTAAACAGTAGGCTATGCGGTCGTCACTTATATAAATTTAACATTTCCCCATGTCGTGCGCGGAGCATTTTTTTTAAATAAAACCAATTGAAACCAAAGTTATTTTCCGCTCCACTTCATACAATGGTATTAAATAATAATGATTGCCGTACAAAATCGACTGTCGGCTTAATAAATGCAATTTATCGTTGAAATTACTTATCCTAAATCCGTACACTCATCGTTTATTAATGAAAATGTTTCGTCAAAATCCGTACTTACAATCATGAAACAATTACGAGCATATACCTCGGTTGAAGTGAGACAGTAACTAAACTTATCTCGACGCAATTATGTACAAAAATAGTCTGAAATACGACTTATCTGAAGCAAAATAGGTATCCAACCGTGAGCTGGGGATAAAAGCGGGGTTTCGCGTCGCTGGGAGTAGATACAGGCGGCGTCCCCTTTACTTTCTGCTTCCGTTCTCGCGTTGCGGGTGAAAATATTACATGAAGGTGTAAACGAGCCCCGGTAAGGCCGTTATTGCCGTCGTTAAGTTAAAATTTTCTCTCTTGAATAGCAACGCGAATGTGGGACATAAACACCGGCATTTATGTTGTTTGCACGCGAATATCGGGATGAATATAAAAGGTGAACGTAGGTAATATCGAAAGAAATGTAGGTGGCTGGGGAACGGGGCCAGGCCTCCATTGTTTGTACTTTTTACGTTTTCCTTTGAAAATACAAATTGTGATTATAATTTTAATTTATATCTTCTTGATTTTATGGCCAATTAAAAAGAAGGAGCATTTAATTAGTGCGATGTTCGAATGAAAGTTACATTTTTGTTATTGTTTAATCATTTATTCATTTATTGCGTTATAATCATGTCGTACATTTAAGTTTTACAGATAAATACTGATTCCAAACATGAACCCTGGTAGGGCGTAGCAATTTTCAATGTCTAACTAAAATAACTACCTGTAGTGTAAGAGATATAATAAAGAGTAAGTAACATAATGTCCAAAAATACAATACAAAATAAACACAATAACTAATACATTTTCAATTTCGTAGTGACACGTCATTTAAGAATTAATCTATTGTGTAATAACGTTTTTCAATTAATGATTGTCTTGTAACTTCCTTTTAAATATGTCATCCTTAGCCTGTTATTTTATATGGTCTGGTATTTGGTTCGCTATTTTTACACGACTGCCCAAAGAAATAGAGTGTATTGTTATACATAGGTAACTAGGTCTATTTTTGTACATTGATTATTTTTGACACAGATAATTCTACTTATTTTCATGTTCCCGTCTTTCAGATTGATGTGAAACAAGGGAACATTGTTCAATCTGGAGTGTCTTCTGGCGATGAAATTTCAAGTTGTACCTATTCTTTTCACGGTTTTAATGCGAAATAGATTAAGCTTCCGTAAGAGAGCAATAACTTCGTGCGGTGAACTGAACTAGACCGAACAAACGGCGGTTCAACAATACAAACAGGCAATATAACAAATTTCCCTTGAGAGTGCTATATTACGACTTCCTATAGTGGGACGGTGTAAGTGGATAGTAAACGGTAGCATTTTGTAACAGGTGAGATTTCGAAGCTCCGTTAAAATCAGAACGAAAAAAAAAATTAGTGTCGGCAAAACAAATCACGTTCCAAGCTGTTTTGCTGACTGTCGGAATATCATTAGGTAAACCCAGTATTTTCGTCGTTCCTTCCAATACACCAAAATACTGTGGCAATTCGACTTCTGGAATAATACGAAAATCTACATTAGAGCTAAATTGATACTAAATCAAAAACAATGTTTACGTGATCTCAATGTAGTATCTGTTTGTATTTTATCTCCATTTTTTCAACAAGATCATGACTGTATTGATTGATTTAAAACGCGATCCTCTCTGATTAAACCCGATGGCTGTCATCTCGTTGCGAAGTATTTCACACAGATGGTACTCAGGATCAGTTGTTACTTGAATGCATGGCAAAAATTTAACTAGCCTATCAGTACTAACTTTGGTAGCGTGACAAGCAATGACAATAAGGATTCGGGTTCGATTCCCGGGTTAGTCATATTTTTCTGGTTTTCTGTGTATTCTTGTTTCAGTGAGTATTTCAACTATTTAAAGTATGTAATAATATGTTTATGTGTTGTTGTTGATACATCGGCAGTGATTTAGAAATTGCTACAATGTGAACGTGACGGTGTCCTATCACTTTGTCGCCAGTCATTTAACAAATTTTCGTTTCACAACCAACGATTGACAAATGCATCATTCCTAAAATTATCTTTACACAACTACTGATTTCGCAAATAATTTATTTTATCGAATAATAACTTCACAAATTTTCATTTCATATCGTATAATTTCTCAAATAGGTTATTTTGTAACGATATCAAATAGTCAACTAACGTATCACCTACCAACGTTTCGTATATTACTTTGTCACTGGTTTTTTAAATTTAAATAAAATATGTTAAATCGCCGTAACCTTTTAAAAGACTCAGCCCTTTTAAGGACGTTCGGGCGGACAGACAGACTTACTGACGGAGAGAATGAATAGGCTTACAATAGGTTTAGGTTAGGTTAAACTTACGTCAAGGCGCGAAGCGCCACAAGTACACGGAATAGGAGCTCCGCGAAGCGGAGCTCCGTCGGCACCGTCCAGAAATTGGGGTTGAGTATAATATTTTTCAACACATTTGCTCGAAAATTTTAGAAGTCCGGCTTAAAAGTCCAATTTAGAAATCAATAAGCAAGGAGCAATAAACTTACCGAGTTCGAGTATACATTTCATACCTACCGCCCTGCATTTCGTTACGCAGAAAGTAATTTTTCACGTTTTTTGATTTTAAAAACAATTTATTTGTGAAACGAACATTTTTAAAACAATAATTTGTCTTTCCATATGTTTGTCAAGTGTCAAAGTTTCTAAATGTATAGTTGTCGAGTAATTATTTATAAAATGAGCATTTTTTGCAACAACATGTTTGTGAAATGAATAGTATATGAAACGTTGGTTGTGAAATGAACTTTTGTTAAACAAGTTTCGACAAAACATTAGTGAACCGAATGTGACAGATACATTGGTAAATCATATTGCTACATAATGTCCAATTATATCAAGGTATCGAGACGAGTAGCCTCCGGGGATAGGGGATATTCGCTACAGATTGCTACAGATGTCATTACTATTAGTAGATAATTTATAGGATCTTCTTGTATGAGGCAGAAGCTATTTTGATAATAATATCACTGACTGTTTTAAACTAACCATAGCGATGTAACTGGGTCAACGTATAGGGAGCCCATTAAAACCTCTAGCAAGGTAATCGCGGTCAATATATCCGGTAGTTAATATGTCTAAACACACACACACACAGTCACACTCAGTAGTATTTTTTTAAACTATCCTATAATCTTCTATTTAACGTTCTTACATGTTAATTTATCTTTTCGAGTTTGGCATTCAATAGTAGAGTCATGCAGACAGCCAGTTTTCAAGTGTGAGGTTAGAAGATGTATCTACCTAATATTTAAAGCTTGCTAATACTTACCCAATAGCTGGCCGCAACAATCTCCAGGGTGTCAAATATTGAAACTAAGGTGTCAAAAATTGGGACGTTGAATTTTATTACTACCTTTAAACAAAACAGATAATAGTTTTGATATGTTGTCGGTGCTGGCGAGAGAAAAGTTTTTCTTTCCGCGAAAATTAGTTGTCAACTCAATTTTAACCGTAATAAATAGTGGATGATCAGTGCCCCCGAGTTGGAAGACTGTGTTAAATAAGCGTCAACGGTTAGTGTGAACGAACCTTTACAGAGTGACGTATTCAGTGTAGTGTTTACGTTTTTTTCTGCATGAGAAAAAAGTAAAGAACAATGACCTGTATTTTTATTAAAAACTACTTTTACAAAATAAGTAACAGCAATATCTAGTGACAATTATATAAAATGAGATTTAATTATTTATAATTATTGTTATGGTTTTATATGTAGCGGTTACTTATTTTTAAAAAGCGTTTCTCAGTAAAAAGTCAATGTCAAGATTGTTCACCTTCTTTTTAATGCCGAAAAAAAAACAAGCTATGTATGTGACAATAATAAAATTATGACGATGAAGACGAGGGTAGTTTGTGTGCCGGTATCAGCTGCCGCTCGAGTAGAACTTTGGCATGCAGTGTGCGTTTCTCTGCCGCTGACTCTTGCACTCCCAAAGGAAGAATTACAAATTAGTCCAAAACATGGGCTAAACTCGACTTTTAAACGTAAGTGATCAGTGTATTTCACTATCACAATTTTTATCAGAATCCGCTCTTTCATTGATTACACTATACCTACGGGTATATCTATAGGTACAAAAACGCAACCTCACGGTCATAAGTCAACCACTTTCACCGCCGGTATAAAAACGTTAAAAACCGGAGGTCAGAGATTCCCCGCATTTTCGGGACGCCGTCAGCGATAGACTATCTGATGTATCAAACGTTGCATTGACCAGTTTAATTTTCGTGTTCATGTTCGCGGCATATCGCCGAGTCAGCAGAGCACGGGGACGCGTCACGTACAAGCCGCAATTTATCACCTATCAGCAGCGGGCTTCGTGACTTGTGGTCCCTTACGATGCCTCGGGAATATTTACATGATGTTATGTACGCTTAATAGTGTATGCGGGGTACAATAATATTTGCATGAGTGTGCGAGCCGGTAGCATTTTGTGGCGGCGCGCTGTGTAGCATTTTCAGAACGTGCTATGACATGGGCTCGTTTAATAGGCGAGTGTACCGCTTCTTGCAAGGGCGGCAACGCACCAACAGTTCCAATGGTGCCGTGAGTGTCTATGAGCGGCGGTGATCACTTATCATTAGGTGAACCGCATGCCCGTTTGCCCAAAAGAAACCGTCTAGCACTCGCACCGTTTTGTCGGTTTGTCGCTTAGTGCGTCCCATTCTTAGTTATTGAATCAGTGAAGGACTCAGTGGCAAGTGACAAATTGACGCCTTAGACCGTGCTAGCCGTGCTAATGACCCACTGGTCAACCCATTAGTCTCTCAAGCAGAGGGTACTGAGTTCCAGACCATCAGGCTAGCACCTCAGAGTTTTTCGAAATTTACGTATGAAATTACACTTGTAATTATTTATCATGAGTTTTTAGGTGAAGGAAAACATCGCGAAGAAGCCGGCATACACCTGTGAAGCAAAAAGAGTATTAGTTTATTATCCAGAACAATTTTAAACGCTTTATTTTGTGCTTTGAGCTCATTTTGACTAGCTCTCTTACTATCGACACACGCGTTACTGTATAGCCTTGTCCCACTTGAGTGAACAAACTTCGCCCCAAAAAGTATCCCCTTAAATACGTGACGTGGTACACCCCAGCGCCGCGTTTTATGAAGCTACAAGTTACAATTTACAAGCGGAAGTCTCTTTTTAACAAAAGATGATAGAATGAGACTTCCGCTTGTAAATTGTAACTTGTAGCTTTATAAAACGCGGCCCAGGCAGGTGTTCCTGAACGGCAACTATGCAACATCAGTCGACGACCGGATAGCCAAGTGGTTAGAGGCCATGACTATGAAGCTTGAGGTCCAGTTCGATCCCCGGTCAGGGCAGATGTTTGTATGATGAATACGAACGTTTGTTCTTCTCGGGTCTTGGACCCTACAAACAATATGAACCAAATGTTTTAATTTCGTTAGGAAAGTAAAGCGTTAGGTACGTTGAAATACATACTTACATTTTAATCGATGTATAAAGCAAATAAACTTTACTAACGTAGAAACTCTGCACAGCTTAACCTCTGAGCTGAAGATGTAGAAGACTTGATGCACTGTGCACGTCACGTTCGAAATTGGAAAGGAACAAATTAGCCCCGCGCAAAAGTTTTAAACGAAATTATTTGCTGATTTTACTAAATGAACTAGGGCTGTCGCATTCCAAATCACAATTGTGTATTATGCTTATGTGCACATAACAGTTCTTTATTTTACATTATTTAATTCTCGACGCGATGGAAAGAGGAACGTTATGAATTTGTCTATCTGTCTGTTGGTAAATCTGCCTACTTCGTATTCCACATATGCATGTATTCAAGATACCAAAAAACTAATCGAGAGTGAGTTGTAAGCTTTTTTTAATTTACTTTTTTAATTTTTTATTTACTTATTTATTTTTTATTTATTTATTTCTCACCAGCTAAATTAAGGAATTACCTAAATATTAGTATTTCAGTAATTGTAGTAATCATTATTTCTTTTAAGAACATTTATATTCGCATTTAATAGAGGTACCCATTAATTGTAAATTTATCCATTGATCATTGTCAACCCTACACCTTTATAATATGAATATTATTTCGCAACCACGCTTCATACATGCACCGCATTTGTATGTCAGCAAAAAGACGCCGATCGCACTGTGTGTCACATTACAACTTGATAACGTTGCGCAATAAAATTGGCTAATACCTAATTGGTAACATTTTCATGCTCAGTTCTGTACGTTAAAATTATAACGGAAACTGAAAAAAAACCTCCTCAGATCGTTCAAATAGCCTCAGTATTAACCGACTTAATTACTAAGTTAATGGGTAAGGTTAGTAATTGGTTAGCTCACACAACCAAATATCATCTTACCTCACCTACTAAGACGAAGATTTAAACTTAGGTAAAAACGTGTTCTAACTGTAATGTTTGCTACTTTACATCGTAATTATAAATACACATACAATTGTTATTTCCTAATACGAAAACAAACATTGTCTTGTTACAGGTACAAACAGGTATAAACCTTTTTCAATTTGAACACAAAAATAAACAATTCCTATATTATTAACATTTATGATAAGATAACCTAACCAACTTAGAAAAGTCGAAAAACAATAGACATTTTCGCTTCAAAGGTCAATGTACTTTTCAAGGACGCTAACGTCAAATTTTATTCTAACGATACTAAGTACTAATTTAGTAGGTACTTTTTTGATTTTAACAGATACTGCAGGTTGTCTCTTTTTATTACTTATTTGAATAAAATTTAAACTGCATCAAATTGTGTATCAAGTAATTTTTAATAAATGTGTTAAACTTAACGATTTATTATGAAACCATAATTTAAACGCTTTTAACGATATTACTTTAAGGGCGCAAATCGATGATAAAACTGTTGAATGGAGGGCATAGCAAAAATTTGTTAAAAAGATAAATGTACTTTTCAAGGACGCTAACGTCAAATTTATTGTAACATACTAAGTAAGTACTAATTTAGTACTTTTTATTTTTGCTTTTAACGGATACTGCAGGTTGTCTCTTTTTATTATTTGATTAAAATTGAAACTATCAAATTGTGTATTTAACATATAAAACCAGGATTACAGCTTAAGCAAAGTCGCTACATAAAACATGCCCTTTTGCACTCAGTGTTCAATTACAGTAGAAAGCAGGAAGTGGGTAGGGCACCTTAGAAGTAATAAGCATAGAAAAAATTCGGGTGTAAATTTAAACGATGAGGTTGTTGAAATTTCGTCTGCTTTTAAAGGTCGCATAGCATCTTATAGAATAATGGCAACTGATGAGCTGAAGTCTTGTTTACCTGAATCATTTTTGATTACAGTAAAACCTAAAATGCAAAAAATTTTGGAAAATTCGCTTAAAAAACATGTGTCCCTCAAAGTAAATTTCGAATATTTTGGCGATTTTCTTTTGTTTAAAGATGACAAGCAGGAAATGAAATCATTTGCAACGAAAAATTTTCCTATACATCAAAATTATCAATTCGAAGAGCTTTTAAACACAATAATTATTAGTATACAGAAAAAAATCGAAGAATTTCAGGAGCGCGATTCTGGTTGGACTTTCTTATCTAATTTGTATTTAGAAGTTAACATAAATAAGTATGAACCATTGAAAGCGTCATCTTACATAGACTTACCTAAGATAATAAAAAATAAAAAAGCTTGCATTAATATTCAAAATCATGATAATTATTGTTTTCTCTGGTGTGTTGTTGCTGCTCTTTACCCATGTCAAAACCATCGCGAGCGTCTATCATCTTATCCTCATTTTAAAGACGTATTAAAACTTGATAATATGTGTTTCCCTGTCACTTTAGCCGATATCATTACGTTTGAGCATCACAATATTGATATCAGTATTAACGTATATTCTTTAAAAAACAACCGAACTCTTGTAGGACCTCTATACAGATCGCAATATAAAAGGAAACATCGAATCAATTTACTTTTAATCGAACGCGGTAATAAGTCGCATTATGTTTTGATTACTAATTTACCGCGTCTTGCTCGCGGTCAGATTACCAAACATCATGCTAAGCTTTATTTCTGCGAAGACTGTCTGATATTTTTTCAAACTGAACACGGTTTCAATAGTCACGTTTGTAGTGGGGTTGCTACGGTACTTCCGGAGAAAGGCACCTATCTCGAATTTAAGCATTTTGAACGAAAACAAGACGTTCCATTTGTCGTGTATGCTGACTTTGAGACAATCCTTAAACCCTATCAGAACTGTGAACCTAACACTGACAGTAGTTTTACTACAAATAAACAAATACATTTACCAGCCGCTTTCGCGTACCATATAATTTGCTCTTATGATGAGCAACTTAATCGTTTTGTTCAATACCGAGGGCCAGATTGTGCTCAGAAATTCGTAGATTATTTATATAGACATATTAAAGACATCCATAACGTTTTAGAAAAAGAAATTCCCATGGTATTTACTGTAGAAGATTCTTTAGCTCATGAACGTGCCAAAAATTGTCATATGTGTAAAGGTTTATTGTTTGCAGACAAAGTAAGAGATCACTGTCATCTAACGGGCCGTTATCGCGGTGCCGCGCACCAGTACTGCAATCTGCGCTTTCGCGTTCCTAAATTGGTCCCTGTTTTCTTTCATAACTTAGCAGGTTACGATTGTCATTTGTTTATACAGGAACTTAGTAAATGTTCAGGGCCTGTGAAAGTAATCCCAAAAAATAAAGAAAATTATATTTCGTTCACTAAGTTTTTGTGGATTTCAGATCAAAAGTATGCACAAATTCGATTTGTAGACTCTTTTAAATTTTTAGGAACAAGCTTGGAAAAATTAGCGAATGGTTTACATAAAGATGATTTTATTCACTTGAACAAGTTTTATCCTGAAACTAAAAAAAATAAATTATTAACTCGCAAAGGTATTTATCCTTACGATTATATGTCGAGCTGGGATAAGTTTACAGAGACCGAGCTTCCATCACAGAACTTGTTTTTTAATTCTCTTTCCAACGAACAAATAAGCGATTCAGATTACGCACATGCGCAATCTGTATGGTCCGAATTTAAAATCAAAGATATGGGAGAATATACTGATCTTTACCTAAAAACTGATGTGCTGCTTTTATCAGATATTTTTGAGAACTTTCGGTTCATTTGCAAGTTAAATTATCATTTAGATCCGGCATTCTATTTAACTGCTCCAAGCTTATCGTTTGATGCTATGTTATTAAAAACCGGAGTTAAGCTTGAATTGATATCCGAATTAGAAATAATTCGACTCATACAAAAAGGAATAAGAGGTGGTATTTGCATGTGTTCGACCAGATATGCTCAGGCTAATAATAAGTACATGGAAACTTATGACATGAATAAACCAGACTCGTTTTTAGTATATATCGATTGCAATAACTTATATGGTTACAGTATGTGTCAATCGTTGCCCATGTCTAATTTTAGTTTTCTAGATCATCATGAAATTGCCCAACTAGATATTTTGTCTGTCGAAGATGATGCTCCATTTGGATTTATTCTGGAAGTTGACTTGCTATATCCGGAAAATTTACACCATAACCATAACGACTATCCATTTTGCGCACAAAAATTTATTCCTCCAGGAGGAAAAACGACCAAATTGATCCCAAATTTATATAACAAATACGAATACGTCATTCATTACGTCCATCTGAAAACATGTTTACGCAACGGCTTAACTCTTGATAAAATCCATCGCGTTATAAGGTTTCGTCAAAGTCCATTCTTAAAACAGTATATTCATTTAAATACAGAACTGAGAAAAAAAGCTACTACTCCTTTCCAACAAGACCTTTTTAAATTAATGAATAACTCAGTTTTTGGGAAAACTCTTGAAGACAGTGAGCGGCGAGTTGACGTCAAATTAGTAAATAAGTGGCACGACCGTCAAAACAAAACAAAAAAGTTTACTTGTGCTAACAAATTAATTGCCAAACCGAATTTCCATAGTGCAACAGTGTTGTCTGAAAATTTGGTTGTCGTACAAATGAAGCCTGAAAAAGTAATTTTAGATAAACCAATCTACGTAGGATTCTCTGTATTAGAACTTTCTAAAAGTCATATGTACCAATTTCACTACACGGTACTAAAAAAACACTACCAAGATCAAGTTACTCTGTGCTACACTGATACCGACAGTTTTATTTACAAAATCGAAACTGCAGACTTTTACAGTGATTTAAAAAATATTTTTTTTAACTTTTTTGACACAAGCAATTATAACCCTGTAAATGATTTGCAAATACCTTTACGTAACAAGAAGATTCCTGGGTTATTCAAAGATGAGTTAGGAGGAGAACTTATTACCGAGTTTATAGGGTTACGTTCTAAACTATACTGTATCAAAAGTGATAAATCTCTTATCAAAAAAGCTAAAGGAATAAAAAAACCAGCAGTTCAAGAGTTAACATTAAATGATTATCGGGATGTGTTATTCAATGATAAAATAGTTCGGAAAAAACACATATTATTTAAATCGATTAGGCACGAGATCTTCACTCAATCTGTCAATAAAGTTGCTTTATCTAACAAAGACGATAAACGACATATATTATCAGACAAAATTTCAACCAAATCTTGGGGACATGAGTCTATTTTCTAGTACAGTAGTTATCTAAGCGACCTTTCCTCGAGCTGTAATTTTATTTCGTAGGCACCCAATGGGTAATAAAAAATTAGAATGTGTTTAATAAAATAAAATACGTTGAGTACTAACGTTATTGTAAAATTATAATTATGTATGTTGTAGGGTCAGCGTCAAAAGCCACTCATCACTTTTGTACCTTTTCGCTCTACGACCAGATGAGCGACTTTTGACGCTGACTGTACCAAATAAGTAGATTATCATTAAGTACTTTATTTTTTATAATTACACATTGATTTGTAAATTGTATGGTTTGTTCTTTTTTTAATAAATAAATATGAAGTGTTATTAACATTTGTTTTCTTTTTTTCTTTCACCCACCTAAGTATATATAGACTGCGAGGATACCGACTGAAAACACATTTTACTTGAGTTGAAATTGAGTTTTCTCGCTTCGGAGGTTTCCTGACGATGTTTTCCGTCATCAAAAAGCTCAGGGTTAATTTTAAATGTAATATTTTGATAATGGTAAGTAAAATCATGTTCTATTGAACAGGCAAATAATACCTATCCTCGTTTATTGCATTGGGTATCAATTAAAACATGTCCTTACGTGTCTTAAGCAGCGCGGCGGCATGCAGCCCGTGCTAAGGTAATTTGCTGACACGTGAAATATACCTATTCACATTTATTGCATTTGGTACCAATTATAACAAGTCCTTACGTGTCGTTGTAATTTGATCGGCATTAAGCAGCGCGGCGGTATGCACCGCATGCTCCGAAGCGCGTGTTAATTTAATTTGCTGACGCATGAAATTACTGTAATTATAAATAGCGGCTGTTATAGTAAGTTATCATTCTGCACTCTACATTCATAACTGAGTAAAGTCGTTCCAAAGTTTTGAAAATTAAGACGAGCTGATCCGTTCCCGATTCGGTAAGTAAAATTGGCATTATTTAATATTTATTCGTATTATTTTGTTGCTATTATTGTTTTGTAAGCGTATGAAAATGCTCATATGTGTTGCCAGATGCGTTTATTTATTTGATTTCTTTTGTTTCAGAATATGGAAGGAACGCAAGACACTCAAATCATGTTTTCGCAATATGCACAGGGTCCATTAGGATTCCGAGAAGATGAAGAAGAAGAAGAAGTCAGTGAATTTGTAAAAAAAATTGCAAGTGCCAAAACGAAAACCAAGTCTAGTAAACCAAAACTAAGGCTAAACAAAGTGGTAAAGAGAAGTGTACGAGGTCACCCGCCGTCGTTCGTTATAAACAATGAAGCAACTAAGGGGAACAGACTTGTCAAAATCCAAATAATTAACATAAGTGACTCCGCGCCGGATCAAAACGACGAAACCGGTGAAAACGTTATGCTCAGTGCGCAGTATGTGGCAAGTGACGGATACGATGAGATAATAGACAGTACAGAAAGTGTAATAAATAAGATATCCAAGAAGTTGTGCGGATATAGTGTTAGTTATTAATGTTTTTACTGTTTTTGTATATAATTTTGAAAATAAATATGGTCAACAATTTTCTTGTTTTATTCCTTTGATTAAGCGATACGTCAACAGGAAAGATTTTTTTTGTAAGTATGTCAATAAAGCAATAATTCAAACGAAGATAAAATTATCATGATTAAATGCACAAGAAAAATCTTTTCAGTAAATATCGCTTAAATAGATTAACACTATTATTAGCCACAGGTATGAATCGTTATCATTTATTTCATATTTTTAAACAAACAAATTCAATTATTTAAAAATGGGTTAATATAAAAAGTCTTCGTTCAAAATAAATGATAACTAATTTTGACTGGGTTAAAAAATAAAAAAATGATTAAACGTAAATATTTATTTTTGAAAATTAGGTATAATTTATTACAATGTTAAATATGCATAATATCGAAATAATATTTTTTAAGACACATAACGTTTTTTAAGGCACAAGCTTTTTTATGATGTAGACAATTATAAGAGCTGTTGTCGATACAATACTTTTTATACATTAATTGAAAATTAGAACAACCTTTCTCTCCCAAGTCTATTACAGTACAATCAGCACATAAATCATTAATCCACTTAATTTTTTCAAAACCTTTTACATATATTTTTTTGCCTTCCAAGAAATTATGAATCATTCTCTTAAATTCTCTGTGGTCGATATACCCCTCACGCCACATAATGCCAAGGTTTCTCTCTATCCATTTCACATGCCTTTTTTCGTTTTCTGATAACGTAGAAAATGAATATGGAGGTTTTATTAAATACGCCTGCGTGTGTTCATAGGTACTGTATGCAAATTCTTTAATAATAAATTCATTTTTAGATGATTTAAACCCCTGAACATCTACGAATAGATGGTCTAGTTTCATGATATCTTCTTTGTTATATTGGTCAACGGCTTATATTCTATAATACTATCATTCAAAATAAGACAATAAGCCGCGGTATTGTCAGGGATATCTGTGTCACACTCTAATTCAATCCGCACATCGACTGAACCCGTTTTTAAGGTTTCATTTTGACGAGAACAGTCGATAACAAACAGAGGTGCTTTATTTATAAAGTCTTGTGGATTCAACAACGGTGCTTGGCTGCGGTTATAATAAGACTGTTGGAATTTAGCGTACTGTTCATATAATATAGCAAATTTTTGAGCCGAGAAACTGACATTCAAGTTTTCATAAGGAAAATAATTTGAATTTAAAAAAACTTTAACGTCACGCAAATTACAATGATCAAAACGCGATATATCTTTATCAGCAACATTTTTCCTGTTTGTTTTTAATCCAATTATAACATATCGAGGTTTTTCAACTTGAGACGAAGTTTTGACGGCCCAAGAATGTTTTGATGTTTTAGGTAAAAGCGGGTATTCGTACAGATCCCAGTTCCTAAATGCTACCTGAATAGCTCGATCTCTTTCCAAATATTTAAGCAAACTTAATCTTTCACGATCAGAAACCTTAATGTGCGGCATGCGCCATACTATTTTAGATATAGTTATGTTACCTATATACTCATTTGTGTTCAGTTTTACGCTATTTAAATTAGTATTGGATCGTAAAAGAATAAGTTCATGCTTACAGTTAATAATAATTTTGTTATAATCCTCTGCGAAGCCAAGAATCTTATTTAAAGGAATTGACACAGAAAATGATCCATGCGTAATTTTTGTGCCATCAACATCCCAGCCCCATAACTTTGACATCGATGATTCAAGTTCATTCATCGACACAAGAGATTTTATTGTTGTTGTGACCCCAGCGTTTTTAATTTTATCTATTTCAATCCCATTCAGCTCATATCGAATATCTTGAAATAAATGAAGTATAGGGTTATTTGTAAAATGAACACTGGACACCTTCGCTTTTGTTTCTCTGTTGAATACTTCTATAGTACCCTCTATGTATAAAGTACTCGCTGATGGTAATACGTATAGATCTTGCTGGTTGATAGGTATACGGATTTCATCATTTAAATTGAAACTTGTTACGTACGGTTTATACGAATGATATTCGAAACTTTCAATCGTGCTATCAAAGCTAAAGGAGTCTGATAAGTTTAGTATACTCATTTTAATAATCCTATGTTTTTTAAAAACTGTTTGTTTTCCTTCGTTAGTTGTCCTTTAGGTCTTCTTTTCTTGATAGCACAATGAGCACTAACGGCTTTGCTGTTTGAGACCGTACATTTATTAAAGTCTATCATTTTTTTCTGAGATGTAAATATATCTGAATCTCTTCGCCACGTAAATTCACTAAATTATCGTTTATATCCAGTATTCTTATTATAAGAGCGTTTAAGCTGTTTTGAGTAACAGGAAAATATATAACATTTTTAGGTGTTTCTATAATCCGGTAACCAGGCGGTACATTTGGCACAAATTCATGAATTATATGACTAGGTTTTCCGTTTATAAATGACCCGCTCACGATGTCACATTCAACTCGTACTATAGTTGTAGACAGAATGGACACGGGAAAAGGGGACTCAGTTAATATATTCGCCTGAACTGTTTCTTCTCCAAAACCAAGTAACTTACCAATCGAATTTGGTTTTTTAAAATAGACGTTTTTGGAACACAATATAGATGTTTTTAGCGTATTATTATTGCATGTCAGTGTAAAGGTGCAACCTTGGAGATGTCTTTTAAGATAATCATCAAGATCTTGAAGTTCATATGACCCTTCAGGAATTTCTACTACTTCGTTATCACCATAATAAAACTTATTATTTCGGTTGTCAATATTAGGTATCGAGTTAAATGTCGACAAGTATAGCAACCCGCATTCATATTCACCATCTAGTTGAAGAGCTGGCGAGTGATTCGTAATCAGGGTAGAGGAGGATCCCGTTATGGACAAAGTGAAAGACATCGTGAGAATGAGAAGCTATTTATTGTTCAGAGATATTTAAACGGTTATTCCAATATTTTTTTAAATATTTTAAACATAAATGTCCGCAATTAACAGTATCGAATTTTTGATAAATATTATAATTGTATGAAATATTATAATTTTTCAAATATTTTATTAATTCTAGCGGCGGTTGAAGATCACCATAACTATTAAAATATTCACAATGATTATTATCTTTGACATAGGCTACCCAGTGAGTCCCTTGGTTTTTAGAACTATCTAAATTTACGATTGCACATTCTACTCTTTTTGGACGGTTTGGCAATTTGTCTCTCATGTAAACACCACGAAAATAAGGAATATCTGTTGAATGTTTTAAAATATCAACATTTGTAAGAGCACGTCTGGGTAGCCTTTTATTTAGTTTTTTAATCGTTTTAAACACAAACCCTTTCCATTTCTATACTGTTTAATGTACAACCCTTTACCTAATGCAATAGATTCCATTATTTTATTATGACGTTCTGATTCGGATAAGCTCTTTTTTGCAGCTTTGTAGTCACCAACAGCTTTAGCGATCCCAGCAGCTCCTCCTGCCAATGACCCTAACGCAGAAAGTCCCGCGAAAATAGGTATTAGTGGCAATATACCTCCAGTTTTAGGAATCGGTATTAATCGAGGAACTCTCATTTTACTCGTATTGTTATTAAGAAATACTTTACTCGCTGCAGCAAAAGCTCGACTGACTGCAGTGCCTTCTTTTTTAGATTTGTTTTTTTTCAATTCGGTACGTATCTTAGAAACAAAATGCTTAAATGATTTTATCCCTGCACCAGCTTTCATTTTAGATTTCATCACTTTGCTAACTATCCAAGACGCAAGTTTTTCTCCTTTTCCAACACCTTTTGACTTCAATCTTTGTTTAGCCATTTTATAGAGTTCAAAATCTGCACGATGTCGGTCTGTTAGGTCAGAATATTTATCGTATGCTATATCGTGTTGCATACACGCGTTGTCCAATTCATTAACTCCTTTATCACCTCTTTGCAATCGCTTATGCAATTTTGTGCCTGGTCCGCAATAATTGTAGCCAGGTAAGTGCAGTTCAAACGGTAAGTGATTAATAATACTGTTTAGAAGTCCTCTTCCTTTCATATCCCAAAAGTTAATGACTTAGCGCGAGAAAGTTTTTAAATATATTTATACAATGGCATTTCTGTCGATCCAGCTGTTTTCGCTATCGTTAAGTCCTAACCACTTAACATACAATTTTTTCCCTCTTTTTTTGATTACCTTTTCGATGAGGTAAACGTCTGGATACTTAGTTTTTTGCAGTTCTTGTTCATAAAATGTACCGAGTATTGAGTTTTTTCGTTGGTCTTCAATATGGTAAGTAACAGGACGAGTGTGATTCACCTTTTTAATAGTAAATAGCTCAGTTGACCAATTAGGCGTATAACCTTTATGAAAGACGCTTTTGTACTTGCTTATACGCACATGATCTCCTACATTAAAAATATTTAATTTAAAACGCCGATTGGATTGTGATTTATCAATGTTTTTCTTTACTTCGGCTTCATTATTAAAATTCACCTCATTTGGGCTAAATTTTGTTGTGCTATGCACAGTTTGATTATAAGATTGAACTATCTCATCTAAAGGTTTTCCAAGCCATTTGTAGTTCCCGATGAAACTGAAATATTTGTAAAGTTTGTTCTTAAGCGTTTTTATTACCCTTTCAACAATAGACGCCTTTTTAACTGAATACGTGGAATAATGATTTATTTTTAAGGATTTCACATAACAATCGAATTGATCATTGTAAAATTCTTTTCCAAAGTCTGTCTGTAAGTTTCTAGGTATTCGTTTGAGTAGTATATTATTGGGCATTCTGGACCACCATTCATTCGATCGGGCGAAAAATTTCGCCCTCACTCATTCGTGGTGATCCAGAAGCCCAATAATACAATGAATTGCACACAACCTACAATCAACCCAAACCCAACGGTAACCAACCTAACAGTAACCTATCAGCATTTGCGTTCAACATAACGCTCAACCTACACCTGAAATCGCATTGGGCATTCTGTTTCACCTCTCGATCAACGCAACGAATACATCAGCCCAACAGCAACTCAAACCCAACGGAACCCAACCTAACAGAATTTGCTCACACTCGAGGTTTAACGTTAACCATCTGCTCTTCTGCTCATTTTGAATAAGCATTCCATGCTTGCAACACGCGCGCATTGGTTGAATTGATCTTGAACAGATATGAAGTTTGTAAAACAAGCTCAGAGCTTGCAGTTGGAGGTTGTTTGTTCAGATCGCAACAATCGTAGTTTTCGTCACGGTGAACTTTTACCCGACACAATTCGCTGTATAATTTGCGGTCCTTCTAATTGCGGTAAAACTAATTTAATTGTCTCTCTTCTACTACATGAACAAGGACTACGCTTTCAAAATATTTACGTATATTCAAAAACACTTTTCCAACCGATGTACCAGTTTTTAGAAAAAATATTGATGTTGGTTCCATCAGTTAAATTTCAAAAATATCGCGAAAATGATGAAATACTAAGCCCGCATGAAGCTGAGAACAATTCAATTATCATATTTGATGATGTTGCATGCGAAAATCAAAATAATATAAGGGATTACTTTGCAATGGGAAGGCATAAAAATATTGACAGCTTCTACTTAAATCAAACTTACAGTAAAATACCTAAACAATTAATAAGGGACAATGCTAACTTAATCATCCTTTTTAAACAAGATGAAGTTAATTTACGTCATGTTTATGACGAGCACGTTGGAACTGATATGTCTTGGTCACAGTTTCGGGAAATGTGTGCAAAAATATGGAGCGTACCTTTTAGCTACTTGGTTGTAAACAAGGACTGTGCTAGAAATTCAGGATGTTATAGAATGGGATTTGATACATTTATCGTTTTGGATTAACCGTGTTACTTAACCAGTTTCATTTTCAAGAAACTTTTATTGCATCATGGGAATCCATCGAGATCAGACATGAATCATAAAATAAACACCGAGAAAACTTTAAAAGAAAAAGTACTTCAGTCTGCCGATGCTGTCAAAAAGAAGGTTAAACTACTTCGTGATATGAAAAATAACAACAATATGATTTTGGAATCAGTCTTTAAACCAATAACAGACCCGCTTAATGAAATGGTTAAAAGTAACGACAATAAATACTATAACACTAATGAAACCGATTTTGATGAAGACATATTTAAGTGGCAAAAGGCGCCAAAAACATTAAAATTTAGTCCTAATGAAGGGAAGAGAAGTAGTATTAATAATCAAACAATCGTACGAAATTTTTCCGAAACGACTTCAAATAATGATGATGAGGTATCAAATAGAGACGAAAACAGACAAGATGGTGATGATGACATGTTATGTGAAAGTGACAACAATGATGTCTTGGAATCAACAAATGATACTTCATTTAAGACTACCGGTTCATATGCATCTCCTCGCGAAGACCCTGCATGGCAAAAACAATACAACACCGACTTGGACATTCCTTTTGGCATACGAACAGAACGCGATAAGCTTATGTTAGGATCTTGTTTAGTTTCCGTTAGTGGCGAAAAACTCAAAGTAAATGGACGTACTTACAATTTAACACCAGGTTTATATGATTTGTTATTTAAGAAGTTGCCTGATTTAGGTATCATAACTGAAGACGATAAACGTTATTATAAAATGTTGCTACTAGAAACGAATGTCCATAGACGAGATTTTGATCCCAATAAACCAATAAAAAGTAACAAAGGTCAGAAATATTTATACATTATAAAACCGCTTTTCAAATTATCGAAACAACGTTCAATAAGCGAAGATTTATGTACTTACGGCAAAGGACTACCAACAATGAAAAAAGTTAAAAG